>CM060247.1:82302120-82867111 GCA_030684275.1 Acipenser oxyrinchus oxyrinchus | reverse complement strand
GAGTTTCATGCATTTGAATAAGGATTTTTTCCACTTATCTACACACCATACTCCACACTGTTAAGGGGAAAAAAGTTTTTATTGAGAAAAAAACTAAAAGATCATAATTGGATAAGTCTCCACCCCCCTGAGTTAATACTTGGTGGAAGCACCTTTGGCAGCAATTACAGCTCTGAGTCTGTTGGGATAGGTCTCCACCAACTTTGCACACCTAGATTTAGCAATATTTGACCATTCTTCTTTACAAAACTGTTCAAGCTCTGTCAAGTTCCTTGGGGAGCTTTGATGGACAGCAATCTTCAAATCATGCCACAAATTTTCGATTGGATTTAGGTAGGGGCTCTGACTGGGCCACTCAAGGACATTTACCTTTTATTCCTTAGCCACTCCAGTGTAGCTTTGGCTGTGTGCTTTGGGTCGTTGTCATGCTGAAAGGTGAACTTCCGTCCCAGTTTCAGCTTTCTTGCAGAGGGCAGCAGGTTTTCCTCAAGGACTTCTCTGTACGTTGCTCCATTCATTTTCCCTTCTATCCTAACAAGTGCCCCAGTCCCTGCCGATGAGAAACATCCCCATAACATGATGCTGCCACCACCATGCTTCAAAGTAGGGATGGTGTTCTTTGGGTGATGCACTGTGTTGGGTTTGCGCCAAACATAACGCTTTGCATTTAGGCCAAAAAGTTCCATTTTAGTTTCGTCAGCCCACAAAACTTTTTGCCACATGGCTACAGAATCTCCTGAGTGTTTTTTTGCATACTTCAAACTGGATTCAAGGTGGGCTTTCTTGAGTAATGGCTTCCTTCTTGCCACCCTACCATACAGGCCAGATTTGTGGAGTGCTTGAGATATTGTTGTTACATGCACACTTTGACCAGTTGGCCATGAAAGCCTGAAGCTCTTGCCATTGGCCTCTTGGTAGCCTCTCTGATCAGTCTCCTTCTTGCACGGTCATCCAGTTTGGTGGGACGGTCTGATCTAGGCAGGGTCTTGGTAGTGCCATACACCTTCCACTTCTTAATAATCATCTTGACCGTGCTCCAAGGGATATTCAAGGCCTTTTGATATTTTTTATACCCATCCCCTGATCTGTGCCTTTCAACAACTTTGTCCTGGAGTTCTTTTGAAAGCCTTGGTGCTCATGGTTGAGTCTTTGCTTTGACATGCACTACCCAGCAGAGGGAACCTACTGGAACTGCTGAATTTATCCTGAAATCATGTGAATCACTACAATTTAACACAGGTGGAGGCCACTTAACTTGGTGTGTGATTTTGAAGGCGGTTGGTTACACCTGAGCTGATTTAGGATTGCTATTACAAGGGGGTGGACACTTATCCAACCAAGCTATTTCAGTTTTTATTTTTTAATTAATTTTCTACAAATTTCTAGAATATTTTTTCACTTGGAAGTTGTGGGGTAGGATGTGTAGATAAATGAAAAAAAAAAATCTATTTTAATGCATTTTAATTCCAGGCTATAAGGCAACAAAAGGTGAAAACCTTGAAAGGGGTGTAGACTTTCTATATATATACACACACACGCACAATTACTTGAGTTAATTATTGTCTTTGTGCATACATATATTTTTCTTTTATCTTGGAACATGTGATGACTTATTTAGAAATAAGTATGGCTCAAAACTCCCTCGACACTGTGTGAGAAGATGGATTTAGTGCAAGTGTTCTACAATAGCAGTGGCAGCAGTAACTGTAATAACCATGAATAGACCTTGACAGTGTTTAATTCCTTGGTGAAGGAAAGTTGTAAAACAAATCAACTCACATTTGCCTTGCAATGGAGAAACAGGCCTACACAAAGTTTTGATACAATGGTAGGCTTCTTGCATTAAAACCAGGAGCAAGATTACAACAGCTTACAAAATAATGATTGAAAACAGTTTCCATTTCACACAGAGCTTGCTTTTGGTGTGGTGCATGTTTTTCCTTATTTAATGAACAATATACACTTCAGCAGCAGTCATGACTTTAATAAGTAGGGAGGCCAAATATTGTTTTATATTGTTTTTAAAAATGGCGTATGAATTAAAAAAAATCTACAACATACTTTACGGAAATTGAAACTTAAGCGGTAGCCACACATGACCCATAACCTGCCTGGCAACAGATACATCACGATTAAATCTAATTATGAGTGGTAGAGGCTAGCTGCAAACTTGCATTGTGCAGCCAATACAAATACATTAAAGCTTGACAGACAGAGGGTGATTGCAGGTTAAAGACACACAGAATCCTACCCATTTTGAGGCTACATTAGCCAATAGCAATACAGCAGACCTTGGAAAGCATGACGTAAGGTAAACTTTTTTGACTTTTACAAAATTACACGTAGGCTTAGCCTCTGTAGCCTCTTATGACGAGCCACCACTGATACACTAACATCCAGACGGATAAACAAATCCAGAACAACTGGAGAGGGGTGATAGATGCCCATTTTACTAAACTTTAGTTACTATTATGGTTTCCCTGAATACATAATCACCTTCCTGCATTCTGTTAGTGTTCCAATAAATTTCGGTACGTAGTATGTGAGAAATCTGTCTCACAAATAACTAGGTGTGACATTTGTCATACCAGTTTTGTGCACACAGTGGTATCCCAATCATTTATAAAACTTTTTTTTTTTTTCCGGTGTTCCTTTTGTTTTTATTCTCTGATCTTCTGGTTCCCCTTGGGTTCTGCTGGAGAGTCTCCTACAGAAATGATCCTTAGATAAGGTGTCACTTTTGTTGTTCCTGGGTTGGAGAGGGCCAGCAGTGTCTAGTTAAGCGATAGTGCCCGTCGATGAAGGCACTACCCTGTGGTAGTTGACCTTGACTTTCATTAGCACCCTCGCCATTCAGCTTGGAATGCATAACTCTAGCTGTGGTCAACTACCACACGGTAGAGCTTTCAACAAGAGGGCAATATCGCTATTAGAAAACAATTTTTCTCATTATTTTCTTGAACATGTAATGATTCGTTGGGTACCCTTCCTCTGAGAAAAGCTTTAGGAAAATAGTTCCGGAAAATTTTCATAATGCATTTCATACATAATTTGAGAACAAAATAATCTGAACTGAGCTATCGTTAAGGCAAGTCAAAATGAAAAAGCCGGTACTTCCGCGGATTGATTTTAAGTTTGATTCACAGTTGATGCTGTGATGTTCCAGCAGGCATCGACACACACACAAACACACACACATGCACACACACATATTATTATTATTATTATTATTATTATTATTATTATTATTATTATTATTATTATTATTATTATTATTATATTTAGCAGACACCTTTATCCAAGGCTACTTACAGAGACTAGGGTGTGTGAACTATGCATCAGCTGCAGAGTTACTTACAACAACATCTCACCCAAAAGACAGAGCACAAGAAGGTTAAGTGACTTGCTCAGGGTCACACAATGAGTCAACGAGTGAGCCGGGATTTAAACTGGGGACCTCCTAGTTACAAGCCTTTTTCTTTAACCACTGGACCACACAGCCTCCACATGCACATACATGTTTAATATACAAACCGAGAGGGATTATTAGTAAAGGAACATTTTAATTTGATTAAAATGCAGGGTTGTCTTAGTGACTTAAAGAATTTCAGACAAGCTTCAAATAACAATTTTCTAACACTTTTGAAATCAAATCCAAGATTAAGGACTCTTAACTCCAGCTATTGACTCAGTGCTACAGCTTAACCACATTCTCCTTGGTGCTGCAACTACTTGCTTTGTGTGATTTCTATAAAACAAAAACACTTTCTCCCTTTTTTGCACAAAGGGGCATTATATCCTTGCTCACGCATGTCTTTAAATGCTTGGCTATAATCCTTGTGCATTGTGTCTGTAAAAAGCCTTTTTTTTAAACGGGGGGAAGAAAAGCTTATCTTATTTGAATCTGATAATCTTTTTTTTAAAATCTATGTCCTGCGATTTGTTTTATTTTTAAATTTTTTTTTTTTATAGAACTAAGTATTACACCAAAAGACAAACATAATGGCTTGTACGCACTTAAAAGCTTATGGATAGGAAACTTAAAACTCGGCAGATTCAGCCCAAATCCTATCAGATTTTCTTGGTTTCGCTAAACCTTTAATCAGCTCCTATAGGCCATTTTTTGTGAGCCATAAAATATGAGATTAGAAGACACATGAACTACTGGAATTATGACAATTTGACAGAAGGACGATGTATTGTATTAAGTTGAAAGGAAATGACGAAGACAATACTAGATATACTTAGTAGAAAGGGAAAGACAGACAGAAATGCACAATATAACGACTGTACATTATTATGTATTTTTTATTATTATTTTCATTACCAGACTCCATGCCTGAGAACAACATTTTAACTGTTATTGTCGTAAACCATACATTTACAGTATAGGCAGTTTTTTCTTCTAAACTATCTAAAGTAGTCTTAAGTTGCTTCTTAATTATTTTAAAATATGAAAGTATTTTTTAATAAACTTTGGACTCAAAACCTTTGAAAATAACCCTTAAAAAACACTTTAAAATTCCAATCGTTTAGGCCTCCTGTTATATCTTGTACTATCAATCTATGGGGTCTGCACTTACAGACACAGGTTTCATTTTCCCCTTCCGATTTCCTTTAAAGCAGAAGGAACGTTACAGGTTTGCAATTATTTGAAAACAGATGTTGTTAGAAAAGGGGCACAGGGTGACTTTGTTCCAAGTTGTTTCAGTCATTTTGACTTGCAAGGTAATGTCTGACAATGGCGGAGGCATTGCAGCCCAGGGTGAAATTATGATAATAAGAGAAAGAAAAGCTATTACTGGCACTGTGCTTTCATTATGCAAATGATATTAAGACAGGCCGCATGGATTGCCCATGGCTACATTATAATCTCCATGCAGTGATTACAATGTGTCAAACTTAGTCATTTTGATTATGACATGTTAATTACATGCCATCCTCACACAAGCACGAATATTACATGCACTCAAAACAAAAATAGGCAAACAAGGCTTTGTTAACACTTTGAGTTCTAAATAAAGAAAATTGTAATTAACTAATTAACTGTGTGAGATCAGCTATGGCAGGCTTGGATTAGAAAGTGTGTTTGACAGAAACGAAGCCGCTCTGAACCTGTCATCTCTACTAATGAAGGAGGGACCTGAGCTCATTCAAAACCTACTATAAATGCAAACCTAAAGTACTTTTACAAAGGAGAAATTACTTTAGCCTACATTTATCCAGGTAAAACCCACCACAATCTCCCATCAAGGGTGACCTGGCGAAAGTACAAGTTGAAAATACATACATTGTTAAAAGCTATTTGTAAAGCAAGGTAGTTTTCTAGATTATCTCTAGAGATGTGCAACTGAATTTTCTGCCCACTTTTAAAATGTGGTAACTGTAAGCAAAGGACAAATCTCTATACAAATGTAGGGGTAGGTTTACTAAAGAAGACAAGCGTTGAATTGACAACAGAACTGGCAGAAAGGCACAGGTGTCGTTGTCCATCCATCAACAGTCCAGCACCTTTGTCCATTGTTCCGTTGTCCAATTTCTGTGTTCTTGTGCATATTTTAGCCTTTTAGTCTTCTTCCTCTTTCTTAACAGAGGTATTCTTATTGCAACACATCCTTTAAGTCCTGGTTTCAAGAGTGACCTTCGTACTGTTGATTTGATGGACAACGATACCGTGCCTTCTGCCAGTTCTGTTGTCAATTCAATGCTTGTCTTCTTTCTATTCCTTAAGGATATTATCTTCAAGTATTGTTCATCCGTGTTAGACAGCTTTTGGGTCTTCCAGTCCTGGGTTTGTCAATTACAGATGATGTTTCTCTGTACTTGCTGATTATGCCTCGGATACCACACCTTGAAAATCGAGTGATGCAAGCTATTTCACTCAATGTTTTTCCTTCTTTATGCAAGTCAAGGTTGTTATAATAGTAGAAAACACTAGTGGAGGCTTTGAGTAAATTGTTGATGCTCATAATGCATCAGTAGAAAAATGCAACATGTCTAAGACTTTTGCACAGCAGTGTATATATAAATATATTTTCATTAACATATTTTCTCTTAGTACATACACGAATGGATAATTTGCTAAGTGTTGCAACGACAGGGTGGGTAAATTGTTTACTCACGCTAAAAGCTGTACAATTGACCAAAAACATTTTTTTTGTTTTTTTCAGTGTGGAAACATGTCCGAACATGTCTTTCTACTATATCTAAGGCCATACCAAGCAAAAAATAAGCATCCAGTACGAGGGGTTTACAGACTTTTTCTTATGTGACACCATTTAGTCAGCGTTTCACATTATTGCCATTTGACTCATAAAAGTGCATATGTGCAGGGCTTGTCTATCAACAGAGTCTAGATGGTGCACACAGAGGAGTTAAAGGCAATACGCACACATTTGCACTCTATGCAACAGTATTAGGTGGTTGCAATTAATGAGCACTGCGTACTTAAATGTGTTAGAAAACCAGAACTAGAATCTACATGTAGCAAACACATTGTTTATGTGTGTTTTATGCCACAGCTCTTAAGGGATTCATAAATATTGATTGTACTACAAAATGGACGGACTCTTGATAGTGGTTGAGAGCTGGGGAATAAACTCAATTTTTTAAACAGATGAAGTCTACATGAGGTGGGATTTATCTTTCTAAATTGTTTCTCACCTTGTCTCTCTGGGTTTTAATCCCCCTCCATCCTGTTTGCTAAGATGCGGCACACAGTTGTTAACCTTTATTGCGATTCCGTCTAAAAGGTAAATTGCTGTGTTAGGTATCAGTCAGGGGCATCAAAAGGATGATTCATTAGGATAGTAGAAACACAAAATGGGCTTGTTTTATATTTTCAATAAATTGCAGCCGCAGCAGCAAAGGCATTCACTGTCATTTTAACCATAATGCTAGAGAACCTTACAGTGAATATTCTGTAAGTAATACTTTTGGTAAACGGTTCTCTTTATCTGTGCCCATTATAATTCTTGTGCCCTTTCACTTAGTGAATCTGTGTCTGCACTAGAATAAATGTAAAATTATACATCAACGTCTGCTTTCACAGACCCTGATTGTCATTAACCTTGGACTAACTAATGTTATTTTAGGTTAAGTAGTCCAAAACTAATGCTTATCAGAGTATGTGATACCAGCCGTTGGACTTTTATTAAGAACAATTTTAAACTATTTAGATTAAATTCTGAGGTAAAACCAATCTGTAAAACGTGTTCACATCTCGATTCAATGCCAGACTGGGGCTGAAGGAGACCCAATTCAAACCAGTTTGATCTCAGTCTACTGCCATGCTTCTGGAAAGGTGCATCATTATGATCTTTCAATAGATGGTTTTAAAATGAATGCCTACTAGTCACATGTATCAAAAATAACATTTTCTTTCATGTAGTTGCAGGCTGCTCATCTGCTTTTTTAGATCAGAAATGTAACACAATCTTGGAACATATTGGAGTGTTTTACATAATATGAATATGTTCATTGGTCCCTTTGTAATTCAGAACCTCCAATAAAATATTGAAAATCCATCCGCTTAAATGAGCAAAAGACCTATTTATTTTCTGTGATTTTCACAAAAACCCGATTATACAGATTCGCCATTGGGTCTGTTCCACCACCCGGACACCTATGCTGCATCCTAGGCTGTCTGGATTTTACCAACCCTACTCCATAGGAAAAGTTATGAATCAGAGGAAGCCATTCGAATCATCGGTAAATTGAACAAGTCCATATGTGAACAGGACAGCGTCACTGGTAAAGCTGTTATTACCAGGAAATGAGACAGACACAGAAGCTGCAAATTTAGCACCAGTGTGCACTTTTAATAATAAATAACAAAACAATAAACAAAACACAGGAACAAAATAAACAGGCACAGTGGCCAAAACAAACACTGAACTCCCCTAAACACCAACGATACACCAACACACATACACCACCAACTCTCCTAGTCTCACCTTCTCCAACAGTAACTCACTCTCACCTTCAACTCTAAACCCAACACCATTAACACCCTTTATATACCCTGAAACTGGAGCATAATTAATCATCACTTATTCAATTTACGGCTCCAGCCACATTCCCACATGTTTCTGCAGGGAGGCATTTAACCCCTCCCTGCCAAATCAATATCCCCCCACACACCCACACCTGTGCACCGGCAGGGCTTTCACCCTGCCACACTACCTTTACTATTATTCTCTATAGTCTAGGACAGAGGTTCTAGTACAGTGTACTACTGAAATCAGTGTGTTAATAGAAAAATACATATTTGAAGTCTAGCTGTGTTATGTAAATAAGAAGCTGCTTTTTTATTTGACATTGTAACGAAAATCACCAAAATACACCAATGTGATGAACTGTCGCATGTAGTCTGTAGTGCAAAATTGAGTTACAGACTAGCTCAAGTATAGTATCTTGGAGAGCTGATTTTCAAAAATATTCAAGTTCCCCATACAATGGTTCTAAAAATAACATTTGGCAATTGAATACAGAGCGACACCCTAGCTAAAAAGGATCGTCATCCATCATAGTTTCAGATAGAATTGACAAACCATTTCTGTAATTGGGGTGCAACCAACTCTAAAACTAAACCTCTTTTTGAAACTGGCTTCTAGACTAGGTAGCACAGTGAATCATCAGACAGGCAGTAAAATTAACGACAGTGGGCACAGAATTCAGATTGTGTGCCAGGGTCACTTTTAAGAACATGCCAGATGAATAATATGAAAATTCTGAGCACCCACCTGCTGGCAGTGGTTCCTGTTAATGTGCATCATGTTTGTGATGATGTGTATCCTATCAACAATGTGAGTGTCAGTTTCCTGGGAACAGAGAGGCCCCACTGGCCACATTCTGGAACAGACTGCGCTGTCTACTAAGTTTTGAGAACCCTCCAATGTAAGGCCTGATGAGAATAAATAGGCAGGCTTGTTCTCTGTCTTTAGAACACCGTTAGTAAGCCACACATCTTAACTATTTTATGTGTTATCAAGAGCCATTAAAGTTTTAGCGATTTTCAACTCTCATTATCACTATCGGCTTACATTTGTTAATTCCCTCATTGATATTCTGATAGCCGATATCTATCTACTGCCAAAGTAATTCAAAAGGTATATTAGATAAATGCAGATAAATGCAGCTTATCACTTTGTAGGCTTTTTGGAACAGAATATTGACTAATGGAGATAGAACAATAGCACCTAAAGGGAACTTAATAAATAATGTTAGGACCCCAACCCAAAATACTCCCCTATCTGGATGGGGTCGACCACATCGGGTTGGGGTTAATTAAAATTTTAGAACCCCGTTAGGGTTGTCTTGCAAATGACCCAATCACAATGCAGAAAATTCTCTTAACCCAAACCCAATCTG
Source organism: Acipenser oxyrinchus oxyrinchus (assembly GCA_030684275.1). Taxonomy (NCBI): domain Eukaryota; kingdom Metazoa; phylum Chordata; class Actinopteri; order Acipenseriformes; family Acipenseridae; genus Acipenser; species Acipenser oxyrinchus. The sequence goes on along the minus strand of CM060247.1, from coordinate 82,857,739 downwards.
AAGAAGATCATCCGAAAACACAAGCAGTGAGCAGCAACGTCACAGTGCACGCCTGTCTTCCAAAAGCTAAAGTACCACATTAGCTGCGCAGTACACAACACAACAGAATAAAATAACACATCTAATAGCAACCAACATAAAAAGTCACGAAAAAGTTTTCTTCCACACTAACATGCACATGATATATCCTAATTAACAGTATACAATCAAGGGCTTTATCAGAGAACACATTTCAGCTTCTCCTCGAAACTCATTCAATAATTTCTCAACACTATTAATCTCTGACATTTTTTTGCTTGTTATTCATCAACAACCACCGCCTTCTCAGAATGGATACTCAGTTTCCTAGGTAACGGCTGATATACCCACGAAACCTTGAGCTTGGGTGAGAGATAACACGCCCCATTAGGCACTGAACATGTGAGCATTGTCGTTCAATACAGAGCTCAGTAACCACTGCTGCGTATTTGCTACAGGAGCAGTAGGGGAAGCCTCCCCACTGCTCATATGCAATGGCAGCAGCAGCGATCCTGTAACGAGACTATATAAAGTAGGTAACGATACGGTAACCTCTGCTGCTGCCCGTGGTCAGGACAAAATAATAAATTACTTAAAGAATTATTTATTGAATTAAAACTAGTGGGGCGGTGCCCCAACGCCCTCTATATACCAGCCGCGCCTGATTCCAACAATACACTAGTTTGAAATATTCTTGGAGTAGCCCCCAAATGTGTCAAACTATGCTACTTTGGAAATAAAATAAATAAATAAATACATTGCAGACCTATCAAACTATCTTTTTAAGAAAGGAATGTGCTGTATTGTATTTAGCAAAAGGTCACCCACAACTTTAAAAAAAGAAAAGAAAAGAAAACACAATTCTACCCATAGATCATGTTTATTGCACATCGGGTTCGTGTTAAGTGAAAGTTCTGCATCGCATTAGGGTCATTCGCAAGACAACCCCACCCTGAACATGAAAAGATCTTAATTAACCACAACCTGATGGGGTCGACCCAATCTAGATGGGGGTGTATTTTGGTTTGGGGTCATATATATATATATATCATTTTATTATTTATTTCTAATATTATATATCATTATATATCATTTTATTATTTATTTCTAATAGGTTTTATTAATTATAAAAAATATTCTGTCAACCAATTAAATCATAACATTTACAAAGTTTGCACAGATGGCAAGTGTATTGTAAACTTAAATGGTTCACCTTGACCTTGCCAACTTTTTGTGAAAAGTAAACCAACAGGTGTAAAATGGTTCCCAATTCTCCAAAATTTTGTAAACAAACTGACATTACACTGAAATCCAGGTAAGAGTTGAAGTTTTATCATTTTTATAAAGTCACAAAAGTTTCAAGGATTCCTGTCAGCTAAGGAAACCACGTTGCTGTCAGGTGCCGTAATACTTTTTCTCTAAATTAGGCACTTTCATAACCAATGCTTGAATTGTCTGCAGAGTATTCTCCTTTGCACCAAATGAAAATAACTTATTTAGTACCTGTCAGCTCTCCTTAATAAATAAGAATCTCTTTTTAGGTTGCTTTTGTCTCTGCTACTGGCTAGGCCAGGCTTGTGTAAATGCTTTGCCGATTAAACATCTTGTCTTGCAAGGCAGGCACTAATGAATAGCAATAGAGATTCACTGCCGTTTAATGAACAAGACACAGCTTTCTACTGGGCACAATTTATTGGGCCAATTCCCCCTGTCTATCACCCTGGGGACCGCTGTGATTTTTCTCCCTCTCCTTCTTGTTAGTTTGTCAAGCGCATGTAAAATTGGGCAATGCGTGGAGAGGTGAGGACTCTGACTCAATTTGTGGAGTGACATCTCTGATCTTGCTCCCTGGATCAGTAAGCAATTCTGGCAATGAGATGCATGGAAATTAATTACTCTGCCTGCAAGCCCTGCACCCGGTCCCCTCACTGCTGATAATAGATCAGTTTACATATGTTTAAAAATGGACTGCCATGTCACTTTCTGTTTGCTAACACAATGTCAATTGGAATTTTCTTTGCCCCCACCCCAACCCAGTGTGGAACAGATTATATTAACCCTGTCAGTGCTGGAAGACATTTATTTTTGTGGGACAATGGTGTGGGTTTTTGTGCACTTTTTGCTTTTATTTTAACATAAAATGCATTTAAAATTAATACTTAAAAAAAACAATACCAGCTTTAATAAATCAGAATATAATAATCAAGACGAATTCACAAAATTGACTTTCCACTGTGGTCACCGACACTGGTAAATCAACTTTACTGTAATGGTTGCATTATAAAATGTGGTAGTAAAACTATGGTAAATCACAGAAAAGTATGGTACAGCTTTGGTTAACCATGATAAAGCACAGTAAATATAATGATAGGAATAGCATGGGAATTGGGTACTGTGACAGAAAGACAATGATACTTGACTACTTGGCCTGACACTACATTCTGGGAAGTCGGACATTTAGAAAAGAGGCTGAGCTTCGGTACACTAACTCATCGACCCGAAGGAAATGATGTGGCAGCCGCGATTGGAGGAGCAGCTGCAATGGTTTATCAAGGGTCGTGAGTGACGGTATAAGTAGGGGTCGAGCGGCGTAATCTGCCCTTCATTTTGGTTAATGGTAAAAGAACCTAGAAGGACCTGTATTGTGAATATACGTGTGAGTGTTTGTTTGTTTTGTCTAATTGTTGGTTGTTATTATTAGACAGCTAAAACGTTCTGGAGCTGCCACCAGAGGCCAGCACAAACCCGAACAGCACTGCACTCGTATCACCATAAACTGTATTTGTACCACAATCACTAATTCACGCACTAACAGACTTGAGTATGTGTTTTGTGTTTAATGTGGGGATACAATAAACTGGACTACTCTTCGGGACACCATGGTATTACTTACCAGCTTTATTGTTTACTGTTTGTTTTGCCGTCAGGCACTGGACATAAACGAAATAAAACAAACCTTGGCACCTGGATTATAATTGTCTGTTCTTTGATCACCTGCACCTGCACAATATTGTAAGAGGGTTCGAAAGAAATACAGACCAGGCGGGGTGAAATGCAAGCAAGCCACCTTACACCTAACATGGCAAGTTTATTTTAAACAAAACAAATGGGAGGACCAATGCACAGCTAACTCGTAACAAGACTGAACCTGTCTCCCCTAACTCCGTTTCTCTCCCTCACTCACTCTGACGTCACCGGTCAAAGTTCACTTTTCATTCTACACCGCAGATTCCCCACACTCAAGCAAATACCACTAACAATGTAAATTTAGACTAACCACGTAAATTAGTTTCAGTGGCACTTTCTATTCACATCAAATAAACTGTCTACTAACCAAACTAAATAATGAAAAATAAATCTCACACTTCTCCCTCTCTTTGTGGGAAATGTCCTCATTTCGTTACTTAACAAAAATATATCTATGCAATAAGCCTACCTAAGGCATTATTTAAATGTTACAAGTGTGTCATTGTATTTTTTTTTTTTAAACTAACAAGTATCAATATAACCTGTACATGTAAACTACTGATTGTTTTTTTTCCCATGAAAATTAGTCAATGTCCATATCTGTGAGGCTTTTGAATTATTCTCCCAGAACGAGTTCTGGGCAGTTCAAGGATCTGTCCTGACCAACTTCTGAGGCAGGTACAGCAGGCTGTGGAATGTCTCTAGTTAGCATGTGACTCTGAGAAACACGTCCAGATGGTCTTCTAAGAGAAGGAACAGATTGTAGAGCAGGACTTCGAGAAGTGTTTCCCTCAGGTGGTCTCTGACATGATATCAGAGGCAAAGATCCAGATAATGCAGTGTATCCAGGAATACCGTTTGTAGATTGGACGTCTGGACACGGAAGTGGATCTACATGGTTCTGTGGAGGGGGTAACACAGAATTAGAGGGAACATTCTCCGGCCAGGTGGATCGATAAGGTTTTAATCGATCGTAGTGAATGATTTTAGGTTGCGCTTCCGGATGTCTCAGGTCAAGCAACTCGTAGACAATTCTAGGTTCTCTAGAAGATAAGACTTTGTACGGTCCAGTCCATCTGGGTTCTAATTTCTTCCGAACTGTGGTAGGATCATTGACCCAAACCAATTCTCCATTGTGGTATGGCAAAACTTGATATGCCTATTGAAGTAGTGTTGGTGTTGCATACGGTGATGGTCATTGCGGTCAATGGTACTCTGGAAAGCAGCTTCAAGGCGGTTAACCAGTTGAGAACCATAAGCATGGGGAGTGTCATCAGGTGGTGAAGAAGCTAAAGGGGCTGCAAGATAGAGGTCAGCAGGCAACCGAGGTTCACGACCATGAGCCAAGAAGAAGGGAGAATAACTGGTGCTGGAATGAGGTGTAGCATTAAAGGACAGGGCTACCGATGTTAAATATTCATCCCATTCTCCGCCATTGGTGTACAGTAATTTTGCCAGTTGATCCTTCAAAGTTCTGTTGAACCTTTCTACCATGCCATTACCCCGAGGGTGGTATGACGTTGTTCTCTTCTTCTCGATCTTGAGCAGCTTACACAGATCCTGAATAAGGTCCGATTCAAACTGTCTCCCTTGATCTGAAAATAGTTCCTCTGGAATTCCATGCTCTCGAATGTACTGCTCACATATAAGTTGTGCTATTGTTGTGGCTTTCTGGTCAGCCATGGTGTAAAGATTGACATAGTTGGTGAAGTGATCTTGCACCACAAGGATGTATCGGGAACCACGTGCAGTCACTGGCAACTCTGTAATGTCAATGCAAACAAACTGAAATGGTCGAACAGCTTTAATAGACTGTAGCGGAGCTCTCCTTGGTGGAACAGGATTGCGACGAGCTTCACAAGACCGGCATTCCTCGCAATAGTGCTCTACATCAGATCTCATGCCAGGCCAAAAGCATAAAGACTGAGCTCGTTTAAGAGTCCGCTCAGCTCCAAAATGTCCAGAAAAAGTACCTCCATGAAAATGGTCTAAGGTTTGGGGACCAACACTGTTGGAATGAGAACTTGATAAGTGTCAGGTTTACCAGGTGCAAGCTTAATTTTCCTGCATAGCAAGTCCTGCTGAAGCACAAGACGGGAATTCCCACCAGAGGCGTCGAAGCTTGGCTCCTTTAATATTTCTCAGGAAGGGACGTCTCTGCTGAGAAACCCAGTGACAGACTTGTTGCAGCATCAGGTCAGATTTTTGATGGTGTCTGAGGTCCAAACCATTGGTAGCTAGAGTGTTCTGCAACGAAGATACATCTGATGTGTCCTGCGTGGTAAAGCAGGCATTGTCTGATGAGCAGACATTTGCGGAAAGCAGAGTCAGATTGTTGTGCGGTTTAGTGAGCTTGTCATTTGAACTTCTTTAACAATCAGTTTGGGAGCTTGAAATCTTACAAGCAAAAGTAGCAGCATTCTGGCTTTCATGCAAACTTGTCTCAACAGCAGCCAGAACTGGGATCCTAGACATGGCATCTGCATTGGTATGTGATTTTCCTCACGATGTACAACAGTCCATTCATATGGATCCAACTCAAGTGCCCATCGACCGCGACGGCCTGTGGGGTCGTTGGCAACATCTAGTTTGCGAAGTCCTACTAATGGCTTGTGATCTGTGACAATTGTAAATGGATTATTACACAAATAATGTCTGAAATGTCTGATGGCCCAAACAATTGCCCATAGTTCCTTATCATAGGTTGACCACTTCTTTTCAGTAGGCGTCAGGACATGGCTAATCACGTACACGCTGAATGTTGTCTGGATCTAGAGAAAGTCCCTCTCTACCCACAATGTGTCCCATATATTTGACAGCTGTTTTACAAAACTGGCATTTTCTGGGGTTAAGTTTAAGACCAGCTTGTCTGAAACGAGTGAGAATGTCCTTAATATTAGTCATGTGGTCATCAAAGTCCTTTCCCATGCATATTATATCGTCCAGGTAAATAACACATGTTGTCCAATGGAGACCCCTGAGGACAAGCTCCATCAAACGTTGAAAGGTTGGTGGAGAGTTTTTAAGTCCCGTCGGCATGACTTTGAATTGGTAAAGGCCATCTCCTGTAGAAAAGGCCGTCTTCTCCCTGTCGGCTGGATGTAGCTCCACCTGCCAGTAGCCACTGGACAGGTCCATAGTAGAGAAGAAATGTGAGCCAGAGAGGGCATCGAGGCTGTCATCAACTCTTGGAAGAGGATGCGAGTCAGTGATGGTAACCTAATTTAACTTTCGGTAGTCGACACAAAATCTGTAGGTGTTGTCCTTTTTCTTCACCATTACCACTGGACTTGCCCAAGGGCTCTGACTGTCTTCCCCTAACTCCGTTTCTCTCCCTCACTCACTCTGACGTCACCGGTCAAAGTTCACTTTTCATTCTACACCGCAGATTCCCCACACTCAAGCAAATACCACTAACAATGTAAATTTAGACTAACCACGTAAATTAGTTTCAGTGGCACTTTCTATTCACATCAAATAAACTGTCTACTAACCAAACTAAATAATGAAAAATAAATCTCACAATATTAACCACTTTGCCACAGGTACCCATCCTAAAAATAATCGGGTGCTCTTTCAGGTGAATTACATCTGTTGGCATAGCTTTAAATTAAATATGTAAATTTCCCCTTGAGGTCTTTTATAAGTTTTCACAGACTTTTAAGTATTACAAGCTTTGAGAAAACACATTTTAACCAACAGGAGGTTGGAGGTTGACAATTCTGGGCAACTGGCTATTAAGGACTTAAAATGAGCAGGAAAAACAAGAAGGCACACACTATAACTAGATTGCAAATGTATTACACTTTATCTGCCTATTAACACTGTAACTGTTAGAGTAGTGTGGGGATATTGGCGTGTGATCTGTATCTGTGACATATATGCTGATACAATAAACATGCCCATAGACAATAGTTTAATTAAGTGGCAAATTAAGATTTATCTGGTTAAAGCTACCAGTAACCCCTTCTTTGTCAGGAGATAAATGGTGTATAAATGATAATTGTAGGAATTGCTTTTACCACACGGTAATGATCAACTAGAGTAGGTAAAGGACACAAGGTGACGTTGAGGACACTTCTATCTGGTCATTAACTCACTGGTAAATGACTAACCCAGCCTTTATTATTGTAACACTGGGGTGTTATTCAGGGGCAGGAGCTAGGGCTCCTCCCCATTCTGTCCCACCAAAATATCTGTCAATCTCCCTATTTAAACACCATCACACCCTTACTCTCTGCTTTGCATTTTCATTTGTGTATCGCTACACAGCTCTGCAGACTCTGACTCAATCATTTACATCTAAGATATCAATTTAGATTTGGAATTTGAACTCTTATTTGTTTAATGTTGTTGCCCTGTCTGTCAGATATGGTGGCACCATATCTATTCCTTCCAGTATAGGTGCAGCAACCTCAGCAGCCAAAATCAATGTCAACAGGTCTTCCACTGCAGGGGAGTCTCATGTTCATTCCTCTTTCCATGATATCTCTTTTGCCCAACAGAGTATTGCTAGTATGCCCGAGTGGGCCCTCTCTCTGACGGGACCAGAGGTTTCCTCCAATAGGGGTTTTCCTCTCCACTGAGCTGCCAATCTTTGCCCTGCTACTCCTTCCAGATGTGCCTCCTCCTCTGTTGGCACTCTTTATCTATCCACTGTGTAGCGTAACATTATTGAAGGCTCCCTGGTTCAGACGCTGGTTTCTTCATATATATATATATATATATATATATATATATATATATATATATATATATATATATATATATATATATTTATTAGTGCTGGGGAGCCGGGGGTCCTCTTTTGGGGGCAAGGAATGTTTGGCTGTCTAAACTGTATTTTTTTTTAAATGACTACTGGAAGTAAAACAGCTGACATACAAATACTTACAAGAACAGTTTATAGTATGGTACATCAACCTTCTGTTTTAATTAATATCTCCAATTACATTTTTTTGTTTTTGTTTTTAAAAACACATTTTGTTTAAATCAAACCGAATAGAAAGATCTGTTTTGGGAATATAGGAATGTATAATTCCGATTGGTCAAGTATGATATGTGACATGTTAGTGTTTCTCTCTCATTGAAGTAGAATGGCACTATCTACATGCTGGACCAAGGTCTCCTCTTCTCATTGAAGGTAATTATAATGTGATATTATAACCTGATTAGCAGCATAAAAATGTCCTATAATCATTTAGAATTTTGTTACATGCTTGCCGGTACATTATATACATTTCTTCATGTTTAATCATTTTGAGACAAGCTGGAAGACTGTGGTAATTTAATACTGTGAATTGCAGTAGTTTACACACCTAATGATGCAACTTGAGAGCGTCCTTATCTTTATTTATTCATCTAGCAATGAAAAGGTCATGGCAAAAAGATCTTAGCATTCATGTTACATGACACTCGTTTAGAAGATCATCGTTAACAAAGAATATCTAAACATCCTTTTATGCTTATAGGATGTCTGCCAACCATACATGTCTGTGGCTTTGTCTTGACCTATCCTAAATCTATCAGCATTGCCTAGTTATAATACACACATCACTGTAGTATGCACATTAATACTTCACTTGGCTCCAGATGATAGTGTTATAATAAGGGTGGAGTGTAATTACACTACAGTCCATTGATATCTTGAGCTTTATATTGTATCTTCATAAATTCATCATTACAGTAAGTGTCTGTAAAACCTATGGTGAGCAACTGATCGCTTGGAAGATCAAGCTGACAGGCAAATACAGAGAAAGCCGACCATGCTTGAAAATCCCTACAAACAAATATAAAAGAAAAATGGGTGCACACTAGCACCACCGTGTCATTTCACCCAATACATAATGATGTCATACCTCATTAGAGAAGATGCACCGACTGCTTTTATCATAATACATTCTGGGCAAAGTGACATAACTGTATACAGACCACTCTTCTATAGTACATAGACATATAATAAAATAATTAACTAATGTTATATTTCATTATTCTTTACCCAAAATGTAAACAACAGACTATACTGTACAGTATTATTAGGGTTTACTAAAAATGTTATTAAAATTAATTATTCAGAATCTTTTTCATAAAATAATTTTCGCAATACATTTTAGCTCTCTCTCTCTCTCTCTCTCTCTCTCTCTCTCTCTCTCTCTCTCTCTCTCTCTTACATGTTGCTTAGCCGCAGTCCATGGGCCAGTGCCTCTGTGATATTTCATGGCTGGATATATATGGGCAGTTAAAACATTGGTAATTGTTATATTAAAAGATATAAATTAAAGTAGAGATTCAGCTTTATAATACAACACATTATTACATAGCATGCATAAAATGAAAAATAACATGCAAAAATTAATTTCATACTTTGACAAAAGTATTTGGGCACCCTTATATTAGTATTTTGTGTGCCCACCCTTTGATTCCTTTACAGCTTGCAGTCTTTTTGTTGTATTTTAAAACCAGTTCCTGGCATCTTTCCGGAGACATTTTTGCCCATTCTTCAACACATACAGCTTTGAGTTCTGCAATCAACTTTGGTTTCCTTTTTGCAAAAGCAGCCTTCAAGTCAATCCACAACATCTCGATGGGTTCAAGTCTGGGGACTGAGACGGCCAATTCATAACTGTAATCTTCCTTTTTTTCAGAAATTCCTTTGTAGACTTCGCAGAATGCTTAGGGTCATAATCCTGCTGGACTACAAGCTTCCATCCAATAAGCCTTCTAGCACTGGGTAACAAATGAGAGTGCAAAATGTCTTGATATTTTGCAGCATTCATTGATCCTTCTACAATACAAAGGTCGCCAGTGCCTGAGGAAGAAAGACAAGCCCATACCATCACATAACCTCCACCATGTTTAACACTGGGTATGATGAACTTTTCTTTAAATTCTTCCTCCAAACATATTGTTGCTTTCTTGGTGAAAAAAGTTATATTTTGGATTCGTCTGACCATAGGTTGAAGACCGAGTGGCTCATCCAGTTAAAGCGCTGCTGCTGGGAGCGCAGGATGAGTCATACAGTTTGGACGACACCAGCACGCATCCGGGCTGTGCAAAGAGGTTGAACTTTGCTGGGGACTCTGAAGGGGCGTCGCATTGGCTCTGATGCTCCGGGCGGGGATGTAAAACCGGCAAGGATTCCTTCTCCTCATCTCACAACAGAGAACCCTAGTGTCCAGACATGGAGCACAGTCAGAGTGGATCAAAAGCAGGGCTGATATCTGTTCTCCGGGATCGGTAGCCCGTCCACCTCTGCTCAAGATTGCTCGACGTAAAAGCGATTCTGGCTTTAGGCTTGTGAGATCGGAGGACACTCATACGTCCTCAGAACATCTGTACTGTGTGGGGACTCGCTGCGGTGGACATTCCAAATTGCGGGAAAATAAATAAATAATAATTGGTCACATAAAAAATAGGTAGAAGAAATCATCAGGATTCAAGTATTCAATGAAAAACTCCAATAGCTTTCTTTTAACAAAGTTTTGCATCTTGGTTTTCGCCCATGGACATTCATCTTGTTAAGGTATCGTTGAATTGTTCATTCATGAATTTCTTGACCATCTTCTCTCAATTCTCTCAATTCTGCCGTTTTGAGATTGTTGCTGTATTCTTTAGTTTTAACCATTATTTATTCTATAATTATCATTAGATGTTGGTTTTCAATCATGATAATTGTCAATAATTAGCAACGAAGGGTTTTATATGAAATGTTGTTTGCCCAAATACTTTTGCCAAAGTATGAAATTAGTTTTGCATGTTATTTTTCATTTTATTCATGTTATGTAATAATTTGTTGTTTTATTATAAAGCTGAATCTCTACTTTAATTTATATCTTTAGAAATTATAGAATCACTTTCTTTGTGATTTTTCGCTTTTTTAACTGCACAAATACTTTTGTCTGTGACTGTATGTATATATATATATAATAGTAAACAAAATAACAGTCATGGATACCCTGTTTTTTAGTATCATTTTCTTGTATATCAAATACCAGCATGCACTTATTTATTCCCCACATAAAAATGCAAGCTAAATTTTAGTGCAACTCACAACTAAAATAAACCTGTGCACAAGCTTTAAATTAGGGCACTCAAATGAGATTCTACATCTTTAAAAGAAAAAAAAGAAAACTGCTGGATTCTTTCAGCACTGGCAAGCGTCTTGTGTTCTGATGGCACGCCAATTAAAATCTCACCATGCTCGTCACGCCTGCAGCCAGTGACTCTTGATGTGCGATTGTGAAGTTCCGTCCGCTTGAGCATTGCCTGTACATGAATCAATTAACCTTACGGCTAGTTCTCTAAGTTTGAGCTAACTCAGACCCTTAGTTAATTGGCAGTCTGGCACAAACAATTAAGTCTGATCAGAAGGAGAGGGCAGCTGGGACAGAATCATTAGCATATTCTGTTAAAGCTTACAGTGCGTGTGAAAGTTCTCCCGTTTTCAACAATGTATAAAACAATTAGACCAAAGGAACCCTTTTAGTAATTGCAACATGCTCTGTTTTACTGATAAAGGCTGTTCCATTGATGCATGCCTGTTGTGGGTTTCTGAAACAAAAATGATCTCTTTTTAATCATTAGCAGACATCGTTTTAAGCAGCGAGCTGCCACTTCCAATTTATTCACAGAAATAAAGAGATACAGTAATTATTAGAAACTCACAGCATTTAACAGCCTGGGTAATTACGACTTAAGTAAAACTCTTAACCTTTAGGGCTGATTTTCTTTATTATCCATGCTGATTTTTAACAGGTTGATTGTGGTGTAAAGGAACACTTTGAGGAATTGCATTATTATCAATAAAGAGTTCATTCTAAAAGCAAACACATGTTTTGTCTCCATCTGTGTTATGAGTTCAGCAATGTAAATAATACTAGTGTACTTGATGTAACAAATATTATCACGTGTACAGTATATTCTGGAATGTAACAGATGAATGTTTGGAATGCAACAGACTACCAATTTTATTGTAACTGAGGAATAACGTGTTATAACCTCCCCTGCACTACGTTGAATATAGCGCTACGTTGAAGTTCCTACGCGAAAACACGTCTACCACATCAATTAAATTTCTGACTACATTTTGTCTTAGTATGCCTTATTATATTCCTATATTGGATTTATACTTTTAATTCCAAAAACACTCAAATACATGTTTACTTAATGAAATCTGTCAGCTAAAACAGTATCTCACTTACAGTTACAAGGAACCATTACAGTTACAAGTTACTGAAAATTGTAATCAGATTACAATAATGATTTATATGCAATGCGTTACTCCCAAACATTGCATAGATATATTGTGTAAGCAATATGTAAAACAAAAACCCAGCTTAGTATGTTATTCCCTGTAAAAATAGGTTCTGAAATATCCTGATGTTCAAAAGAAACCACAGGTCAAATCTCCAAGCACTGCATTTTGCCAAGAGCAAAACTCTTTCTGCTTCCACAGAAAGATTCCCCACTGTTTTCTATAAATTTCTTGGTTACTGGCATGAAAAATTACATGGAATTGTACAATTGTCTTTCATAAGGGCACAAAAGGAAATTGTATAATTCTAGGGAAAGACAAACAATCCTTGTGAACTTGGACAGCTTTCATTCCTGGTGTTATTCCTCTTCCTGTTTATACTGATTTTTTAGAATAAAGAAAAGCTTGAGTGAATCTCAAATCAATTACGCACCCAAACCGTATGGTGTACAATGATAATGCTTCCATTGCCTTTTCTCATTCACAAACTATAGAACACATTTTCCGTTTTTATAAAACATTATACTTCATAGTCTGCCATGATGACACACCACCAGAAATCGTTGCCTACTATAAGTGATAAAAAATGAAAGGGATGGAATTGGATTCATGTAACTTTTATTGATTCCTGTTAGGGTTCTAACTGAAAACAAAGCAGGATTCTAGTTTGCTTATTAAGGTCTCATAGGTTTTATTGAAAACATGTATTTTTTACTGTCGAAAAATGTAGAATATACTCAATATTTAATAATTAAATTATATTACAGCGTTCACATTTAAACAACATTCTACAGGCCTCATTTCATGTTCTTTTATTATGCAAAAAATGCAAAGATAAAAAATAAATCCAATTCTACAGCTTCTTTGCTCTGCTATGGAAGAACAATTTCTCCTCGCAATGTAACACAAACATTTGCATCTTACCGCTGTCGTATTCCAAATTCATTTGTAACCACCATGATTCAGTGGAGGCTTGTTTAAACATAAAACATAAAAATAAACATGGCTGATTAACCATAGTAACCATAATTACTATGGTTAACCATAGTAATTAATGGGTGGACTTAAACTGGATGGACTTAAACTTCAAATATTATAAAGTATTGTTTTGACAACCCACGTTTGTATGTCCCACAAGAACGTGGAACCCCTTAAAACAGGAGGCATCATTTTTGTCTGCATTTCAGAGGGGATTTCAAACAAACATAAATATGCAGTGGTGCCCAAGTATTGACATCCTCTATCAATTACAATGTTGTTCTCTAGGGTAACATGCAATAAATGTTGATTTTGATGTATATTTGATTTATAGAGACATACAGTAAATCAGTATTGAGAAGTTTGAAACTGCTCACATGCTATTTAAAGTTGTCTACAAGCTGTGATAAATTTAAAGAAGGTCATACCAAAGTTCAATAAAGATACACTGAATGACTGCCAGTGATAATCAAGACCTTCCTTTATTATTGTTCAAATGGTAAAATAATATGCATTGATATTGAAATCTTTGTCACTGAAATTTCATTAAATATTCAAATAACTAGTAACACTACTTTCAGACAGCTAAATGACTGATTATGGTTTCTGAATGAAATGGGCACGCTCTACAGGATATATATAAATACTGAATGCAAATTTGAACTGAACATTGTCTCACGCGTGTGGCTGAGAAACTCAAAGAATAACTTTTAGCTATTCACATAGTCAGAATACCTTTACAAAATAATGCGTTCTTATTTGTGCAGCAGTGATTTTCAGTCAGCAGACCTGCACAGGCAAGAAAGTCACAAAACAGGCACAAATATCTTGGCGTATTGCATATACCTACAGACACTTACAGGTACTCGACATAGATCCGAGGTTCAATATGACCAATATGAGGAGCTTCCAAGAACAGATACAGCCAATCTGATTAGTGCTTATGTCACTGTAAACAGCACAAACAGACAGGATTTAACCTAATTTTAAAATAAGACAAATCTCAAGCTACGTATACCAGCTTGAAGCCATGGAAAGTTTATCAGAGGGACAAGCTCTTGCATTATGTTATTATCAGAACCCCAGACTCGGGGGATGTCAGTTTATTATATTTGAGCTATATTGCATGTTTTGACTTTACCAAGCAGCAACAATAATGTAAAGTAACAATATAGGCTTTGTTTTTTTTATTACAATATGGCCCTTGGGAAAACTGAGATTGACACCCCTTGGGTATAACTTTCAGATGTAGCTCTATCGTTTCTTTTAGATGGGATTACCCTCCAATGTATGCATTCATTTGAGAAGGATGGGTAATTTTTAGTTGTGTTTCATGTAAACCCATCTTGTCATTTTGAAAACAAATGTGAAATTGTGATAGCAAATGTTAATGAATGCAATTTCACAGGAGAGTAAGTGCATTTAGCCACATCAACTACACTGTAATTTTAATATCCTATACCTTATAATATCTGAATATTGAATAGGTGGAAAAGATTGTCTCTTACTGCATTTCATTTGGAAAGCAATAGTTACATTTTACTATAAATGTATTACTGAAGGGGTTTGCATATTTAATAACAGTTTTCAAATAATAATCTTTTAGATATCGTATAGATATTGCGATGGTGCAATGGGTTAATACATATCACTTCATGAAAGGTAGTCCCTTGTCTATCCATCATTTACCTTAATCTGTAGCTCTGCATTTGCAAAAAACAACCTGGAGTGCCTTTTTTTACAATGATGATCCATAAAAAGGAATTCACTGTAGCCTGCCAACATGGCAGGATGCTGCTGTAGTGTTCAAAAGCTTTGGATAGGGGATCTCCTTGTCCCATGTCGTGAGCTTAATGGGTTCCACTCAGAAACAATTTGCATAAAGGATAAAGACAAGAAACACAATGTGAAGTTTAGTCATTTTTAAATCCTGCGGCGTTCTGAATGAAGGCCAAGCTTGTTTTTTTTGTTTTTTTTTATGGTGTACCATTAATGCTCAGAGCGCTGTCTAATGTCACTTCTGCTATTGCGGAGGAAAAATAATGTGCACTATCTGGCCTGCACTAAAGTATCGTTTGCAGGCGTACAAGTCAGCGAGGGAACCAGGAAGCGCATATTGCATTATCGTGTTCCAGTCTTACACTAATTTGCTGTAACAGAGCCAAGCACATCACATAGCAAACATATTGATGCTCTGTTGGACTCAGGGGGATCTTTACTCTTCCTTGGCTAAGGAGTCACATATCCATGTAAAAAAAGAAGCACTCACAGTGAGACTCTTGTCATGCAGGTACAGGCATGCTACGTCTCGTATTCTGTATTCCTCCAATTAGTTAGAAAATCTCAGTTTTTCTAAATCTAACTTAACATGTTGGTGGTTTCTGGTAATTTCATGTTCTGTCCATTAACGAGTTTTATCAAGCTGTTTATCTCTGTTTCAAGGCATTGTTGAAATAATGATTCATTCATTCATCGATCAACACCTATTTAATTGTTCCTCAGGTACAATGTGCCGATAATATCTTGTTACATAACCAAGAAGGGATGATCTTTTTCGATAAAGTTTATTTATTGCAAATGGTGTCACACGGCTTTGAATATTTTAAATGGTATGAAATACCATGGTGTCCACAGTGTTCAAATAAAGTAGGTTAAATGTTTGTAGTGTGTTCATGTAACAAATATTGTAGTATTTATTGCATTTGACAATAAATACTACTTGATGACAATACTAATTAGTTGATCTCATTTGATGAATACTGTAGTGTAGTAAATTCCTTTAGTTATGTATAGTCCATAGTTTGCATGACACACAGCGTGCGTAGGAAGAAGATGGTAGTTCAGTGAATGTATTGGAGCATAGAAGATGAATACAAGTTAGCTATTAAACAACAACTGTATGTGTGTGTTTAAAACCCGAGTCCCCGCTATCCTACAAATACAATAAATAGACAGGTGTGAGACTGAGCATAAATTAGAGATGCCATGTCTTGATAAATCAGGTCCAGGTCATTGTATTTATTTATTTTTTGTTTGGAAAACCTGTTTAACATTTCATGTTACATATAGATGTAATCTTTCTGACACATATATAGGGGGGCACATTTCTTCAGGCAAGAGTGACAATGGCCATGCAAAATACATGTGTATGCATGTTATTGTTATGCTGTGCCAGATTTTGCTATTGCCAGCCTTTTTAGTATGATACAAAGGGTTCACAATTCTATGTCAATGAGGGTGTGGAAATTTAAATGTCTCTTGTGTCACATTTAGCCTAGCACACTAATCTTGTCCTGCAAGCAACCAAATCTGGGTTTTCATGGAGTTTTGAAAATTAGCATGAACAAAACAGGTTTACATGAGAAGTAGTCGTGAAAAAATAACCACACCATGTAGTTCCTGTAACATCTTGCATCTGTATTCAAAAACACTGTCCAGGCATCTGGGTGCTGAAACTAGCACACTATAATTGATGGTAGTATAACTGTAAAATATGCAAATGTATTTACATTCTTAAGCGTGTACTATTATATATTTATAAATATATAAATTTGGACTGAAAACCCAAACCTGTATACTGCATTGTATATTTTTAATTTTTGTTTTTAATTTACAAACTGATTTACAAGCAGGTGCCCCTACATTTTGGAGATTACAGATTACAGCAAGGGGTAACATACATTGAATGCAGGAAAATGGGACATTCCCCTGGGAACTCCTATCTAAAAAGCAACATAAAAAAGAGCAAAAGTCAGCGATAATGTGTTAACTGAATTGATATTGACATCGTAGCCCATTTTCCGAACGCTAATTGAAATTGAAACTGGGCCCTAAGTCACTGTTTCACTGCTACATTGCAGAGTATGTGACCAATTACACTGGCTTGAAGAAATATAACTGTAATGTTTTTTCTCTTTTTGAAGTTATTTTTCTAATTAGACAAACATGATGTCTGACATATCATTTCCAATAAGAACCTTCGTTATTGCTCAGGGTAAATAGATTTCAGGTTTTATGTTTCAATTCTACATTTGTTTTAAGTCTTTGATTCCAGCTTTCCAATGAATGGGATACAAGCTAATTGCCCATCCTTTATTGTGAAGACCAACTTCATCAGAACACATTTCCTGTATTAGCACCATTTTAAAGGTTTTTGCTGCTTGAGTTTGGATGGATAAATACTTAGTATAAGATGCAAAAAAAGAACCATCCTTTTGAATAGGATAACACATTTCATACTTGTTGAGTAGCAAAGTGGTTTCTCATGGATCATAAAATGAACCCCTAGAATGATGGTCAACTTATATTAGTGTATACATTGCCAGCTCATATCGGCATGGCATGTGGACTCATGAGTGTGACTCTGCTCCATTAGTTTGACAGTTTATTCTGCGCTGTCCTCTAGAGGGGTAGATTAAGCATCCAACTCATCCATATTTTTAAGACCGGTTGAACGACACTGGCTTTCATTCTTAAGTGTCATGACGATACAAAAAAGATCCAATACGATATGAACAAAAAGGTTTCAAACTTCCCTTCTGCCTTCCTATTTTTGAAGCACTTTGCAATGTTTAAACTATTTTTATTAGTAAGGCATAGTGCATTTTGACTTTTTAGGATATTCCATTTGGTTCTAAAGAAATTACTTTAAATATAATTTATATATATACTGTATATATATATATATATATATATATATATATATATATATATATATATATATATATATATATATATATATATATATATATATATATATATATATATATATATATATATATATATATAATCAGTGGCAGCTCGTCATAAGAGGCTAAGGAGGCTCGCTTACATGTAATTTTGTAAAACTAAAAAAAAGTTTACCTTATGTTATGCTTTCCAAGGTCTAATGTATTGTTATTGGTTCATCTGGCCTCAAAATGGGTGGGATTCTGTGTGTCTTCCACCTGCAATCACCCTCTTTCTGTTAAGTTTTAATGTATTTATATTGGCTGCACAATGAAAATTTGCGGCTAGCCTCTACCACTCATAATTAGATTTAATCTTGACATATCTATTGTCTGGCAGGTTATGGGTCGCGTGTGGCTACTCGCTTAAGTTTTGATTTCCATACAGTATGTTGTAGATAATGAGTCATATCAGTGATTCGAGCAGCCACCCTTTCATTAAAGAAGAACGTTGTAGATTTTTTAAAATTCATACGCCATTTTCCTCGCTTTCAATTGAGGAAAACAAAAAGAATAAAAAATAACAACAAAGGTTGTCCAAAGCCTAAACTAGACCTTTTTCAACATTGAGGACCAAAACAAAATTGCCTTTTTAATTGTGCATGGTACGAAAAAACTAAATGGTTGACTGCGAGTATTCGCTATTTGGTTTTTCAAACCGGCAGTGGATTTCTGTGGGCTACAGTAAAATTATTCATCAAGTGCTAAAGATAACATTTCCCACTCAAACACCCTTGTATTTATCATATAATGCAATAAAAAGACTTTGAAAACGATGGCAACCTGTACTTAAATGTTGATGTGTTCGGCCATATTGACAGAGTTTACCCGTGATGTCACTGGTTGGAGCGCTCGATAGGCGGGTTTGTAAACAAAGATAGCAAATCTCACAAGAGCACTGGAAGTGACAGTTCTTTATCAGACTTTGAAGAGCTAGAATCTATTGGTAAAAACTTTCCATATGAATTTGAACCAATCATAGAGCGCCAAATAGGCCCTATTGAAACTGAAAGAAAGGATTCAGATTCCTGGGAATCTGATCCAGATAGTGAGAGAGATCAGGATCCTGACAGAACAGCACACAGTTTCTGGTGCAGCTGCTGTAACTGCACAGTAATGCCACCCCGTGAGGAATGTGTTTGTTGTTTTGAAATTCCTCTCATACAGCATAGAATTCCTGAAAGATTGTCAGGCCAAGGTCCACCCAGCATCACGCAAAATGGCAGTTTAAAAATGGTGTGCCTGAATAGAGAGGTCCTGGATACTGCACTGCTGCTTTTTACACAGACACCCAAGCCAACTCTGTTATTCGATCAGCAGGTAGCCTATGTTTGTATTTATGTGTTTCATAATTCTTGTACGCATTACATTATTATTACTATAATAATAATAATAATAATAATAATAATAATTTTAAAATACATATAACAGCTTTAATGTTTTTAAATGGTAAATTGTTAATGTATTATTATTAATATTTTATTTATTATTATAAAAGTGTTATCATTTTTTCCCCGTGGGTATAGTTTCTTTCTCATGAAAGGACACAGCTAAAGTCACCTCTTGTCCATCTTTGAATCTTTATTGTCACTCTGTATGTGGAAGCCTAAGCACCGTACATATGCTTGCATACTCATTCTCCCTAGTTACTGCTAGTGCTGTTCAAAGATCTGATCAAAAAATCAGCTTTGTGGGGCTCCCGAGTGGCGCATCCAGTAAAAGCACTTGCATAGAGTGCAGGATGCGCCCTATAGTCTGGACGTCGCGAGTTCGAGTCCAGGCTATTCCTTTGTTGACCGAGGACGGGAGCTCCCTGGGGGCGGCGCACAATTGGCCGAGCGTTGCCCGGGGGGAGGGAGGGTTAGGTCGGCCAGGGTGTCCTCGGCTCACCGCACACCAGCGACCCCTGTATTCTGGCCGGGCGCCTGCGGGCTTGCCTGTAAGCTGCCCGAGAGCTGCGTTGTCCTCCTACGCTGTAAATCTTGGGTCTTCGCCCTCCCGAGTCAGGGCACGGGTGGTAGCGGTGAGCTTGAGCATAATAAAATAATTGGCCATTCCAGCAATGGCGGATTACAGTCTGATAGACCGCAGAATTTAAACAGCTCGTTTGACATCAACAAATCAAAACAAACTCGTGATTACATTGCTTTCCCATCTATTTTATCATTTAGAAACAAACCGAAAAGTGTTTCCTCTCCCCGTTAAGGCACACTTCACCTGGTCTTTGAAAGAATAATTGCATTTTTGCACAATAACTTTTCTGATTTCCCTTAAATAATAGGAAGATAGTCGTTTTATGTGGTCTAGGGCATACTTTGTATTTATTACAGCCTCCTTATTTGTTAAAAGTGAGTGTTAAAGAGTAAATAGCAGGGTTCCCAAAAATATACTATTATACGTCCCTACGTGTTGCTACAACTGTTTACATAACGTGCCTGTAATTTTTATTGTCATTGTCAACATCCTGATAACTTTTTACACTTATACACTTACATCTGTTTCAAAGCTCTTTTCAAAACCAGAGCGAACATTTTGAAGGGAGCTTTGAAACAGACTTTAAAGTTATGTGTAAAAACTTGTCAGCTCAACAAACAAAGAGAGACATTTTCTAATCTGTTTATTACCCTCCATGTGACTGTCCCCCAGGCTACCTCTTTATATGTAAATCTATTACTGGTACAGCTCCTATTTCCCCCCAAAACACCATTTCAATTGCTCTTGCATTCTCTATACTCTATATATTGTTTGTTTAATTTTCATATATATTTGTTTCCTATGTGACTGTCTCAAAGTTTAGATTCCTTTAATGAACATTGAATGTATTAGTTAAATGTTTATGCAAATTTCAATAGCAAATCATCTATAATTTGGGGTGGTGGTGGTGCTGGGGGGTTGCATTTTACACAGACTGAAATATTCAATATTTATACTACATGCATTTAAAGCTAAAGGTGTAACAGGTATAGGGAACCTATATGAAAAGATAAATGGCGTTCTATATTCAATCTATATTCACGCTTACAATTTAAGAAAGGCTCATTTGCAAAGATACAATGCAGTTTCCTGACCAGATTACAATACAGGTTTATTTTTTATTTTGTACACTGCACATTGCTGAAAAGAGTTATTTGTTAGTCTTTAACTGCATTCTATTTAAGTTGGAGAAAAGAGAGAGGGCATCCTATAAAACCTTAGAGATGCTGCTTGTCTCATTTTTTTTCCTTAACATATTCTCAGAAGACCTCCCAGGTTAAGCTCTTTTTTTCTTCTCCTTCCTTTCTTTCAGAGTAAGTTGTTTGTGCTGTCATCAGCCGTTGTTTTGGTAAATGGCGAGTTAAACAGATATATCCAAGCGTAAAATCTAAAATGTCCCCTGTGGGCCTGGGGGTGTTGTTTGAAATCAACTACATATCAATTGAGCAGCGTAGAGCAGATCCAATGATAAATTCTATTCCTCAGACGCATTATAAATTACATTTTTCCCCAACCCTGCTTCATCTCACCTCCCCAGAGGCTCTTAAACTGAAAACTATGATTGTGTTGTGGAAACATTTTCGCAGCTTGAGCAACGCCATTAGCATTGCATGTGCCAGAACGCCTCCACCCCCACCCCTCCTCACCCAAGCCCCCCCCTCCCTGACAAAATGCAATATGCGCCTTGTAATTTTTCTGTTCATTATCTCATTGTTTTCTGTAAGTACAAGCTTAGATTGAATTACTTGAGGCTCTATTGTCTATTTGTAATTCTCCTTCCATGCTGCGCTGCTAATGAATGGGCAATTTAGTCTATCTTTGTAGAGGCTTCTTCTGTGCATCAGCCACTTAATTACTCTGAGTCTTTTCACTGCTATTTTATTACATTACAAACGTGAACTGGTTCTGGGCTAGTGAACAGGGATGGGGGTTTTTTTAAGGTAGAATTGTGTTTAAAATTAAACTATCACTGGTATCAACAGGGAAAAAAAGATTCAAGGCACAAATATGTCTTGTTTCCTTATAAGAATGCTAAAACATGTGCTTGCTTGCTTGCTTGCTTTTTTAGTTTTTCCCCCCTTTTTTCATTTGTTAGGGAAAAAACCATGGAATTAATTTTTAGTTTTTTGTTACTGAGGGAAATTTAGGGAACTGAGTCATGTACCAAATAACCCTGCATTCATAATACCTTGTCACATCTGTAACAGGAAATGGGTATACAGTAGTGGTACTAAGTGCCACATTGATATCCCTAGTGCCACATACTTATTTAGCACATTATTGACTGTCATTGAACCTCATTAAAATAATTCAGCTGTAACAATAACGGAGTGTAGTATTCTCAAGTAGTGACTAATTTAAGAACACTTGCAAGACAGTGTAGCCAGCAGTTTATAAGGACATTGGTGTAACCCAGGAGAGGCTAAGTGACTTTCAATGTCTTACTCAGATGGGTGAAACTGACACAAAGAAGTCAAGTGACTTGCCAACACAGGTCACTCACAATGAGTGAATGATGATGACCGAGGAATCAAAAAGGGGTCTAGCTCTGTCCACTGCTCTAACAAGATTATCTCTGTCTTTTTAACGTCCTACAAGAGAAATTTAAACGCATAAAATGTATCACTGAGACAATAGTGTTGCCCATATGTTTAAATTATACAATGCTGTGTTACGATCATAAATGATCCCATGGATAGTCTCCTTGACCAAACTGTTAAGAATTAAAAGGACTCATAAGTTTAAAAACAGATTAGATATAATGAAAATAAAATTCTGAGCTGCAAAGTTAATTGTGATGCAGTCAATTAATTTGACTGTATTACTGAAATACACAGTGGAGCTCCTCTACGCTCTGTGGAATATATTTTTATAGTGTTAGGTCTTTATACCTCAAATATGGCTGTTCAGATAACGGAGGTGTTTGAATTATCGAAATTCAGATAAACAAGATTTTACTGTACCAAAATACAACTTATGTTCAAAGTGTGCTTGTAACTTTCTGTTCAAGAGTTTTGGTTTCAATCTATCCCCATCTGTAATTTTAAAAACCTCAATCATAAATTCTGAGGCATAGCTAGTAGTAGGCAAACATTTTGACTAAAGCGTTCACCAGTGTAATGACATCACTAGCTGACGCATTTGTTTGATTTTCTTACAGTTTAACTCTAAATCTAACCACAGAAAAGGTACAACACAGGCAATCTTATGGAGACCTGTAATACCTCAGAACATTCTATAGAATACAGGATAGGAGAAAGTAAATACAGATTGAACAAAGGAGATTGAAGTTGTTCCTTACAGTGGAATGGATTATAAGTGCATCTTGTAGTAGAGCTGTATCATGCTCATGTCTGCCATAGACTTTGGTTTATTCAAATACCTTGGTGAAATGGAGTGGTCTTTGAGCTTTGCAACCCAAACCTGTTTTTGTTTTGCAATTTTAATATATACTATATAACTAACAGTATAGTATAATTTTAAAGGCATTTCATCTTATCACATTTGATGCGTTGCTAAACATCTTATGTATCAATCCCCCCTCCCACCCCATTTTCTTTTTCCAAGATTGACACCTTATTAGTACGATATATTTATTTGAAGTGACAGTTTGATAACCAGATATTTTTTTTAAAGGAAGTGACCCTAGCTCTGGTCTCTAATTTACAATGGATGCAAGCTGTCAAGAGTGGTAGTGACAGGTCAGGTCAAGGGTCATCTTTTGAATGAAGATCAGTGTTAAAACACCCCACATTTCTCTTGATTTTCAGAGAATTGAAAGAGATTTTGATGCCATCAATGCAAGTTAATGTTTTTAGAGAGCAGGCAAGTGTCTGACATTTAAGTCAACAGAACACTTAATCTTCTCACAGGATAATTAAGAACAGTTTCTCCAAAAGATGTGTTAAAAACAACTTGAAGAATTATGTTTGGTTATGGTGCTACAACATAACATCTTGTAGAGATTCAAGTCAAGAACACTATACAGTATATCTGTTTGATAAAACCCATTTTTGCTTAGGCCGAGGAAACTACGATCAATACATTAAGTAAAAATATATACATGTTTGTCAGTTAGGACAATTACCCTTCTCCACACAAGGGCACTGCAAAATGACCTTTGGAAGACTGTATGGTGGTGTTCTCTGAATGCTGGTCAAATTTTGGGCAGTGGAATTATATCGGGAGAAATCATACAGTTGATTAATGAAAATAGCAAAACATAACATTTTAGCATAATGATCTGTAATAACCAATTAATAACGCATAGTAATAACACATAATAATAATAATAATAATAATAATAATAATAATAATAATAATAATAATAATAATAATAATAATACCAGGCTATATCTATTCAGTGTCATATCTACAGCAATGGTAATGACTTTGTTAAGGGATCTGTTATAAGTGGTTTTATACAATATATAAAAAATATTATAATTTTAGAAACAGTAATAGTTTTCATTAGAATTAATAACACTGAAATACAGTACACTTTTGAAATAATATTTTCTTATTATAAGAATGTTGTAATATTAAAACTTGATTTCTGCTGACAGGGATTGGATTGGATTGGCTGGTGCGGTAGTGACAAGTCATGTTTGTAGACCAATTGTGTTTTTGCTGAACATTTGCTATCCAATAGCTGTGAATTGAGCTTTCATTACAGTGTCCTGTTTCAGACATGATTTCTCTTGTCTCCAGACCAGCGTCAGATAGAAGTTGAACAGCTGTTGATCTAACACAGTTATTTTTGGTGAGATTGGCTTTTTCACTGATGGTAGCCATTAAATTGCTGCGTGTTTTTCCCATTGGTTTGCAGATATACCAAGTAGGTTGTGTGGCAGCATTTTCAGGAGAAAAGGCTTTGGCTGAAGGTAGAAACATAGTGATTTGTGACGCATTTTAGGGTGGTATTTAATGTAATTTAAAAAGCCAGTATAAACGTGGATTGATTTTAAATTTGATTCACAGTTGGTGCTGAGATGTTACAGCGGGCATCTACCGTCTGTTAGAGCCCGCTAGAGCTTAAAGCTGATTAGCTGATGGTACTGAATCATTTTCTAATTCATAACATATAGACCAAACATTTAAACAATATGGACCTCATTGAAGTCTTAGTTTTATGATGAGTTTGTGCAAGTGTTTCTGGATTTAGATATGAGACGTATAGGTCCACTTGCAGTTTCCAGAATAAACATTTTATGTTATAGTTCTTTACTCACTTTGCCTATAACATGAAATCTAAAATACAAATGAAAATTTACATAAGAAATACTGTTTGGAATGTAGCATATGGCTGCTCAATAACACAGCCTAAAAACATTTGTAACAGGGAGGAATCCCTGAGGTAATTTGCAAATCTCCTGAAATCCTGAACCAGCTTTGATTTAACAGGTGCTTGAAATGGCTTTTATTTACTGTCTATTGTGGGCTAAATGACATTTTATAAAGAGACTTTATCCATTACCACAGAAGAAGAGATGACTGATTTAGGGACATTTTATCCTCTTCATATAAAAAAAAGATATGCTGGTGTAAAATCAATAGTAGAGGCACAGATACAGTTAACATTTCCTTTGACAGTACAGTAGTCTCAGGCTAAGAGAACACCCCTCGGGAAGCAAGCAAAGTATTCTCATCAACCTATGAAATGAACTAAATAAGTCAAATAAAAGCAATAGGCAAGTTTATGGTAATAAACTATAATAATCAACAGGCAAACTAACAGTTCATAATTTAAAAATCAAATTCATTTAACACAGAACCCCTACACACATTAAAAAATGCAGCAGCAACAAGACATGCACATTATTTAACAGAATGGTGAAGCAACTCACCAGAATGGGAAACACCGAATTGCTTGTCGACTTGTGTCCGATTTTCAAGAGCTCGAACAATTTCTAACTTTTTGTAGCAAGAGAAACTCCGGCGCATTTCACCGTCTATTTACATGCCATTTTGTAGCGATGAGGTGCACTCACGGAAATCACAAAATAAAACGATTCAATGATATGATGACGGTTCTGGAAAGATTTAATAAACCAATCGGTGTGCCTCAAGACACGATGACAAGTTCCTTTTGAAAAGACTGAATAAACCAGTTTAATTAAAGTTTGATGATGATGTTATCAGGTTATAAAACAGTACTGTATCCATTGTGAACAAATCGCTATCGGTGCTAAGAAGGTGTTCTTTTAAGCGAAGTTCCTGTTCCTTTAGCTGGAGCATTTACAAAAATCTGTTTCACAGCAAGGGTGTTCCCTTAAGCGAAGTGTTCTCTTAGGAGGTGTTCCTATAGATGGAGATAACTGTACGGCAATTTCAGAAATGCCATGTATCTCCATGACTTGCCCTCTCCTGTTTGTGCCGAATTATGTGGTGGTTTACAACATTAACTACTGTCTATTGGAACTGAGATCATGAAACTCATTTTACTTGTATCCTAACTGTATTTGAACCTTAGTGTCCAGAACTGATAGGCAGCACTCCAACAACCATCCAATTAGACAGCAATTACCATTTTTAGCTGCCTTTTAAATCGATCTGCACAAGCAAGTATTGATATCTAGTCATTGTTATTTATCCTGGTATTCCTCTGGGAGCTTCTATTTAGGGTTAAGAGTTTCTCTGAAAAACAGGAATCAGAAATTAATTGAGAATTACATTAGGGATAGTATCGTTTTATTTATTTGCTTATTAAAAGCCTATCAAAAATATTTTTCCTGTTTTCCTACCTTACATCACATCAGTTTGAGTAATATACAGTATATCAGAAATAATTTCACTAAAACCAGATTGATCCCAATTGATTTCCTTGAATGGTAATACGGATTACTTTAACCTTTATAGTTTACTATTTTATGATAAAAAATACTGATTGATTAAAACCTTTTCTGTTCTACTGACAGTAATACAGACATTACATAAAACATAGCCTTAGATTATTATACCTCGTTTCCATAGTCAAGCCAACTTGAGTACACACCCTAATTGCCCCCAATGCTGCGTTTCCATGCTTTTTAAAACTCGAGTTGGCCTCCAATTCGGCGCAGACTCAAATTCTTTTGGTACCATTTCCCTATGCAGGCTGGCCCGAAGTAATTTGGGCTGAGCAGAAAATACGTCACTAATCATGTTATCCTGGCTCTTAGCAACAATCTCTATGAAAGCCAGTGTCAGTTGCAAATTACTGTTAGAAAAAACAAAATAATAGCTTACCTGTAATTTAACTCCGTAAAAAACAAAACAAAAAAAAAACAATTTAACATGCCAGCACATTATGCAACATGGAATCATGATGAAATACTATCACTGATTACTGTTTGGGGAGATCGGGTCATTCAAAGTCTGCTTCAAAGATCTTTTCAAAATCAAAAAGTGTTTCAAAATATAAGTCAAGTTCTACTTTCTATGGGTGTGAGTAGGAATGCGCTCCAATGTAGGGAAAAAATCGAGGACCACAATAACAAAAGCGGAAACGATCTCAAAACATCCAGCTATTATGACAGATTAGATGCGATTTTAGGTCACCGTCCAATATCACAAGACAGTCTGCAGTGAATTTTCTGGGAAAGTATCCATTGCCATGTTTGGTGATAATGTTACAATGTCAATAATGATGATACAGTAATCTTGTTACCTGGTTACTATCTGGCCACCTCTCGCGATAACATGAGTGAGACTTGTCCAGCTCACGTTATAACTTGAGAAACTCAGGAAACCCTGGAAATGCTATTTTTTAGCCAACTCGCGTTGTGCCTCAGCTCGAGTTTTGGAAAATTCAGGCTAACCCGGAGCACTTGAGTTGACTTGACTATGGAAACGAGGTATTATTATTTATGGCAATCAGGCTGAACGCCCCCACCCCAAATGTACATTTCATGGCCAAATTCCTCAAGTGCTAAATGACTTATAAGTGTTGTTAACAAGAAAGAATTGACTGCAATTCAGCAGATTTCTGTGAGATGCATGTATGCAGTGTTATAAGTGACTCAATTAACTAGTGTCTCATAGTTCATAGATTCCTATTTAAAAGTCCAAGAACCCATAATTATTTATTGATGTATTTTTTTTGACTATAATCTAAATCTGACTGAGAGATGGTCCATTGTGCCTCAAGCTATGTTTTTTTCAATGTGCTGTGTTTCACTCACCTTCCACTCAAGTAATGGGCTCAGTGGGGATTTCAGGAGTTACATTCAGATTATGTATGGCACATTACTTTCTTTAAACTCCATAAGATATTATAAGACTTAAGAGTTATTCCTCACAAAAATAAAGCAGTATTCTATCAAACATTGAACTCCATTGCTAGTTAGAAAAGATGAACATGAAGACATTTAAAAATTGGTCTTAAAAAGAAGAATTTAAATGGCGATTTTTCTTGAGGGGACACAGTTAACTGCATGTTGTTCAATATTGTTAGTTCTAGGTATACCAAGAAAGACAGGTGTTTTGTCAGCTGGCTACAGAATATTACCAACCAAAGACTAGGGGCCCTATTCTGATGAAATGAGTGCAATCGCAAACGCAGTGGTTAAAGTCAATCGCGTCTGCCCTACAGGGAGTGGCTTCTCCAAAAGTGTGATTCTGATTAAATTAAAACCCAGTGCAAGCACAGTTAGTGGTGCACTGATAGCACCCAGTCAATCATTGCTGAGTAGGCTGGGGAATCTGCTATTCAATCAGAGCTAGGTAACAATCCCTTTAAGAGACAGAATGCTTAAGGCCATCGCAAGGCTCCAGTTTTGAATGTAGAAGTGACGATCATGTCGAGCGGCAATAGCAGAGAGCAAGAACAACCAGCGCAAGTCAGAACAGCAAGTGGTAGGTCACTCACCAAGAGAATACGTAAACCATGCTTCATGACACAGGAGATTGCTATATTAATGTTTGTTAACATTTTCATATTCGTCCACCACTTCTGGTCCTGGCTATTAGCTGTGCCCTACATTATTGATTTATGTGTGTTTCCCACTTCTTATTTTTGGTTCTGTGTCATAATGTGTGGTTTATGTATTCTCTCCCAATTGCCTGTCCTTGTATGTGCTGACTAGGTCCACACACTGTACAAAAATTCATAAAATATTTTCTTTATGTAATTTTTGTTTCAATAAACCAATTTAGCCTAACTATGTTGTTTCTTTTGTAATGCATTATTGAAAATAATATTACATACCTAATATATCCTTCCTCTCAATGGATGAAATTATAGTAATAGCAAGCATATCATCCATGATTATATTAGAGGTCTACTTAAATCGTGGAGAATTTACATATTCCACGGGTAGGTTATGGAATAAAATGTGCATTTCGCTGACATTTCACTGACCTGTTTAAACATTAAATAAACCTAAGTAGATAATATTTCAGAGCACTATAAAAGCCTAAAAATAGTGGTAATTGCTTCCTTACTAAAGTGGAGTGCTGTCATTTGTTAAAGGCAAGCATGCAACGCCTCCCAGCAGTTGCTGCCGACATTCTCTGTCTGTCTGTGTTGTGAAGACTTGAGACTGCATGTTGCATCCACTGAATTGGTTGGAAGTGTAAGGCAACGCTAACCGCCTGGTAGAATGGGCGGCTACCCTCCCAGGAGGGGCAAGCCGGCACTATCATACGCAGTCAAGACTGTCAAAAATCCCAGCGACAGTCGCTGCTTCGAGAGAGGCTGTCCTAGAGTCCGTATACTGTGACAGAAAAAGAGCTGGTCAGAATGACATAGAGCTCTTGTCCTATCCACATAACACCTCAATGCCCGCACCGACAGAGGAAGTTCAATCTCCTATCCTCCTCTGAAGAAAACGGAGGTGGATGGAAAGACTCCAGTTCCACAGACTGATTCATGTGGAAGGCTGTGATCACATTAGGGAGGAAAGCAGGGTTTGTACATAGTGACACCCTGCTGCCATCTTCCCAACACGCATGCAGGAGCTGTGCACTGACAGCGCCTGTAGCTCACTGACCCTCTTTGTGGAGGTGATAGCCATGAGGAAGGCTGTCTTCATAGACAGATACTTCAACTATATGGAGTGTATGGGCTCAAACAGAGTCATCGTGAGAGCCTCCAGTACAATATCAAGGCTCCATTCGGGAGAACGACCCTCCTTGAGGGCATAATTGCAGAGCCCCTTGACAAGAAATGCGCACCGGAGATACTGAATCAATGGGGCCATTGCACACAGAAATGGCTGCCAAGTACACCTTCAGTGTAGAAGGTGACCTACTGGCATCGAGCAGTTGTTGTAGAAACTGCAAGCTAACTGGCATAGAGCAAAAGACTGGGTCATGACCCTTAGTCAGACACTAGTTCTGAAAATATCTCCATTTGTAGGTGTATAATGACCTAGTGTTCTGCAACGTACTCCACTCACCGCGTTAGATAGCCCTAAGGCTGACCAGCAGTCCCGTTCAGGGACCAGACCCATAATTGGAACCTGCCTGGTTCCGGATGCCAGAGAGTGCCTTTCGCCTGACTGAGGAGATCCAGGCGAAGTGGGATCTCCCAGGGCCGGCCTTGTAAGAGCTGGCACAGGGTCAAAAACCAGATTCTCCTGGGCCACTAGGGAACCATTAGGAGAACTGTCGCTTTCTCTAGGAAGGCTGGGAGCAACGGTATCGGCAGGAACGCATAAAGGAGTGTCCTGGGCCACTTGTTGGCTAGGGTGTCGACGCGGAGTGGACCGCCTAAGCATTGGAGGGAGTACCACAGGGGGCAGTGTGTCATCTCCGCCGAGGCGACCTGTATCGTCCCGAACCATTCTCAAATGCGCTCCACCACCTGAGGGTAGAGCCGCCACTCTGACTGATGCGCACCCTCCTGCCCTGTCTGCTGCCCAGTTCACCACTCCAGGAAGATGTGTCGCCTATAGGGACAGCATGTTCCTTTGAGCCAAAACCAAGATCCAAGAGGCTATGCGATGTAACCCCAGGGACCGAAGGCTACCCTGGTGGTTGACATCCGCTACCACTGATGTGTTGTCCATCCGCACCAACACATGTGTTCCTTGTAGCACCGACCAGGTGCCGCGGACTCCCAGACTGCTCCTCAAGTTGGAGGTCTCTGTCGTCACCACCTGACAGTTTGCCACTGTTCTCATCTGCACGCCTCCACCAGCGCAGGGCTGTCGAACACAAGCTTGTCACTGTCAGCTGACAGTGTCTGTCGTGCTTTGAGTGGAACGCATTGAGCCATGCTTGAAGTGGGTGCATGCAAAGTAAGACCAGCTCGATGGCTGATACGGCTGCGGCCATCAGACCCAACAATTTCTGACACAACACCAAAGTGACCTCCGATCCCTGTCGAAAACGGGGAGAGGTAACCTTGAATAACTGCTACCCTGTCGTCTGACAGGTATGCACACATCGTATTGGAGTCCAGCCGGAGCCCCAAGTACGTTGTGCACTGCACCGGTGTAAGCCAACTCTTTGCATCATTGATGGTGAGGCCCAGCCTTGCCAGATGCTCTTTCACAATCGCCGTGTGGGCCACAACCAGCCATCGAGGTTGTTATAGGTATTTGTAAGGTAAAGAGATGTGGGTATTTCTTTTATCTAAATTTTAAACAGTCAAATAAACAGACCAGATGCACATAATTAAGTGCATATTACATAATGAGTAAACCATGCTCATTGTTGTCTAATAATAATTAACAAATGGATGTACTTAAATACAAAATAGTTCTACAAAATGTATAATCTGCAAAAGGCCACTTCTAGTGTACAATCGAGCAGGCATCAACTGTGACACTTTAATTTTTTAATGTATTCTATTCTCCATATCATCATGACTGACTTCACCTGCTTTAAAAATCATACCTGAGATCCCTCGCAGAATTCCACTCAACTGCAAAGTTCATTCAAAATGGTGACATCACAATCGGCTGTTTACCTCAGCCACTTAACGGTAATCTCTTCATCAAGTTTTTCCCTGTTTTCAATTAAATTGACAATGGTTGGTAATGATTAGTAAACAAATATAGCTGGATTTTTTTACTTATGTTTTAATAATAAAGCTCTATATAACAGAGTTTTAGGACAGACGTTCGCTATTCTATAGCCTTATAAAACAAAATGATTGTCTTATTTTCAAGAAGTCTGCTACTGTTTCACTTCCTAGTCATTTCACCCCAGTCTTCTGGGTCCTCAGTACTGACTTCTCTATTATAGGTTAAAGAAATCTAAGTTTGCAAGCCTTATTCTTTTGTTAATTTCAGTTGGACTGTAAATGTATTGTCCGCGCCCTTCAGCCATGTTTCCTCTTTCTTTGCAGCCAGTAATCTTCTTTGACCCCGAAACACTGTTGAGATGCAATGACCCAGGAAGTGATGCAATAACACTAGCCTATGTGAAGGTACAGCAGGCAAACTGAGAACTTTCTTTATCCTAATATAGTAAACTAGCAGATAGCAAGCTTTCATTCACATTTTGTTTAACTTAAAAGTAATATAGTTTAATCCACTTTTTAAAAAAGGAAACTCAGTTTCTTTTGTTTGTCTAAGGCCAGGAAACCATATATTTTTGGCACTTTTGTCCACCCAGCAGCTTGTACAACTAAAGATGCATAGAAGAAAACATGCTGTCAAAACTGTTCCCCTGTATTTCATTTCTAAAGGAGCAAATAAGAGTTTTTGCACATAGCCCAAGAAAGACTAGTCACTCCATCAAACATTTAGTGCATGAGGGTTGATTGTTCCCTGGTAGCTACAGCCTGGTATATCCGCCAGGCTTTTGTCATGTTAACTGCAGCCGATCAATGGATTGAGGTCAGTGCTTCTGATGTAGGTGAGAGCTTAGAGGAACAAAGTCTCCAAGATTAATTTTTTCTCATCTCGTAACACGCCGGTCAGTTATTTTTCTGCGGTTAGCCCCCACTGCTCTAAGTGGATATTGATCAGTTGCTTTAATGCAAACCTGTCAAATTAATTTTGTAGAGGTGGGATAAGACTGGCCCCAAAATTGCCTCTGCATCTGTTCGCTGCCATGAGCCTATGAATTTTAATCATGGCCAGAATGGGATGTTGGCATTTTTTGTTAAAAGTTGAATGGAAAAGGCTTTAACTGTGAATGCCAATAAATGGTGCTGCATTATTCCTTCCAGAACCTGCATCTAGGGTCAAAGAAATAATCACTTCTGTATAGTCTCATTGTAATGCTGAGGTATGTTAGGATTTGATATTTTCAGAAAGCAATGAAAGCATGCATATGGTCTCTCTGACTTACAGAAGAGTGGCAGTTTTGTTGATACTTCCATATACTACTACGACTACTACAACTACTACTATGAGTACGACTACTACAACTATGACTACTAAGAATACTACTACTACTACTACTACTACTACTACTAATAATAATAATAATAATAATAATAATAATAATAATAATAATAATAATAATAAATCAAGACAAGATTTGAGATAAATCATTCCATTGAACCATAAAGATTATTGTATGCATGTTATTTTTTTTAATGCTTTTATAATTGAGCACAGTTTTAATGTATTGAGGTATACTATCAGAGGCTGTAAAATTCTTAGCCAAATTCATTTGATAAAAAATAATTGCTTTAATATTCCACCCAGTTGCCTCACAGACTGGGTGTGAATCCTGCTTGGGTAACAGCACAATGGGTTGAATGTGACTTAATGTTGGAAGCAAGTAGTTTTCTTTTGATGACATCAAAATGGTAAAAGGATTACAAAATACAACACACTTACCATTATGCCTCCTCTGTTGTATCACATACATTGAATGAGCACATTTCTTCAACATATTTCTGCAGGAGCTTGGATCAAGTAAGTCTGGTTTAGTTTCATCTAGCTGTGCTTATATCCAGATGCCTCCTACAAAGACTAGTGATGGGAAGCTTTTGCTTAATTCTTATATCATTTCAAATATATATTTAAGCATTAAATCCTTAAGGAATGCAAAAGGCTGTTTTTCATTACATTATATTGGGCTGCTTTAGTACTACAGTTTGAACTATTAGTTTTTCTGGCAGAAAGAATGGAAAACTGAATGTTTTGAAGCCTGAAGCTATTTGTAAACTGAGCTCCAAATCATGCTCAGAAATCAGTCATGTAATAGTAAAGTTTCACATGTCAGTCGGAGAGTAAATAAGAAAGCAAGAGTACATTATTCTCTCACTGTGCATGTTTACTTAGATAGGGATTGTGTGATAATGAAGGAAATGTAGCTTTATGTGCAAAAAGTTCAATTCCAAGCCATTGTAAATGTGGGATGGTGGCAAAATACACACGTCTACTGGCACCACAGAATGCAAGAGATATTACCAGGAACATCTTCTGCATTATAGCATGATCTGTGTAGCATGGTGGTCATCATACCCACTTGCAATCCAGGTGGCCACAATGGTTTACAAGATGCTATCGTTACTTCAAAATTACGTTGGATTACTTACGCCACTATTTGTCTCCTCAAAGACAGGGCTTCAGCCTCCATTGCTACAACAAGGCTACGCTTGTTGTATCAACACAAATGGAGTATAACTAGGAACTACTCTATTAAAATCATACTCATTTTGAGCCATGTGGACCTCATTGATTTCTATTCACACAAGTTTAATTCAGGGCTGTCCAACAGATAGCTCATGAACCATATATGGCTCAATGAGCTCCCCAATATGTCTAATAAAAGTTTATAACTTTAGTTCGGGAGGAAGGCCTGCCCCACACTCATTACATCTTCTACTGATCAATCAGTACATTATAAATAATCTTATGCACAACTGATTCACATGCCTCCACCTCCCCAATTGCCACCCCTTTAGTTTCTTTAAATTTCTCCTTCGCCAAATCATGTGGGTCTATCACCTCAAGTGACAAGTGATTCATTTGTATCATACTCCATAATCAATAAAAATATCACTCTTCTGAAAATGCAAATAAATGGATGTTGCATTTAAACATGATGTGTGTTTAATGAACACAAACACATGGAAGCTGTGTCTTTTGTAGTGTCGTTAAACCTTATCCCTCTTTATTTGTCTTTTGCTACTATTCAATCAGCTATTTAGTTTTAATAAACTAGACTTATTTTATGTTTGATTTTCTTTTTCCACCAGTAATATATATATATATATATATATATATATATATATATATATATATATATATATATATATATATATATATATATAATCAAAATTGATTTAATTAGGAGTTTTTGCCACTGATCAACACAAAAAAGTCCTTAATGTCAAAGTGAAAATTAAAATCTACAAATTGTTCTAAATTAATTACAAATACAAAACAGAAAATAATTGATTGCGTAAGTATTCACCCCCTTGAGTCAATATTTGGTAGAGGCAACTTTGGCAGCAATTACAGCCATGAGTCTATTTGGATAAGTTTCTACCAGTTTTGCACATCTGGACACTGCAATTTTTGCCCATTCTTCTTTGCAAAATTGCTCAATCTCCGTCAAGTTGGATGGGGACCTTTGGTGAACAGCAATTTTCAACTCTTTCCACATATTCTCAATTGGTTCGAGGTCCGGGCTTTGACTGGGCCACTCCACGACGTTGACCTTTTTGTTTTTAAGCCACTCCAGTGTGGCTTTGGCTGTTTGTTTGGGGTCATTGTCCTGCTGGAAGATGAATCTTCTCCCAAGTCCCAGGTCTCTTGCAGACTTCAGCAGGTTTTCCTCCAGGATTTCTCTGTACTTTGCTGCATCCATTTTGCCCTCTATCTTCCCAAGCTTTCCAGGCTCTGATGCAGAGAAGCATCCCCATAGCGTGATGCTGCCACCACCATGCTATCACGGTAGGGATGGTGTTCTCAGGATGATGTGCGGTGTTAGGCTTGCGCCAAACATAGCGCTTAGCGTTGAGGCCAAAAAGCTCTATTCTGGTCTCATCAGACCATAGAATCTTCTTCCACTTGGTCTCAGAGTCTCCCACATGCCTTCTGGCAAACTCTAGCCGAGATTTGATGTGAGTTTTTTTCAACAATGGCTTTCTTTTTGCCACTCTCCCATAAAGGCCAGTTTTGTGAAGCACCGGGCTATTGTTGCCATATGCACAGTGTCTCCCAGCTCAGCCGTGGAAGACTGTAACTCCTTTAAGCGTTGCCATAGGCCTGTTGGTGGCCTCCTGACTAGTGCCCTTCTCACCCGGATACTCAGTTTTTGAGGATGGCCTAGACAGATTCACAGCTGTGCCATATTCTCTCCATTTCTTAATAATGGACTTTACTGTGCTCAGGGGATAATCCTACCACTGATTGGTGCTTTTGAAGAACCTTATTCCGGATTTGCTTTGAATGTTCCTTCGTCTTCATGATGTAGTTTTTGTTCGAAATGTACTAACCAACTGTGGGACCTCCCAGAGACAGGTGTATTTAACCTGAAATCATGTGAAACACCTTAATTGCACACAGGTGGAATGGCTACCATTGCCCCATAATGTAGAACATAAGGTCTAGCTTCCAGGCTAAAAAATACAACATTTATATGCTACCTTTTTCACAAGAGGGACATGTATTCCACACAGGCCACATGATATAACTAAGAGATATATGTGGTGTACTGGTACTACAGTTATATTTGTTAGATGTATTGCTAAGCCAATTTTATACCTTTGAACTGAATCTTGATTTAAAATCTTGAAATTGAATGCTCACTTTACCATAGAATTCCCATGCAATTTTTTTTTGTGTGTTTGCATACTAAGGTGCTTTTCTCTCTTGGGTGCTAAAGAAAAAGGCTCATTTCAATGTTAACATTTGCTGTGAACAAATTGAAATGTATTTTGGTGTAGAGGCGATTGCATCCTTGCCAGTTGAAAATTGTCATTACATTTCTGGGTTTCATTTGTACAACTTGAGAGCCAAAGGGAATAGCACGCATCCTATCTATCTTTTATATGTACTAGGTAACAGATTATCTTTTTGTAAATATTTAATGTAATGTATATTATATGTGCATAATATCTTAAATGTAATTGTATTTGTGTAAGTAAGGAGAATACAATTTAAGTTGTTATTTTAGGCCTGGAATTTATTTGTCAGTTTCTTAAATCCAGGTCAAGCTCGTTATTTGTTATTTCCAGTGGCCTGTCCTTAAACTCGCACGTACACAGTGCAGTTAAGCTAGGCTATTTTTTTTGTTGTAGAAGCTTACCAATTAAGTTTTGTGAATATGTATTCATCTTTTGTTCATTAAAGTTACAATTGAACAACTGAATTCAACAATCTGCTCACTGAAATGTATTGTATCTAAAATATATAATGGTAAAATAGACTTAAGTATGCAGTTAAAAAAGAAAGAAAGCCAACATTGTCTGTCCCTCTATGACTCATTATAGTTTATTGTAAATAACAACCATACACAAGCAATTTATTTATTTAAACCTTCTAGTCAAGGCCACCTATTGAGACGTCTGTTTTTATTAACAGTGGGGACCCAGTTGGTAGCAGTGCACAGTTTAATTACTAAGAAATATTGAAAACCGCGAGCAGTGGATACTCAAGCATATATATATATATATACAAAAAAAATTCCCTGGATATCTTGTATAAAGAACAAATATCATGCAAAAGTCCAAGGCTAATATAGGCTGATAAATAAAAGAAATCAAGATATAGTGTATCAGAAATATTGATTCATCTAGGCATGAACGCTGTAGTACTGTGAATGTACATCTCTGCATTAAGGTCAAGAGGCAAACCCATGAATCTAAAAAGCTAGAAGTTATTATTAGGATGATGAATGTTAGGATACAGTACAATAGCAATAAAACACAGTAAAAAGTATGACTATAAAGATAAAGGACTACAGCGTGGTGCAGTATGTTAATGCACTAATTTATCCTTCAGAGGTCTGACTTTAAATCAGGATCGATTACAAATTCAATTTGGTGGTCACAGGTTCACTTTCAATGGACATTAGCCCAGATCACCACTATACAATTATGTTATTAATTGGACATGCGTCTCAAAATACATTTTAAGTGCATGCTATTACACTGTAGGCACCATTTACATATGACTATTAGTTTCACCTAGTTTACAATTCCATGGCTGTAGGCATGGAAATCCATGAATTACCAGCATGTATTTAATAGTCATAATACAGTGTATATTATATATAGGATTTGTGATTTTTTGTGTTTTCCGTCGACCTTTCTACTCTCCTTTAAAAATTCAATTGATACCTGTTAAGCCTTTTGTGTATCTCGATCACAACTGAGAAACATGTTAATAGTAAAATGTATTTAATTTACAGGGTTTTTATATGAAACTACTAAATGGGCTTTTAAATTGTTAGTCTTTCTTTTTCATTTCAAAGCAGAAGCCACTCCACTATATTAATATTAATATAAAGACAGTCACCCAGAACCATTGTAATAAAGTGTGTCCAGCACAAAATACTTCATTTTTCATTATAGTTTTAATAAAGATTAGTCGCTTATTAACATGTTGCCATCTCGTTTGCCTGTTAATGAAAAATTAAGGTTTTGCCAATTGAAAGCCCATTTAGTTGTTTCACAGAAGAAGAAAAAAAAAGTAAATTAAATCAATTTTACTTTTAACACTTTTCTCAGTTGTGATTGAGATACTCGAATGGCTTAACAGGTACCAATTGAATTCTTAAAGGAGAGTAGAAAAGTCAGGGTAAAGCACTGAAAACCAGAAGCTCTAATTATATATAATTATATAATTTATATAATTGTGTTGTAGATGTATTAAATAACAAGTGTGTAAGTACATTGTAGCTACAGTGTAATAAATGTACCTGTAATTTGAAGTGTGTCAAAAATATTATATCAAGAAAACTGATGACATTACATTTCGCAGATACATTTAAATACTGAATTTGTTTTAGTGCAGTGTCTGCCTGTTTAACGTGCTGTATTACTGAGAATGATACATTTACCAGCTATTCTCTTCACTCAAAGTTTGTTCGAATTCACAGCAAATAGAAAGGTGTGAGCTGCTTTTCAGTCCACTGATTGCCATGATATTTACTCAGAGGACTGGGGAATGTATAATTTGTGCTGATTTTCACCTGCTTTTTTTTCTTATTTGATGCATTGTGAACCAGAGTTTTGATGACTGCAGGGAGGTTAAGTGGTGAAGTTCTATTCTATTTTGTCCAAAAGTCCTGAAGGAAACTCTTTATTTTCTGCTGTGAGTTGCGGCCTATACATTTTATAACACTATACAGAAAGGCTAGTTTCCTTTAGAGCTCTGGAATTTCTCCATGGACATCAACAATCTCATTTTTTTTTTTACACAAAGAATATGCATAGCTGTAAGTATCCATGTTTCCCTTCGAAGCAGAACTTGTAAGCAAAACATCCCTGACTCTTCTGCTTTATTGACTGAAACAATTGCACAATTTACTTTTATTTACCATTTCATCAGGCTAAATTGGATCTTCTTTAGTGGCCTGCATGTAGAAGCTACTTAGTGTGCAGCATGCGACATTGTTTAAAGGGATATCAGTTTACAAGCAAATGACTAGATTCAGTGTGTAATTTGTATCCACAAATTGATGTATCTTCATGGCGAGAAAGTAAAGAATATAGCTGTTTCTGGCAGCTGTCAACATTTACAGGACTGCAAAAAAAAAAAAAATTACAAAAAAAAACAGATTACTTTTCTGGCTCCAAAATGTAGGATACTACTGTTATGTTTTTCTGTATTAAAAGCTATGGTAAAAAAATTGAATTGTAGAGGTTACTGCTACGTTGCAGTCATAAAAGAAATAAAGGTACAAAAGTCCTTAACACCAGTACAGACTCAGCTTTTCTTTCTCCATTGGTGACAATATGGCACTTAAGTTTTGTGATGTGGAGCAGCCTTAAGTAACTCAGAATGGTAAGGGAATGTCAGAAACAGTGGCGGGTAACAAGAAAAAATTTTTTATACAACATTCAAGAAGGCATGTAGGGAGCAAAATGAAAAGGAATACTTCTGATCTTTATAAAGACTGACTGAAAAGGAAAATAAAACTCCCATCTCCTTATGAAAACATATAGTTCTATAGGTTTCCTTGACATTGTGTTGTTGAATGTAATAACAATTACCTTGACCCCTATCAGTTTGTCCAGCCTCATCAAAACCATTGCTTTTGTTGCCTGTCACCCTCC
The DNA here is from genome assembly GCA_030684275.1 of Acipenser oxyrinchus oxyrinchus. Lineage (NCBI taxonomy): Eukaryota > Metazoa > Chordata > Actinopteri > Acipenseriformes > Acipenseridae > Acipenser > Acipenser oxyrinchus. The sequence continues at coordinate 82,817,700 of CM060247.1, read as the reverse complement.
ATTTACATCATTGGAGGTTTGTATTCAGGAAGATATGATATAGCTGTAAAGCCATCTCTCTCACCGAAGGAATTAATTTGAAAAAGCTGTGCAATGGATCAAATTCAGATGTATACAGACACATGTTCACTTGCTTCATTGTATGTTGTCCCTGGCTTCTTTGAAGGTTGCCGTTCAAATGTAATGCTTCTGATGATTTTTGTACTCTAACCTTACATATGCAAAACACCACATGGACAATGTTAAATAGAGGCAGAATAGTGGATATTGCAATCAAAGATGTAGTTTGCTTTGCAGGTTAAGCATAGGTGTTGAATAAAACCATGGCTCCAGCCTCCCCAATATCCCAACCCCACCATTAAAAAAGTTTTGGTGACATTCATTGGCTTGCTAGGTAGACTTCAACTTGCTTTATATTACGTTGTGATAACTAATTAATAAAATTACTGGTTTCCCAGTAATAACATATATTGATTAAGGCTAGGATTGAGGCAAAGGTTAATGTAATAAAAGGAAGTACAGTCGGTGCCGCCTAATCAGGATACTGATAATCGTGATGGCTGCTTAAATGGGATACAACTCTGGGAGATGATTCTTCCCAAAGCTATTTATGTTGTTTAATTGGGATGTCACTTTGTTTAATTGGTATACAGTATTTTCAAATGATGAATGGAGATCACTTTTCAGTGCAAGACAGGTCGCATAGCACAATGCAGTGAGTATGTGATTACGCTGTGACTTGCGTAAACCACGTTGAACTCTTGGAGGAGCTGGAGTCTCCTGTGGTTTCTCAGGCTGTTGTTGCAAAGAAAGTTGGCGTGTCAACATTGCAGGTGTGGTTAATTTTGTTTAGGAATAAAAAAAAACATTGACTTGTATTTTAAATGATGTATTTAACATGTAATCATAATGTGATGTGATTTCATTAAAAAAGTGTGACTAAGGTAATCTCAACCACCTCTCGTTTAATTGGGACAGCCGCTTATTCTGGATAGTTTTCCTTCTCCTGAGGCGTCCCGATAAAGCGGCACAAACTGTAATACAAATTACTAATAATAGCTTATAACCATTGTTATTAAAGGTAGTTATTGCCCAGTTAATATAAAGCATTACCTGTGCTTGGTTTTGCTGAAGAACCTCAATATATACACACCTCCATAATGCAGATTTATTTATAAACCAAACTATAAAAAACACAGAAAGTGGTTATGTTTGAATGATTGAGGAAACAGGGTGAGTGACATGTTAATTGGTCCAGAGCCCAGTTTCCATCCTGTAAGGGAGCCGTCCTCTAAAAGTAAGACTAGATATGAACGTTGAGGTGTTGGTTTGGTGTTGCCACAGAACCCTTTCCACGGGACTTTAAAACATGTCCTTTGATTGATCTTATTATTATTTTTCTGGCAATCCAAGTGCCTGTAGCCAGGCTATGAGTGACATCTTCACTATCTGTCAGGGTAGAAAGAAAGTTTGATCAGATGTTCAGTTGCAGTTTTAATACGTTGCCATGGTGAAGCCTCCATTGATTTTATGTGCAACGGTACTCACATCATAAGACCCCAAAGCTGTTGTTTGAGCAGCTCTCTTTAGTTTTGTGCTGCTTGGGAAGGTAGAGGCTCATGACAAGAAGAACATCTATCAACGTTCTCTTCTTGCCAGTTAAGCTGTCATCCTTTACACATAACTCTAATCATACTCCATTCTGTTTTATCTTACTGTTCGAACCCTTGTACAATACAGCTATCCTTTCATGATATTTCAAAAGCCCTGTTCACACTTGTATCGAAACGATACTGGAAAAATTGGTTTCGGTTTAGAATATACCAATACGATAACACTTTCTGTCCTAACTTACTTTTCAACTCCGGTACAAGACTGATACTGTTGTGATATACCTGTCCACATTTAAGCTGGTTTATATTGATACACTTACATCAAAGATATCCTGTATTACACACTCCACTGATTCTCTATTGGGACCTCTGTCACGCTGCGCGCAAAGGGTTGTGGGATATAGAGAGCTTGGGAGAAGATTTTCTATTGAGAGTCAATGGAGCCGTGTCTGATTGAGATGCTTTGAGCTTTAAAAATATAAAAAACACGTGAAGTCTGTTATAGTATTGCCCAGGGTGTCTTGACGAAAAACATAACCTGTGGTAATGGTGACATACCATAATCTATACAACAAATGTACTTTTCTGAACGCAGTACCAGAGATGAGATTTTCACAATACTGGAGTAGATGGGTGCAAATATAAAACTTGGATTTATTGGTATTAGTCATCAGTTTGTATATTTTTACTACTGTAACTAATGTGTAAATATAAAAAACAATACATGAATTAACCAAGCATGACGGAAGTAAAGGCAGAGTTGAGAATCTTGGTAATATAGAATATCTTTGGTGTAAGTGTGCGCATGCATCCATTTCGTTGTCGTACCTATCCACCTGTCCACACTGAGTCATATCGCAACTGTACCAGTACGAAACGTGCTCTTGGCTGGGTTTCACATCCATAGTTATTTCGGCACACCACGGTAACAACTCCAGTGTGAACAGACATTGCGATACTGTTCTGCAATGATACCGGTATAAATATAAAAGTGTGAACAGGGCAAAAATCACTGCGCAAAAAAACAAAGGTAATACAGTAAGGTGCTTGCGCCAAACATGAATCCTGTCTTCTAATGCCTTCTGTTGGGGTAATTTTTGGAATTATTTTCAAAACTCTCCTGCTCACCTACAATACCCTTCATCACACAGGTCCCGAGTACCTCTTTAACCTGCTGACCCATTATGTCCCTGCCTGCAAGCTGAGGTTCTCCAACTCAGGCCTGCTTGTTATCCCCAAGCAAAAGTGCACCACACTTGGAGAGCGCTCGTTTAGCTTCATGGCTCCAACTCTTTGGAACTCTCGCCCAGCTTTGGTGCGTGATGCTCCCACCGTCGCTCGCTTCAAATTAACTCTCAAGACCCACCTGTTCTCTCTTGCTTTTCATGCTCTTTAAGCCTGATATCTGCCATTAGCTGCTGTGTTGCTGCTACTATTTCATGTATTATGCTACCATCATATATTATGCATTATTTTTTACTGTATAGCATGTATTATGCATTTCTCTGTATTTAAAGTATTATGGATTTTCTTGTTGTTCTGCATCTTGTAAAGTGCTTTGTGATGGTGGTCCACTATGAAAGGCTATATAAAATAAAGATTGACTGATTGATGATTGAAAATGAAAATGTATTTACCTTAAAATTTAATTCATTAAAATATGTTCTAATTATTTCAAGTAATTATTTTTCAGTAAGCCAAAGATAATCTTAATAGAGAATAAAAGTTTTTTTTTTTTTACCTTTGTAGTGATATGTATTTTCTGGTCATAACTGCAGAGCTTTGATGAAAGTGAGTTAAAATGAAAAAAATAGATAATTTTGGTATCAGTTAATTCTTTTACAAATACATTTATTAACAAGCATGTTTAAGGTCAAAATAATCAATTTTGCATACATAAAGTAAAGTAAGATTGAATGAATGCTTATTAAATCTAAATATTTTACTTGGGTAACCAACAAACATAATTATTAATTAATGTATTAGCTTATTTGATTATCAAAAAAATATGCAAATACATAAATACAACGGTGTTTCTCAATAATTGCTACTTTTTTATATTTTATCAAGGCCAAAAATATTGTCATGATATTTTCAAGAATAAATGTCCTTATTAGTGAAATAGAAATATAAGCCATTGTAATGCTCTTACGAGGCTCGTGTGGAATCCAGTGAAGTGTGTTTATCAACATGTTCTTTTTGGAAGAAATGAGTTTCTGATCTTTGGGACGCCAAAGGTCTATGAAATAAAAGCTGCATAAAGTGCACTTACAACATATATCCAGGGTCCCTTCATGGTAATTTGAACATTAAGCATTTGGTGTAGTAGCTGCTCTGCATTTCAAAAAACTACTCTGAGGTAAAAGAGACAAAAGAGAATAGATACAATCAAATTGAGATGTATCAGAGGACAGATGGGACCTACCTTTTAATGCAACTTGGCCTATTCATGAAAATCCCTCTTTTCTGTGAGCAGAGCTGGGAAGGGAGGGGGTTGTAGATATAAATAAAAATGTATTGGTTGTGAAGCTCGGCTACAAGGATTCACAATGGTTTCTGTTTCATGTATACTATTGGTTATCTTTTAATCACTTCTAGTCCCTGTTTTTTTGTTTTGTATTTTTGCAACCATTTTGATATACACCTTTGATATTAACTCAGTTGGAAATTGTCACCATTTTTCCAACTTTTATCCAAACATTTTCCACCTTGTATCCATATTTGTCAGAATTGTTGTATGGCATGTGAACCATCAACATTTAAAGTAGCTTCCCATCCATTTTACAGAATATGTATTAATGTAGCATAATAAAAAAATATATTGTTAAGAATAGCTAAGAAAATGTGACATCATAATGATATTTTACTATTTTATGTCTGGTAATTTGAATCTTGAAAAGGTAGAAAGGAAAGTGATCAACTTACCAAAGAAATGGTTTATAATTCCCAATTCCCAAAACTTTTGGTGGGGGGGGGATAGTGATCACACTTCCTCTAGCCTCCTGTGGCATCCGCCATTGTCAGCTCCAGGCTCTCTAGCCAGCCGGACCCCCAGACCATAAATAATTCTGTCCTGCAGCAGCTCATGCTCTGTAATGCTTTTATTCAATCTATCGTTACCTGTCTTTCCAGTCTTATTTTATCTGTATACTAACCATATATTTCCTATTCAGGGTACCTCTGAAGCGATGCCAACCTAAACTTCGGGGTCTCTCTATATCTATTCTTTTCCTTTTCAAGGGCACAATTGCGAGTCCATTCTGCCGGGCCGAGACGGGTCATCTATCCTCTCCCCTCGCCGCCGCAGCTCTCCAGTGAGTACGGGACTAACATTTTATGTTTTCCAGGTCTCAGGGGTCATCAAGACCAGTCTTCAGTCAGCAAGGTTCCCGATCGCGAGACTGAGACTTGATTTCCTATCATTCTTTCCCCCTTCAAAGTAAATGGCACTCTTCGAGCCGCGATAAATCATTTCCCCTCACGACTAACCAATGCACCCTGAAACGTAAAATAAATCAATTTTACTATTAACGTGTTTCTCAGTTGTGTTTCAGATGCACTATTGGCTTAACAGGTATCAATTTAATAATTAAAATCGAAAAGTCAGGGTAAAACACTGAAAATCAGAAGCCCTACATATGATCAATACATGAATGAGCAGAGGAAAAAGTGGGCGGAATCAACAACGCAGTGACATAATTTAGTCTCCTTTTAAAGTTTAAGATACAATTGATTATTGTTGAGGCGATGGGTATTGCATTGTTTATAACTCAACCCTAGCTAGAGACAATTTACTTGACTGGAAATGTAGAATACCCATCGCCTCAATAGTAGATTGTAGATTAAAGGAGCTTTAAAACACCATTTTTTTTGTCAAGCCCACATACCGTGCGTGCAGATGGTAATGATATTCTTCACAATTTATTGACTAGCTCGTTGTAGTCACTGCCAACATGAAGAAATGCTAATGATTTAATTTTACAGTTTATTGAATTGGCTGTTACTGTTACTGGCATTTGACATTGTTAATAAATGCCAAGATTTTTTTTTTGTATGTATTAAATTGACTTATCAACAATAGTAATATAGTAAATGATTTGATACTTTTCATTTATTGAATTGAGTGTTATTGTCACTGGCAACAGGAATAAATGCTAATGCTATGGGTTAATGTTTTTACAAGCTATTGACAAATGGAGTAAACACTAAGAAATGGTTTACATTTATTAAGTTTGTAATTAGGGTTAGGGTTAGGGTTACATCAGAGACCACTTTGAAGAGTATGTCCGTTGTGATTGGCAATATTGAAATGGCTTGCAACACAAATAAATACACTTGAAAAAGGTACTTGAAATTTGCAATCCATGCAGTTTGATCACATTGCGGCCCAGAGTCCCACAGTAGCCTTACTATGCGGCCCTCTGCTCTGTAAATTTTGGGCACCCCTGGGTTACTGTATTGTCTCATTAGTACCAAGTGACTGTGTGTGCATCCTACATGTGGCTATTAGCAGCAATTGCAAAGACAGACAGACAACACAAAATTGCACCCCTCCTTTCTAACCTTGTCTCTGAAAGTTCCTAACCGGTCTTGTGATGACTAATAGGGTCAATTGTAATGCTAATGATAACTTGAGAAAACAGATTGCATTAGCCCCAGCAGCTCCAGCTCTGCGGCAACTCCAATTGTGTCATCAAATATTTAAAGCTGTTTTATTAAATCAGAAATTATTCCCCAGCATACAATAGCATCGAAAGAAAAGTACCTTTGAAGTTATGCAAATAGAATCTCAGTTGATTAATTACTAAGCTATTTAATTACAGAACTATGTCATAGTCCGAAGCAACTGAAATGGCACTTTATCATGCTTATTGTCAGAAGCCTCATCAGCCTGTCGTTTGTATGGAAAGGTTGTTTTTTTTAATTAGAGAAAATCTGTCAGCGATCTGCTTCTCAGCAGTACAACCTGATATTTAAACACTTTGCACTTACACTTTTGTGGCCCGTGTGGCTTTGTACTGTACATACTGAAGAGTTTCTTCTACTCATACTTGGTTGAACCATTAGTACTGTGGATACACAGAGTTTTCTAAAAATATGCAGGTCACAAAAATTAAACTCATTGAACAAAGTGCATATATACATGTCAGAATTATTTTTTGTTTTTAGGTTGTGTGATATAAATGGTAAAACTTTTCAAAACTAATATTGGTGTCTATTCCCAATAGACAAAAATTATGAAAATGTTAACTTTGTGATGTTTCTAGTCTGGGTTATTGCTTTCTATTAAATAATAATAATATGTTTCTTCCAAAAGTTCTTTCTTATAAATCTTGACTGAAAATGAGTTTTCTGGGACATTTTTCTCTATCGTGAAAATATTGGTTCTTCCACACAAAACAACAGAAAATTACTTCCTGACCCAAAAGGAACAAATCAACAGATTTAATGTTTGGGGAAAAAGCAAAGAGAAAACAATGGAACAATAAAAAAGGAAAAAATCACTAATAAACCACAAGACCAACTGTGAAGATCATAAAAGTTGACGATACTGGGAAATGACTTTAATCACATCAGCCAGTTTTAGTTGACAGACACCCCAACAAGGTGTCCTGTAAGTACTCCTCAGATAAACGTGGAACCTCCATTAATGTAGTGGGGATATCCATTGAAGCCCAGTTTCTACCCTGGGATCTGTTCGGCTGTCATGTTCCCCATGTTCAGCATGTGTGCTCTTTCGACACCATCCAGAGAGGGGTGAAGTATACGTCATGCATGTGCATCCAACAGAGAGGTCTGTCCTTGGCTCAACTTTGTATACATGTCTGCTCTGGTCCAGTGCTGCATGTACTACAGTGGCCATCTCCAACCAGTATATGTCCTTTGGGATGTTTATCATTGGCAACCCAATTTCCATTGTACTATATATGGCATTATTACATGCAAGTTACTGTAGAAAGCCTACTAGAGGTTTGGCCAACTTTTGATTCCATGGGCCTTTGTCAAATCTTGACTGTAACTAGTCCTTTGGGTGCTCATGAAAGGCTTTGGGTTGGTAGTGCTTGAACCATTAATTCCTCTCTATTTATCCACATTGTAGGGATTGCACAAGCAGTGGCCATCTGAGCATGCCTCAAGTCTTCCTAGATACAGTTCGGTTTCCATTACCATCCAGTCCTTGTTCCAGCTCACCTTTGCTGCCCACCATCAGGTCCTGTTTGTCTCACTATTTTGTTCAGATTTGTTCCTGGAATGATCAGATGAGTTCCACAGAGATTCATTTTCTCAGTAAGTGATGTGAACTGGTATTGGATTAGAGATTGGATTAAAGGTGGTAGAGGAATCACTGAATATATTGTTTTTATTGTATTACTCTTGCAACCTTTTCCTCCAAAGGTAAAAATATTATGATTGGAACTCGTTTTTAAAAATATTAAATTGGAGACAAAATGACCATATATGGTCAGGAATTGAACGCTATACCCAGTGGAATAGTGATGTACAGCAACTACTTAATCAATAAAACTCAGCAGTTTATGAAAAAAAAAAACAATTCAAATTTATACTAATACATTTTGAATGCCAAAACTGAACAGCTTGCTTGATACCATCCTAATCTACTTATGATAAAAACTCTTGAACTATGTTTTAAGTTACTGACCCATATGTCAGTGCATTCATTCTAATACTGTGAGGATACATATTCTGAAAAAACAAGAAGTGAACAAAAGCAAGCGGCTTTTGTGGCACTTTCTTAAAATAAGCCAAAATAGGCTTTGCTGTACAAAAGAGTAAACAAGGAAAATAATCCAAAATAAATCTTGAGTTAATTCCATATGTGGTAGAAGATGTTTTTTATACTCAGGCAGATTTAAGTGTTGCTCACCAACTATTAGCAATCTTGGTGAAGGGACAGTCTGTAACCAAGATGGCCACAGTTTGCACCACATGGTTGTTGATTGATTGAATGATTAATTGTTTGTTTGAGAGTGAATGGTAGAATGTGGAATGTGGCCAGGTGATGGTTGATTGAATGGTTAATTGTCAATCAATCCTTTATTTAGTCTATGTATTGGAAGGATTTTTTTTTATTAAACACATTTTTCAGTTTTCTTCAGAAAGGTAATGGGGATGATTATTATTATTATTATTATTATTATTATTATTATTATTATTATTATTATTATTATTGTTATTATGAGAATTTTACTTTTTTCTGTCACGGTGGAAACATAAAATGAAAAGTTTCAGTGATTTCTATGACAATAAGAACTGTATGTTGGAGTGATTTTGTTTATATAACCTGGCTATTGTCATTATACATAGCGTTTGTAACTTTTACATTTTAAAAGCATTAGCTATAAAACAAACTGAAAATAAAGAAAAGAAAAAAACAATCTGAAATCAGGAATGCCTGCTAATGTATATAAAGGCAACAATGAGAGCACCCTAAAGCACAGGAGTCCAACTTTCAATGGCAGGGTTCTTTCCACGTTAAGCTAGTCAACGTCACTTTAGGACTCTTGCCACAGAATGTCACCTGTTAGGCACTGTGCAGTCAGATCAACCCGTAATTGAACAGTTATTTCACATCAGTAACACAACTAATATTTTAACCCACAATTCCCAAAATACTGAACATTTTCAAATTACATTTCTAACATTCTTTTTTTACTGCCCTTGTACCTGTATGATGTTTCAAATAATTCTGAGCAGTTCGTATTGCAATTACTCAAATATTCTATTCAATTACATTTGAGTTCTCTGAATTCAGGAGCAGTGTAGGAAACTACAACTCAAGTCATCAGAAACTCAAGAGCTGCTCTTGAACTGAAGGTCAAAGCACTTTAACATAGAGTACATCAAAATAAATAATTTAATACAAGGTTTGAGTAATTACAAATAGAAAAAAAACACTTAGAATGATTCATTAATTATAAAAGAATGGCAGAGGATATTAAAACTAGGAACATGTAATTAAGCTACTTACTCTGCATAAGCATTTTACACAACATTTCATTTTGTTTGGGGTGCACTGCACCCAACACATTGTAATAATGTGAATAATTGAAACTGTTTCTGTGACACATGGAGGAGTAAATGTAAGTTTGTAAATATATTTTTTAAGTTGCTTTTTCCAACGTAGAAGACCCATACAATGAAAAAAAACATTACCTCATATTTTACATGTAAATTAAGCTTATATCCTTTCACTTAATTACTGTCTTTAGTGTGACATACCACCACATTTTATTCTGATATGATTTGTAGTTTAGGAATAAATGCACTGAACAGTGGATGAATGCCAGATGGGTGGACAGACACTCTGTATCACCCCCCACTGGTTGCTATACTCCTCTGTAGCTTTGCTGATGGAACTTAATAAAGCAGAACTGATTTTTTAAACAGTATTAATTTTTTATGTGTGATAGACCCTAAACAGAATACCATACTGTCCTGATCTGACACACCACTTATTCAAGACACTCTTGAAAGATTTTCACTCAATATTCTAAGCTGTTTTTTCCTTTTAGTTTCAGTTGTCTTTTTGTGTAATTGTCACCTCAACGTTTTACATTAAGGCTGTACAAAATTTGTAAGGAATTTTCTAGTTATTGGGTTAGTGCTGTAGAAGATTATCTTCTGCCACTGTCAGAGCTTTCCACTTTTGCAAATTTACAGCCTCCACTGAGACTTTATTGTAAATCATTTTAAATATTACAAAATTAATAAAATAATGAACTCGTAATTTATTGTACTTGGGACCCATATTTTTCAGCATTTTGCTTTACATATAAAGAAAACCCCAGAGTCCCAGCTTTCTTGGCAACGTAAGGCATTCTGATTTGAGGACCCCAATCCAATGAATATTGGATAATGGTACATGGTTTTAGCCAGTCATTAATAAATTACATTACAGCTGTTTTTTGTAAAGAATGAAAACAATGGAGCTTCCTAATTGGTGAATGAAAGTTAGTTTATAATTTGGGCAGAACCTGCTAATTAAGAATTTCCGACTACCATTAAATAAATCGGCAGACTGATACCATTAATGTTCCAGATAAACTTGACAAGGTTCTCTAAGGTAGCCTTTTCCTTTGAAGGGATGGGTAGGGACAAGTTTATCTTATATAATTCTTAAATTCTAAAGTGGAAAAGTGTGATCCATGCTATAGACAATCCCAGGACTGTTTGCGAATAGAATAGTGATACTGTATTTCCATAGCAAAAGCACAGTGAGCAAGAAGAATGTCATTCCCTTACTGTGGAGGTGTTTTTTTTTTTTATTTGCCTGAGGAGGAGAAAAAAAAAAGATTCCTTTGCACTGTAGTGCCCTTCCTTGGTAAGAACTTTATTAAGGAAAGGAAACAGCATTATGCTTTTATGTTTGACAGCTTAGAATTACAACACAGGCAGTTCAAGTTAAAAGGATCTATTTATTTACGCCACAGAAGTGACAGTCGGAGAATGGGAAAAAAAATTCACAAATGCAGGCCTCTGAATCGATGAGCAGAGAACCACTTGTCCAGTGCCCAGAGGTATAAACCCAATGATAGCCTTTTCAGCTGCTTAGCAGATAATGCATGTGCTGTTGGGATGCTTGTAATGTGTTTTTTACTTCTTTTTATCTGGAGGAATGAATCACATATAAGACGAGCTGAAACAAGATTTTCGACCCATTGCGTCTGATTAAGTGATTTAACATGCTGCTTCTACGACCAGCAATAATACTAATGGAGTGGAAAGCACAGGGAAAAATCTATGGTCAGCCTTACCCAAGCTACATTATCCTGGGATAAAAGAGAAAGTGATTATAAACTTAAACATGCCCCCTCTTAGCTCTCTGTAGAAGGAAGTTTAGTTGGAGAATTATGTTTAAGCCTGCTTTACGTTCACGCAACAGCTATTAATGCTCAAGCCATAAAAAGCTTTCCAAAAGTAAATGTACTTGTACAAACAAAGGACTTTCATGTAAGTGCATCTGAAATGCATTTGTATACTACAGCATTCATCACTATTCATCCACCTGGGTAGCTTACAGTATTTCTGCAAGATTCTCAAAATGCTCAAATCTGGGGCAAAGGGTTTTTAATCTTTAAAAGTGCTTTTTTTCAAATGGCTATTTTAAGGTTTTACACATTGGAATTCCAATGCATTGATGTTTTGTGGAATCAAACCTAACACTTGGAAGGAAAGGTTTTTTTTATTATTATTTTAGTGCACACATATGTTGCCTTGTTTTCTCCCAAATTGAGAATGTCCAATTATTTTCCCTCATCACAGCAACCCCAAGTGAATGTCAGTGGACAACCTCCGACCCCACTAACCAGTTACCTCTTTTCACTGAACACAGGAACAGCAGATGTCAGCAAGCTAATGGCCAGTCCTGCATTTTTTGGATCAGTTCACCAAGCGTCAGGCCAGTATTTTTCCTCCTAACCTATAGGAGCGTCAGAGCCAATGCAACCCTACCGGAGGAATCCCTATCAAACATTTGCACATAAGCGGTGGGGACCCAGAAAATGTTAATGTAAGTAAAATACACCAAACTTAGGATCAGGCTAAGTATCTTTTCTGTTGCCAGAATATTAAATATAAGCATACAGAAATTTCAACCACAGTTTAAATGGGCAGCAGGGTAGCAGTGTGGAGTAGTGGTTAGGGCTCTGTACTCTTGACTGGAGGGTCGTGGGTTCAATCCCAGGTGGGGGACACTGCTGCTGTACCCTTGAGCAAGGTACTTTACCTAGATTGCTCCAATAAAAACCCAACTGTATAAATGGGTAATTGTATGTAAAAATAATGTGATATCTTGTAACAATTGTAAGTTGCCCTGGATAAGGGCGTCTGCTAATAAATAAATAATAACAATAATGTGGAATATTCATTTGGTATTTTTAATGTATGTTAAATATTCAACTTACAAATGTTAACCAAGTATAAGGCAGATTTTTCCACATAAAATAGCAACTGAAACAGTATTCAACCACCTCTTTTAAAAAGTGTTTTCATAAATGTGTGCAGTTAATTAAATAAAAATGTGCATTAGTAACTGTTATAGCTGAGAAAGTTATTCTCAATATGAAGACAAAATACCTTAGAATTGCTGCCAAGGTCTTATCTGAGCAGAGCTGGATACCAAAGTTAAACACAATTAGCATAGCTTAATTAATATACAAAAAGCTGCAGAATAACATTAAAGTTTGTTGTAAACATAATGCATACTTCATGCTTTCCCATACAGTTAAGTTACTCACTTGTGGTTCTTCCAGTATATTCCAGTCATAAACCTTGTCACCTATTATTTAACCCAGCACTTTTTAAAAAGTTCTTCAGGGGATACAAACAAGGACCTGAATGCCCTCATTATCATGTTGACTGAAGTGACTGCATGATTGTAGTCTCCTGTTGGGAAAATGAGTGTCAAGACTGCTGTGTGTGTGTGTGAGTGACAGACAGATAACAGAGTGGTACACTATGTTACTGTCTACTGTCCACTCTCTTCTTACTGTGCATGACTGCTGAAATGTGGAATTTACTGTTTTTATGGAATTGCGTAATCCTTATAATTGAGACAGGAACCTAACATCAAGTGAACTTAAAATGAAAGCACATCCTTTTATGTAAAGAGAGACCAAATTATCCCACGTATAAAACATGCTTCTACATTATTCCACAAATCTGGTAAATTCACTGTTAGGTACTGTATGAGGGTCCTTCACTATCTCAATTAATCCAATGCTATCATATACAGGAATAAACACATGCATTTAATAGATTTTTCTTTTAATTAAAACAACAAACAAACAATAGTAACTAATTGTGCTTCGTTTTTGAACCTCTTAAGTGATCAAAATCCCAACTAACCAATGGCAATTTGCAGTCTTAAAGGAAATGTTAGTTTGTGTATATCTCCACCTGTGCTGGGGCACAGGAGAAAGTCAGGCCAAGGACCACCAGGGTCAGAGAACTCTTGTTGCTACCTTATGTGCTAGAGTACATGAAGAGGATAAGTAGATCTACACCCACTATGTATTGATTCACAGTTGAGTCACAGGCAAAGTAGGGTGCAAAAACTTAAGAGGAGGGAACAGGCAACAGGAACTTTGTTATTTCCTTTTGCATTTTACAGCATTTCTTTAAAACCTGGCCCTCTTTTTTTCTATAAGATGTAAATGATTGCAACTCAGTTACAAAAATACCTCTAATAAATGGCATCTACTTTTCAGGCCAAAAAATCTACAGTACAAAGCTAACCAATAAACTGGAGATGTGCAGAACATTTTTAACAATGTAATTCTCCATCAAATATTCTATCACCAAGTGGCTCTGAGCGTTACACACAAAAAAACAACAAAACAAAACAACAGTCTTGATGTTCTCTACTGTACACTTTCACATTTGCTTTTTATTCAGATGAAAAGCTAAGGAATGTGCCTCTGGTTTGTTAATGTTAAGGTCTGAATAAAACAATACAATTCTAAACTTTAAATGAAATAATTTAGTCAGTATCCTTTGTTAGTTTTAGTATTGCACAAAAGCATTGAAACCTTCCAGATACAATACTTTCTACAGGCTATTATGTGGTTTTCATGGAAGTGTCTTCCAAAGAACATTACCGGTAATTATAGCAAGCAATAACTGTAATGATCAAACTGGGACCTTTAACACTTACAGGAGCAATTAGAAGTTAATCAACTAAAGAGAGAATAATTATAATGGCCTCGCGTGGTGTTTTCTTGAATTTCTTTCCCACCATTTTATATCAAAACCTCTCAAGCTTTGCTACACTGCTGTATTCAATTCTCAGTCTAATTTTAATAACTATTTACTAAACATTTCTTGCACTGATGTTTAAGTATCACCTTAGCATTTCTAAAATTAATTTGGGCCTAGGCAAAAAGGTATTTGTGATGTCTTTCAATAAGGTCCTCTTAGGAAGGTCCTTTTTTCACATCTTCCAGCTATGTTATTGTTTAATATGCCATGCATATTACAGTGCTTTATGAGATGCTGAACCGAGGTCTAGTAAACTCTGCAGATATTAAAGTTCCCATGACATTCGAAGTGGAGGTGTTAACCCCATTGCACCATGTATGTAACAAAATCTCAATACAGGTTGTAATGAGCTCCACATTCCCTCCAGTAGCTGCCTGCGTTGTGTAATATGAAGTTGTGTCTTGTCTTTTAGCATGGCAGACAGGTCTCTAAACATGGATATGAGGATTTGATACTCAGTTGGTACCTCTACATTGTGATTACAATGCTGATTAGGTGTGTGCCAATACTTGTAATACTGAGTAATTCCCTTTAAGAAGTTTTATGTTGTTAGGTATTAATTAAGCGGAATGCAATGTGTTAATTACAAAAACAAAGCAAGGCATTCCTTTGGTTGCCCTTGTTTACACAATTACACATTGGAGTACCAATCAATAACAATCTGACAGAGTGATGTAATACTCTTATTTTTCTTTTAACCTTTGATAAATAAATAAATAAATAAATAAATAAATAAATAATAATAATACTCTGCAGTGAATTGTGGGATTGTAGACTTGGCAAGATGTAACCTCTGATTAATGATGAAAAATATATATTCCAGTTTGCACAGTGGTAGCTCTTTAGTTAGGTCTAAGGAAAGGTCACGTGTAGGTGATGAATCCATTTAATTTGCTAGTTTAAAAAATATTTTCATTGTCATTTTATGGCCTCAGTGCGGCGATCGGCATTTAAAAAGTCAGAGCCAGGGTGCGAGGAAAATATGCTTTCAATTGCCATGTTGACATGCACATCAAACTCCCTTATAAAACTGGCCTGAATAATTCTCAAACCAACTTCGTTTCCCTCCCTTGAATCCCCAGGTATTAACTATCTATTCTTAGTTGATTGTAAGCAGTGAAGTAATGGGTAAACAAACACATAAATTAAAAAAAAAAAATCATAACTTGCCCTTATGTTCTTGAAAGTGAGCAGGTTGTGTTAATGCCTTGTGCAAACACCTAGAGCCACACAGGTAGCACCAGAAGAGGCGTCCGGTCTTCATTTTGGGTAATGGCTCGTTCTCACCAAGACCACCTGACGAGAACCTCCTAGATAGCTGGAAGTCTAGAGTGATTAATCTGGGGAAAGACAAGGCTGAAATCAATCATTCAGGATGAATAGAGGTATATTCCCAGGACCTCATTTAAAAACCTGTCCAGCAACAGAATACCCGCTGAGGCTTTTTCTTATGCAAAAGTAGGACATTTTAACCCTCAGCTGGCAACCCTGTTTTAAAATGGAACAGAAATGGAACAGTCCCTAAATTGACTTTCCAAGACAAAACTGTATTTTACAGTTATTAACAAATAACAGAAGTCTGAATTATGCTATGCATTTTTGTGTTATTAATTGTATCTCATTGAAGCTTGGATACTCTGTTTTATGAACAAACAGTATCTAAAACAAACATAGGAAACACTCTGCTTCAGAATTTGTATAAACCTAATAGAAACCTTTTTTATGGTAATCTATTATCTTCCTGGTATATTTTTACAGAGATAAATACACTAAAAAGATTCACATGCACTGAAATGTTTGATTTTCATAACCTTATTTTATTGTCTTAATGATAGTTCTTGGATCTGTTCAGTTTAATTGATTAGACTATGGGTTCAAGCTGACTAACAGCCAGGTTGCATTTCAAATATGACTATTATTTCAAACGTTTTTCAGAATGATATACTTAAATAAAATGTCTTAACATTATCAAGATGAATGAGCAAGGGTCTAATTGTCATAATTGGTTCTCAGAGCAATTATAGGTGTAACCGTTGCACCAAAGAGGTAATAATGCTAGTATTTAATTGTACTGAGTGAAAAGCAACTATTTGCTTAATTAAGAAGAAATAGTTTGCATTGCATTAAAAAGACAAACGTCATCCATAATTAAAGAATGTTCGTTCTACAAAGCAAGCAGTGCTCAGCTGGTTAATGAGGGCATACCTGCTCGGTGCATGTGCAGTTTGAGTTTCATCACCTCAATGGGAGTCATACAGGGTTTTTTTCTTTAGGGAATAACATAGTCGAGAAAAAAGACAGAATGACATCTCCGTAGTCGGGTTAATATATAATGTGATAACATGACTGGTGGTCAAGGATGGCCAGCAGCATAAACAGCAAACACCCAGAGACAGCACTGCAGTTCAGTGCCTTGGCGCACTTTTAATCACCACAAAACAAACAAAACATGGGAACAAAATGAACAGTTAAACAAACCACTACTCAAACAAAACAGCAGCCAAGCACAGCCAGTGCATGTGCATGTGCATGTGCATGTCCCTCCCCCTCCCCTGTGCTGCTCCAAACAAACATTTCATTGACTGCTTTATAGGGTGTGGCCAGGGGTAATTGACAATCAATCATTCAATTACCACCTGGCCACACACTTGTCAATAAAACAATTACACAATTCATCACGTAAACAATGAAACACAATTAGAATCAGTGCACACCCACACACGCCTCTGCTCTGTACACATCCTCCCCTACTCTATGCTTATTTTCGCCACCTTCTCTTTACCTGGGCAGTTATTTGGATAAAGTGAGAGTAAGTGCTAATTGGCCACTGTGTAATATCGAATATATGTTCTTGAAAGTGAGCAGGTTGTGTTAATGCCTTGTGCAAACACCTAGAGCCACACAGGTAGCACCAGAAGAGGCGTCCGGTCTTCATTTTGGGTAATGGCTCGTTCTCACCAAGACCACCAGACGAGAACCTCCTAGATAGCTGGAAGTCTAGAGTGATTAATCTGGGGAAAGATGAGGCTGAAATCAATCATTCAGGATAAATAGAGGTATATTCCCAGGACCTCATTTAAAAACCTGCAAGCTTGTCTGTGAGCTACAAACGAAGTGGACGTGGGGAAATAGCAGAGAGAATTTAATACAACATTTTTTGTAACACTGTCACAGTTTGCTTACGTTTGTACATATGCTATCATCACAAAATATATAAAGTAGGAGTTACTTCATTCCCCAAACACTCTTTCTTCTGATCTTAAACACTTTGAAACAGGAAAGCTGAAACATGTACTTTTTACATAGCGTAGAAAACAAGGTTCTTGCTGGCTCAATTCACCATAGCAAAATACTTTGTTATTTTTATTACAAATAAACAAAACATACATCAATAATACTTCATTAGTTTAATTGTGTATAAGATATTGAGAAAATGGAGGGGGGCTTTGGAAAGTGTCGCGATTATTAACCTTTTGACATTAAAACTGGGCAGTAATATGAATAAGGGTGTATATATATATTGGTAAAAGTCAAAGTCAGAATCTGGTCAATATTTAGTTTTACCAGTTAATCTTATGATTGGTAAATGCAGGTATATCATCGAAGAATGTATTTATTCCTGCATATGATTTGTCAATTAACAAAATAATCATTAATGTTGAAGAATATATTTATTTTTGCATACACATTTTCCATTATAAAAACATTGATGTCAAACAATATATTTATTTCTGCATGCACATTTTCCATTTTCAAAATAATCATTAATCATTAATGAGTTTACAGTAATTCAACATGGTTCTGAATAATATTGTGATCCACTTATGAAGAACAACCAACATTCTGGTAAATTTGGGTATAAAAGTGTTGAAGGTGTAGTGAAAAGGTGTAGGTAAATTACAGAAATAAAGTGTTATCATGTTTTTTCAGACACTTACCGTTTTGCTTGGCAATTGTCGACATTTACCAGTAAATCTTAAAGAGTTGCCATTCAGACTTTTACCGTAACTTATGTAACAAATGGGATTTGCAATAAATCTGAATATTAAAAATTTAAATCAAACATCTAACTGTACATGTGAGTCTCTGGAGTGCATTTCTCTCCGTAAAAATATATAAAACAAAAGGATTTTTAATGATTCAGAGGAGGGCAATATTTAGATCAGCTACCATTTAAATCAACTGAATAGACCCTCAAGGCTTAGTTTTTGATTACTATAGATATTAATACTGTTGTAAAGTGTTTTGAGGGGTGCCCTTAAAATTTATTTTAACAAAGACAATGCAATGCTTTTTGTACTAGGGGCAGTGTTAGTAAGAGTATTACATTACATGGTATAGGCCATTGGTAAGAAGGATTAACTGCAGTATAGAATTAGATATACATGAGGGGCTGGAACTAGGGTTGCTGGGGTGCAGCCTTGGCTTTGCATGGCTTCCATCATATACAAGGGTTACAGTTTTGTTCAATGGCTTTCAGCACCCCACTTTAAAAATAGTTCCAGCGCCACTGAATATATATTTAAAGAAACATCATGAATGTGCACAAAGTATAATAATAAATAATCCATAACTATTAAACACTCAATTGTGCTGAATATAGAAATCTGAAAAGACATAAATTTAATAATTATAATAAGGTTTCAATAAGGCTATTTCTTTCTTGTAGCTTAATTGTTTGACCTATCTAGTAGCAACATTACAAAGGAAAACAGTCATTGATTATTGTCTTTAATGAGTCAGACTCAATAGCCTTGTCTACTGTTTGAGCGATCCTTAACCACATTGTTGGCAATATACTTAACAACAGCAGGTTGACATTAATAATATGCGGATATGGAAAAGCAAGCTTAACAGGACTCTGAATCCTGTCACAAGAGTTGTGGATGTTGACACTCTGATCAATAACAAATTGTCACCCAGGTCTTCAGGAGTAGTTTTTCTCCACTCACACCCCTTTAAAATAGTTTATGAGCCTGTTACTAGTAAGCTGCAGGCTCCAGCCTAATTAATCTGTCACTGTGGTATTGACTGACACGCCAGTGTAAGTGATACATGTGATTGCGATTGACTCCTAATTACTGCTGCTGTGATGTTTCGCAGACTGCGGGGCAGAGGTTAATTGTTTTGATGTCCAGCTATTGCCGGCTCTTGAAGCCGAGTTAAACTAGCTTCTCAGAAGTCGATATCTGAATCAAGTTCTCAAGGCTACTGCAGAAGCTGATCAATTAGGCTCTTGTTTCTTGTGGTGCTGCTTGACAAGGGGTCTGATGGGTAGGTTTGTGTGAAACCAGGCGCTTAAGGTAGCTCATGTCCAACTCTTACAAAACAGGAACCTTTTTTATTTTTGAACTTTCATTTTAAAATTAATGTTTATTATTTTCGACATGTTGTCATCAACTAAATTTGACCCCATTCTGATTAGTTTGTAAATGACGGAACCATGGTTACATATACAAATACAGTGACATATATAAAAATAATATATTACCTTAATGTGAAGCCATGCAAGTTATAATGAGGGGTGCCATACTTGGCCTGGCCAGTCAAGTCTTCACTTAAACTCTGCTCTAAATTGTTTCATTGAAAAAGTTAAACAAATAAAACATTCATATAGGTCAATACTGAAATATTCCATTTCATCTGTTAAACCTGGAGCACAGTGCACTCCAGCCCTGTAATTGGCACCCCTGTTCTAAACCCTACTCTAAAGTATTTATTTATATCTAGAAATTCTGCTATTTAAATTGTAATATTAGGCAAAACATATTTGAAGATAATTTAATTATGTACATTTTTAAAAACTTGATGCTATATCAGAAAACATTTTCAATTTCCAAATGACACATATCGTTTACATAATTATTACCCAGCAGTGTGTATTTAACTTTTTTTTTAAATGTTGGATTCTTGTCCTAATTTTGAGACAAAACATGATTCATCAGGCCTGTATCTAATGAGGTGCAATCAGCAGTACGTATCTGCAAATTGATTTTTGCCATGTAGTTAAGCAATTCAGCATCTGTTTCTCTTGATTCATTAAGCACTTTGTTCATTTCTTTGAAATGTTTTCGAGTTTTAATTAAAGCTTACTCAACCCTGCCTTGAAAACTAGGGTGCTGATCA
The DNA here is from genome assembly GCA_030684275.1 of Acipenser oxyrinchus oxyrinchus. Classification (NCBI taxonomy): domain Eukaryota; kingdom Metazoa; phylum Chordata; class Actinopteri; order Acipenseriformes; family Acipenseridae; genus Acipenser; species Acipenser oxyrinchus. The sequence continues at coordinate 82,797,181 of CM060247.1, read as the reverse complement.
CAACAAACCCTGAAGCTCGTTTAGACAACACAAGTAAACATACAGGAAATTAGATAAATATACACTGCACAACATAGTTGTCTTTCAGTTACCGGCCTGGGTGGATGCTGTTGCTACATTTAAATCCATAAAGCTGTTCCCCAAACCTAATTGCCAAAGAGGTACTAGTAGCCCTTTTTGCAGATGCCATTAATGTTGTACTTGTGGCAGGGTTCCATTTTAATATAGTTATGGAGTAATTATTGCCCTGTTTTTGGTCAGAAATGTAAATCTAGTGGAGATTATTTTTCTGTATCCTGTTGTAACAACTAAATGAACTATTGAGGCAGAGACACGTGTGTGGTTCTCTGGTTTTAAACCTTACCCAATCAGCATGACCAAAACAGATATCTTGTGAATCGCCAAGCAGCCAGTGTGGTTCAGGATCAGTACTATTTGGAGTCTAAGCTCATGTCCTATCCATTTATGGTGCCTAAAGATTCCATCATTATTATGTCAATTTCAGTGACCCTTTTATGGCGAAACTACAGGCCACTTGAGAATTACAAACTGCTCTTAGGTATAGGCTACTACAAACTCTTAGGTATAGGCTACTTTCAGCATCCCTCCTTATTCTATATAGTTGTTATCAAATTAATATGTGTTTTTTTTGGTTGTTTTATACATGACAATTTATTTTTCTTTTTTTGTATTTTGTAGTGGGTCTTGTATTTTGTATTTTGTAGTAAAAGAAATGACCATCAAAATATTAATGGCTTTTATCTATTTTCTGTGGAATGGAGTATTTCAAACATTGACGGTCCAAAATTTAAAACACCTTTTTCTTGTATAAAAAAGTGGGCCTTATGACGTGTTTAAGCTAAATTCACAGCTGCTATGCAATACTACCTGCAGTAGGAGACCTTTGACCTTTAAATTTGGTTGGCCTACCTTCTCTATGTTATAAGTCATGTCCCACTAGAGAAATTTGCAGAACAGCCATAAAAGATGGGAAAAGGAGGCAACCTGCAATAAAAATGAGGGTGCTAAGGTAACTTGATCACTTTTGTAGATAACACATACGTATGTGTATATAAGTGTTCTGTGACTACCTCATGTTGAGAGAACACATGTGTTGAGAATGGCTTCTGACGCTATTTATTGTGTCAGACCCACAAATGAATAAACATATAACATTGTTGAAAGGTCACAGTAAATTGTGAGTGAAAATAGAAAGTACAAAAAAATGTTTGGCTTTATAGTATTCTGGTCCACATTTAGTCTTAAATAAACAAATTCATGTTTCATTTTAATGTATCCTGATAATTAATGGACAATTGAAGCTGGGACTATGAACATTCTGTAACAACAACAAAAAATGTACTGAAGCAGATTTTGACCTTCAGTTTTGAATGATTTGTCAAAATTACCTTGTTTTTGTAATACCTGAGTGCTTTCCTTGAAATGATATGAAAAACATAGCTGCCACTCAAAGAGACAAAAATGCCTTGTAACTGTAGCACTTTAAAATTTAGTGATTAGCTAATTATTTTCTATGTATAGAAATGTCCCCAAGTTATACTGAGTTATACATTTTTTCAGATATGGTTTACACCATATTTTGCATATGAAAAAGCTATACTGTAGGTCTGTCAAGTATGACTAAACTGTAGGTCTGCAAGTATGTCCAAGTCCATATAGCAAGTTAAGATGTGAAAACTGCAGTTAGTACATAATAATTTGTGTCAATGAAACCTTGTCATGAATACTTCTATTAAAATAACATAGCTGTTGCTTTCTGTACATGGGGTGCTATGCAGTGAACATTTTTGGCCTGAACCCCAGACTAATATATGCATGTATTTTCAAAACTTGGTGAGTGTATTTATGTTAAAGTAAATTGGGTTTAACACATTTTTAAGGGCAAATACTATTTGTAAAAGTTTTTATCTCTTTGTCCTTTACGTGGCTGATCTGAACGTAGTTTTCCATTCCCTTAATATAATCCAATCCTGAACTTTACTAACAAGATGGTGACACAATTTTTTTCAAAACTTGGCAAGGGCTCTTTAAACGTAATTAAGTGAAGTAAATTTACACCACCTCAATAGATGATTACACCACCTCAATAGATGATACTAGCTTTTTTGTTATTATTGTTGGCATTTATTTTATGGGTAGCCTACCCAGGACACATACTGCTCTCAAAGTGCTGATCAGATACCATGACTTCTGGTTAAATTTTTTTTTTTTTACATTAACAAATTAAAATATTTTAAGATCAGCTCCTAAAGAGCCCTTCTCTTAACTGCGTTTCGAAGTGTCACGTGTGACCCTAAAACCCTTCTTTCATTGTACAAGGTGCAAGCACCTTTTTTAAGGGAAAGGTGTATACGACAGAGATGCTTGGCTCTCTGATAGAACCAGCTTCACTTCTTTGAAGTTTCCCCACTAATGATGGGAATGAGAATGCAAAGATGGGAGCCCCGTTAACCAGGTTTAAATTTTTTGCAGGTATCAGGCTTTCAAAGACTGTCACCCACACCTGTAATGTCCAGAAAGGGAATTTGAATCTTGCTGGAGCCGTGCTTGACATGAACTGGATGTTGTAAACAAATTGTTAAAACACACTGTTTAGGATAATGTTATGATATACTCTGTATTAGCTTTGGAGTTTATGTTCCTTTTTGAATATTTTATTGTAACAGTAAGAAATTATTACTGGATCTTTGTAAGTCTGAGTAAAAAGGGAGCTGGGTTGAGCTCACTGACCAGTAACATCTTTGAAATGAACTGTCCTTATCTGAGAGCTACTGGTGCGGAATCCTGTGTTAACCTTGAGAAGAAAAGCAGAAGTGAGCATTTCATTTAATTCAATTAGAAAAGTGTTCACAATGAAAGCAGTCAGAAAAGCAGTAACTTTAATTGGGAAGAAGTTTGTAAGCCAAAAACACAAAGCCTGTTAGGTATTGCAAAGAAAAAGCAATCTTTGGACAGATTACATTATAGCATTGCTATAAGGGATAGGAATTATATTTTAAGCTTTAGAGAGTGACATATTAGATGCTTTAGGATTTTTAGCAGTGGGCGTTTATTAGCGTTTCGCATGTCTAGCCCAAGGGCAAAATATGTTATAACCATAATTGTTTGAAGTATTAACACTGTTAAATTTGTAAAGGCCCTGGATCGCCCAGGCTGCCTATTAGCTAGGATCTGATGTGGTCTGTAACCATTCAATCCATTTTTAAGCATTTAATAAACCGAAGGAGTACTAATAATGCTCTGAATCGTTGAAACTTCAAATTGAATGGGTCTGTATGATTATTCTTGATTAAAGGTCGTCTAAGGCAACCTGTAAGCCAGTACACAAACTATGCACTTTAGGGTTAGAACCATCTATACATCTCCTGTTAGCCTTCCCTGGGTTCTCTGATCAAGAACCAAAGTAGTGCTCAAGTGACAGAAGTCTGAATGCAAGTTAAGAATGCAAATCTCTACATTCGAAATACCAATCATGTTCATCATGCACTCTGGTACTAAGTCAGCAAAGGCTAAAGCTTTCATGCCATAATTCTTCTAGCTGCATTTTATCATACAATACTGCTTACAAATATCCTAATCATACCAGCAACTTACAGCAGCATATCCATCAAATGCAATCTCTGCTTTCTGTCCTAATCATTTACTGGGCACAACACTTTTATTATATTTAAAATCTGTAAGTCTGCATGCACAATGAGCCCCTTTGTCAAATAAAATATTAAGGCATTATAAATGTGTATTGTATTTATGTTATTCCTCATGAGCAATATTTTCAACATCCCAAACATTTTGAAAATATGGCTCATCTACCATAGCATTCAAATGCAAATGCTCATGTCGTTAGTTCTGTTTTGGCTCTCTCCAGACAGAAATGGATGCACATGTAGGGACGTGTTTTAACAATTACTTTAAAATAACTCAAGGTACTTGAGCGTAAATTTATACTACCGAAAAATTTGAAAATCGTTATTTTGATTAGAAATGACTTTACAAGTATTTGTCAGCTCCATGACCCCAGAATCCTGCACAGTAAGCTACCCTACACTTTATTCTAACGCCTGGCTTTCATAAACACATCACGCTGTTGGTTATGAGCTACCTTAACAGGAGGGTCCTTGTCCTTGGTTTTATTGGCAGAGGGTTGCCAAACACCTTGCTTCCAGCTCTGAAAATCAATTTCAATCAGCATGGAGTGTAATATTATCAAATGTCAAACGGCGCTGTCATGTGCTTTGAAAATTATCCTTGACAGCTTCTTGTCGACTTAATTAAGTGCTCAAAAAGTCAAAATATCTCAATCGCTTGCTCTTTTCCTTGCTTCAGAGGTTCTATTGACAGCTCAGAAAATGATTGCCTTTGGGGTTTTATTGATAGGCTGGCCCGGCCTGCCTGATATTGAAATGATTTCTGGGCAGATAAATCACATTTAGATTTGTTTGTAATTGAGGGAATTGATCGAGTTGTGAGCATGGTCTCCAAGGGAGGTCTTTGCACTCAGGGGACTCAGGGGCTTGGATGAGAGGATCTCTCTGGGCAAAACAGATAAAGGTTTAATTGCTTGTATAACTAAGTATAGCTGCCACACAGTGTCCTATAGAGAGAGAGACACTGTGTCAGACAAGAGTTCAGGTTTTATAGATAGATAAAAACTGAGAGGATTAACCCCTTTGAAGTTTACTGCTTTTACACATAGGGAAACTGCACTTGGAAAGTATAGTTGTCTTAAGGAATTGCCTGCCACCATCATTTAGTTCTGTGTTCACATATCATTACATTAACAGCCACACAATCCTTATGTAAACAGATTCTGGCAAATTACTTATTACTATTATATGATGAAATACAGCTAACCAGACTGTACCATGAGCTAAAGACCAATGTTTGGTCAAGGTAGTAAGAAAGGGGAAAAAATTACTGCTCTGACCAAAATGGTTTCCTTTCAATTCGAAGATGACCAGCAGTGCCTACAAAGGTACCACGAAATGTCCTGTTAGGACAACTGAGGAAGTCAGCACCTCCGGTCACTTTTTTTTTAAGTGAAAAAAAACTCTTATTCACTGCCAAACATTAACTATTTTAGATGTGCAATGGCTGCAGTATAGGATACTGACCTTTAGGGTTTTGGTGTTGGGAGAGGATTATTCATTGTTTTATTAACAATAATATGATAACCAATCAGAGTGCAGTGTCCTGACAGGAACGTTTGGTGGTACCTTTGTAAGGGCAGCAGATGACCAACAACCAATACTTTTGGGATATGCCTGCCACAGATCAGGTATTTACTGGGCATTTTATGTCAGAGCTGCTGATAGGCCCCTCTGGGGAGTAACGTCCTCGCTCCCGCCTACCGAGGGAATAAGTAGTCACTCCACGGAAATCACGTTCTCTTTTGCATCGAACCCGCGAAGACAAGTGATGCGACCTCGCAAGGGCAAGATTTGTTGGTCGTCTTCTCTTTCAGGGAACCGGGGTTACATCCGTAACCTATCATTCCCGTTCAATTTGAAGATGACCCACAACCAATACTTTTGGAAAAATATGTCAAAGCCGTCGCGAGGGAGCGTGAGCGGACAGCAGATGAGGGACATCTCGCTACCACCAAACTAAGAGATCACTTTCTCTTTTGCTTCTCACAATAAGGTAGGTAAGGTAGGTATAACTAACCTCTCCAGTTGCATGATTGATACTCTTCTGCTAATTCCACTGCAATTTATTGCTGGAAGTCAGCTTGCCACTTCCCAGAATCAGAAACTCGGCTTCTGAGGACTGAGCTGAAACGCTGTGCAACTGTGCTCCGTTTAAATTATTATTATTATTTTTTTAAATACCTTATTTCAACAGCCAACATCGCTTGCCGACTGTAGTCTGCTTTCTTATACTACAACACCTGCTGTCTGTATTTTTCCTCTGTTTTTTGCAGCTAGAGAAAAAAATATCTCTCTTTCTGATCTTTTTTTCTGTATATTGTCTGCAGGCTGTGCTCCACGCCGCTGTAAGCTACGCACTGCTCTGGTTGTGTGACTACACGCGGTCCAGACTTATACTGGACCAGAGCCTTGGCGCCTCAGTGCTTCGGCGCCCTCGGTGCTCCAGTCTTGGCGCCTCAGTGCTTCGGTGCCCTCGGTGCTCCAGAGTCTTGGCGCCTCAGTGCTTCGGCGCCCTCGGTGCTCCAGAGCCTTGGCGCCTCAGTGCTATGGCGCCCTCGGTGCTCCAGAGCCTTGGCGCCTCAGTGCTTCGGCGCCCTCGGTGCTCCAGAGCCTTGGCGCCTCAGTGCTTCGGCGCCCTCGGTGCTCCAGTCTTGGCGCCTCAGTGCTTCGGTGCCCTCGGTGCTCCAGAGTCTTGGCGCCTCAGTGCTTCGGCGCCCTCGGTGCTCCAGAGTCTTGGCGCCTCAGTGCTTCGGCGCCCTCGGTGCTCCAGAGTCTTGGCGCCTCAGTGCTTCGGCGCCCTCGGTGCTCCAGAGTCTTGGCGCCTCAGTGCTTCGGCGCCCTCGGTGCTCCAGAGCCTAGGCGCTTTGGTACTTCAGTGCCCTAGTCGTGCAATATTTTAGGCACGCATTTCCTATAGCGTGGGAAATGTATGTGGTATGTGTGCGCTACGTCACTTAAATCATGACGGTGGAGAGAGAGTTTCTAAGCTGCATGGAAACCTGGCCAGTGTTTAATGGGTATAGCAAAAATGTGTATGCTCTGTTTTTATATGCTTCTAGCTGTAGGACCCATGAGGATATATTGCATTTTATCTCTATTAAATACGTGTTGCATTTCCAAAGTGCATTAAAACAGGCAGCATTTCAATTAGGCTATAACTCTAACAACTGCATTAGGAACTTAACCGTTTCATTATAAGTAAATACCAGCTAAGTCAAGGGTGAATGCACTGGTAAGAAGTACTTAAAACTATGTAACAGGTCAGCATTGTAACACACTGCAATCACTGCCTTTTTTTACCTGTGGTGCTACAATTAATATCAGAAAAGACTAAATTTGGCCACCAGAGATTTGTTTTTCAAATATCCCACATATGTTAATTGGGTTTCCTTCCATAGGGAATATGAGGATACATTTTTTTCCTATATTAAACATTCATGCTCTCAAGATTCTCCTTTATGCTGCCATTCAGGAGCAACAATACATTTCTATCCAATTAGAATATCCTATGACTGTTATGGTGGTGCATTGTGCTAATTCACAAGCGCTTTGTCTTTGGTGGCCTAGGTTCGAATCTGTCTGAGGTCATTCAAGTCAAAGTAGCCCATACCACAAATCCACCAGGCAAACTGAAACTTGCAGGCAGCATCAAAAAGAGAGCCAAAGGATTGGTGTGGCAAAGAGAATGAACAGCTCCCTCCCAATACAAGTGACTGGTCCTTCAAAGAAAAAAAATAAACTGTTTATAGATGCATAACAGAAAATAGCCATTCATCTTGGAAGACCACTTTTTACAGAATCATCATTAAATCATTAAGCCCTCTGTAGAAATCCATTATGAATTTCAGAAAGTACCACTATTACTTTAAAGGGGTGGCTTAAATTAACTATAGTAGCTTCCTGATAGACCAGGGGTCACAACTTGGCATTAGCAGTAACAAATGAATGATTAAGTATTAGAGGCCAGAGTCTTCACAAACTCTAATACTGTTTTAGCACACAATTTCTTAATATTGTGACATGGAATTAAAAGGTTACATTTATCAATTCACACTATGTAAAAGCAAGGATATTTTAAAATCAAATGTATAAATAAAGTTTATTAAAAAGAGGGAGGGGGTTTACAATCATCAGGGAGCACAGTTAGCAGCAACAGGGAAAGTCAACAGCAATAGCAGCCATCAAATTTAAAGTTTGTTTTCTGCAAAAATGATAGGTCTTCTGTTTGAATGGAAGAAAAGATATCAGCCAACAATTAGTATATTCCCATATTATTGGTCTATATAAAAATGCAACAAATTATTTAAGTAAATTAAGTTAATAATAAAAATGTGTAAACTTGCTCCGTCTGAGTCATATGTATAGAAGTCACATTATGGTCTGTGTTTACTCATTATTTTGCAAGGTACACTTTATCCCCAGAAATATTTGGGGGCGGTTAAGACAAGTGACTGTGTATATACAATATGCTGTAGCACTATGCAAGTCTTTTTGATTGAAAGAACTGTTTGCAGTTTTCACTGTCCCACAATCTTATAGTAAAACAAAATGTTTTTCTTCCAATGTTGGGTTTGCTGTTCCTGCTGTTAAATGTTGAATTTGAAAAGGATAAGTATGACAGTATCTTATGGAGGAATGGTTTTCAACCCTGGTCCTCCAGTACACAGAAAGGTCCATGATTTTGTTTCAACCAGAAACTAAATATTTGCTTAAATATACATTGTTTTCCAATGCAGATATGACAGAACTTACATACAGTACAGCCTCTGAGTTTAGGTCTAAAGTCTATCTTCATCACCATATTGCAATACAAACTGCCCGACACAAAACCATGGACCGTTGGGGTACTTGAGGACTATAGTTGAAAACCATGAGGGAGAGGGTTTAAGTTTTTACTGCACAATAAATACAATAGCAAACAAGTGTTGCACAGCAGCACATGATATGGTATCGCAGTGTGCCTTGGTTTAAACTACAGTAATGTGATACACTACCACCACAGAACAAATCTATCAATGGCTCATAAAAGCTGCCTTTGTGTGATTATCCCTCTTTGTATTGAACTATTGCATTGTAAATATAGTACAAATGCATTGCCATAGAAGGTAATTTGGTAAGGGAAGTCAGTGGCTAGGAACTGGATCATCACCAGTATTCAGCCTATGCTGAGATTCATATCCATTCTGTATTTACTATTAAATGCCTGTTTATTCCTAGTGCAATATGTTTGTGTGCTAACATGTATCAAATCTAGACAGCATATTATAGCAGTTCTGGTCACTGGCTATCAGTCAAGAAATAATTGATTTTAAAATCTTAAAATCTTGCTCCTGACACACAATCCTGGTCTCTCAGGCAGTCGGACCTGACTATATTTGTGATGTGTCCTCAATAATTGGGTTATTCTGCGCTCATCATATGCTGGTCTGTGTTGTTCTTAAGGCTCAGACTCAGAAAATTGAGTTGTTATCCCCACAAATTATGTAACTCGCTTCATTAATATTTTCATTTTATTTTAATATTAGATTCTTCAGGGCATTTCAAAACCTACCTGTTTGACATCACCTGCTTTTGGACTTTTGATCCCTGCTCAGCACCATGACATGATTTCTTTAAAAATCAGTATGGTCTGTAATGTGCATTTGTGTGTCTGGGTTGGGGGAGTGGGTCAGTGGGTTGCTAAGTGATTTAGAAGTAAAAACAATGGCCTGCTTTGGGGGGTGAACTATAAAAAAAAGAGCTTGCCGAATTCCACCAACTGGGTGTCTGTATAACCAAGCATGCATGCAGTCCCACAGGCTACTGGCCACATATATCACACTCTTCTACCGGTTAACCCACGGGACAATATTCACAGTAGTCCTGTAGGCCATTGCTTGCAATTGCTTCGGTTCTGCTGAGCGCATTTCAAATTTGTGATACCAATGTGGGCCGCCACAGACCTTGTCATATTGTGGTGCCCTGTTTATGAAAAAAAACTTCTCAGCATTGAGGAGACCATTAATTCTGACCAAATCCCCAACTCCATTTGCAGAAATGCGGCCCCAAACTTGCAAGGAACCTCCACCATGCTTCACTGTTGCCTGCAGACACTCATTTGTGTACCGCTCTCCAGCCCTTCGGCGAATAAACTGCCTTCTGCTACAGCCAAATATTTCAAATTTTGACTCATCAGTCCAGAGCACCTGCTGCCATTTTCTGCACCCCAGTTCCTGTGTTTTTCGTGCATAGTTGAGTCAGCTTGGCCTTGTTTCCACGTCGGAGGTATGGCTTTTTGGCATAAGTCTTCCATGAAGGCCACTTCTGACCAGACTTCTCGGACAGTAGATGGGTGTACCAGGGTCCCACTGTTTTCTGCCAATTCTGAGCTGATGGCACTGCTGGACATCTTCCGATTCAGAAGGGAAGTAAGCATGATGTGTCTTTCATCTGCTGCAGTAAGTTTCCTTGGCTGACCACTCGTCTACGGTCCTCAACGTTGCCCGTTTCTTTGTGCTTCTTCAAAGAGCTTGGACAGCACATCTGAAACCCCTGTCTGCTTTGAAATTTCTGCCTGGGAGAGACCTTGCTGATGCAGTATAACTACCTTGTGTCTTGTTGCTGTGCTCAGTCTTGCCATGGTGTATGACTTTGACAGTAAACTGTCTTCAGCAACCTCACCTTGTTAGCTGAGTTTGGCTGTTCCTCACCCAGTTTTATTCCTCCTACACAGCTGTTTCTGTTTCAGTTAATGATTGTGTTTCAACCTACATATTGAATTGATGATCATTAGCACCTGTTTGGTATAATTGTTTAATCATACACCTGACTATATGCCTACAAAATCCTGATTTTGTGCAAGTGTACCTAGAAGAATTGATGCTGTTTTGAAGGCAAAGGGTTGTCACACCAAATATGGATTTGATGTAGATTTTTCTTCTGTTCACTCACTTTGCATTTAGTTAATTGATAAATATAATCTATTAGCATGTCTATTTTTGAAAGCATTCTTACTTTACAGCATTTTTTCACACCTGCCTAAAACTTTTGCACAATACTGTATATATATATATATATATATATATATATATATATATATATATATATATATATATATAATAAATGGTATAATTGTTCTGTTTAATTGTTCTGTTTACAACAGTGACAATGGAAAGGCTTCTTTGGACTGGGGCCTGCAGTTCTGACTCCCCTAAAAGTAATCACCTCAATGAACCTGGGCTAACCATTCTTCTCAGCCTCCCTTGAGTTAAATTGCCTGAACAGAGTAGAAGATAAGTAACAGAACAGAGTACTGTGACTGCTGAACGAGCAAAGCAATTTTGCGGTCTTGTAGGACTTAATGTTGTTAATAAAAGGAAGTGCTCTGGTAGAATCTATTTCACTCTGCAGTATTTAGAACTCTAATGAGCAGCTGGTAATTGTTTAACATTGCATTTGCACAGCAAGATTACGCAGGGGTCATCAACGCGCATTAACACTGACTGTTAAGTATTCCTAAAAAAACGCTCAATTAGATTAAACTCTGCTTTTCACCAATAGTCTCTGCTTCACAAATGTATTTTTTCTTTTTATCTAGATCCTCTTAACTCAAAACACTTTAAATTACACATCAAAACACTTGTTTTATTCAATTTACAGCTGTATTTACAAGGGATAATGTAGCTACATTTAATGCGACAAATGGTGAAGCTGTAAAAGTTAGAAAAATGTATTTTTCATAGCCAGTGCTGGGATTTGGATGTATTCCAACTACTCCCATGGAAAGCTTTAAAAACAAATGTGGGAAATGTTGCAGTAACAAAAAAGCAGGCTTTTTTTTTAAATTTCCATATGGATATTCCATATAATTTCCATGGATGTCATGTCAGTATTTATACAGGAATATGGACAAGAAACATCACAATCTTTTGCAGTTCAATACTATAAAATGTCAACGTTAGAATCCTCAACTCTATAATATGCAAGATTTTATTTCATCAAAGTAAACTTGGAGTTGTTATTTTCAATAGGCCCAGTCATGTATCTCTGTTTCTGCTCAAAAAGCTTAATTAATATTAAATAGAAGACATTGAGAAAGACTTCTAGTCATTTTTCATAGAAATGTAGTGCTACTATAATACAGCATACCACCAAGTGTTTTATAGTTTAATGGATACAATTTGTATCTACTGTGCTTAATAATAATAACTTAATGGTCATTTTTCTAATTGTAAACCTCAAAGGTTCTGTAATGTCTAACATCCTTGCTTTCATCTGGGAAAATGTGTGCTGAAAATTAAAAGACTCTCAGAACAGCTGGGATAATTGAATGTACAAAAAAAAATATTACTATAATTTTAGGAAAATAATTTAAACTCTCTTCCTGGTCGAATACAGCTGCATACATGAAATATCTCAGGACCTTGTTATCCAATTAATGCCTGTATTACATTTGGCCCTTAATCTAAGCTTATTCAGTCTAATGAACTATATTGAACTCATTTCAAAAGAAAGGTTGGTGTTTTACAGTGTGTCCCACCCCTTTTGTTTGTCACCTGTGGAGGAATAGATAAAACAGTAAAAAAGAGTGATGGTTACAGGCAATTAAGAACAGACGTTTTACCAATCAGACCTTTTGTATGAGGTTGGGGCTCAGGCCCTGCACATGTAAATGGTGTGTTTTTGTTTTGGGGTTTTTGTAAAATAAAGTTAATATATTTTTTATTTAAGTGTGGCAGGGATGCTGAAAAAAATATAGTAAAAAAAAGTAACTGCTTTCATGTTTTAAGCACTTTGGTAAGTAAAGCTAATGTTTGAAATCACTGTTTCCCTCGTAAAATAATCACAATCTGCATCTCCAAACATGCTTCCTGCATCTCTTATCAACACTAGTTTAACACTAGCCGGTCAGGGAGGCAGTCATGCAAAATGTCACTCATATCAGTCCCTTCATTGCTAATATCTGATCCAATAGAACCACTCTCCACCCCGATTTCAGATCCTGCAGTTTGGCTTCATTTGGTACTTCAACCCAGGGCATTTTCCAATTAGCACATTGTAATGTATATAATTTTGATGCAAATAGAAACAGGTACTGGCCTGATGGCTCCATGCCTTTTACTGAATATTGATTTCAATAATGTACATTCCCAGGATACATATCGGAACTGTTGTGATAATTCACAAGACCATGTCCTTAATAAAAGTTATAAAATATTAATTTGACATTGCCCTCTACTGAAAACATACAGTAAAACAACAATATGTTCCTGGCTCCTTAAAGGGTCATTTTGTTTGAGGCACTAAACATTTATGATGAGTTATTATGAACATTACACAAGTATAATGGATACACAGCAAACAGGACAAAGTAGCCTTGTGGCTGGCTCACTGATCAGGGGAGCTTGCACAAAACGGACCTTAAATACAGTGCTACCTTTTGCTATTTGACTTGCAAATCAATAACAGGGAAATTTGAATGCACAACAAGTGGGCCTGCATTACTGCTTCACACATGCAAATGTATGAATCACAGAAACAATCATGATCTTGTCAAATGGTAAGAGAAGACAAACCAATAAAGATTGAATTTGCAGATGATCAACAATTAACAGATAAATTACTTAAGAGGGTACAATTAGCTGATCAATATTCTTAGGGCTTCAATTACACATTGTCTTAGTTATTACTTGCACTTAAGAGATGGTAATGATACCGTAATTTCTAACAAAAATCAATCAAATCTGTTTTTCAGGTTTTATTAACTGTATTTTTCGGTGCTTATTTTGAGCTATTTTCAAGTTTTATGAAAATCGTTTTTTTCCGGGGCTTTCGTTTTTGATATACTGTATGAAATTAGTGTTTTCGGTTACTTTCCAAAATGCTTGAGCGTTTTTTTGTGTGTGTCAACATATGTATAATAGTAACTTGACAGTACTTGCACACTTAAGTTGTACCTTCTTTCCTTTGCTGTCTTCCACAATGAAATCCCAATGGTCACGGGCACATTCTTCTGGGGTTTTTGTGTGTAGGCATTTTTGTACATTTCGCCACAATTCTGTTTTAAATCCTCTGTATCTTAACTGTAATACAGCTTTAAATTCCGCTAACAAGCCTCCATCCTGATTGTAATCTCATTTTAAATCTCTCAAGCGGAGTCTCCAATAGAAATGTAGGAATGTGCTGTCACTCAGTAGTTGGGGTGGGTTTAAAGTATTCAGAATGAATCAATGATAGATACAAGTCAGGAAGGCGGGACATTGCCCAGCAGCACTGGGAAATGTATTTATTATTATTTTTGTAGTAGTTTTTTTTTTTTTTTAAATGGGAAAATGGTAAAGTCAACGTGAATAGATGAACCATTTCCACAGTTTTTCTGGTGTTTTCCAGTGTTTATTGTCTATCCACCGATTAAATGTTTTTATATCAGAGGTGTTTTATCGGGGTTTATCGGTTAAAACCGAAAATCAGAAGCCCTAATTATACTGTATTAATCAAAGTTGCTGCAAGAAAATCAATTTAAAAGAATGTTGAATGTGCTACACCCTAATACTGACATATTTCCATCAGGAAAAGGTAAAAGCCATCATTCACAGATAGTATAAATGAGTTAATCAATTACCCACTCTTTCCATCAATGATAACTGACCCCCATAAATTCATCAAGACTTATTCAGACCAGTAGCCTCAGGTTTCTTACTTTATATCACATTATTGCAGTCCTGTACAATACTCATCCCATAACCATTTTAAGTGTTTATTGAAATGGCCTTCTCTCACTACCTCAGACCTCTGAAATTAATCCCACAGCATCCACTGGCCTTCTGCTTGATCTGGGTTTTTAGCACTTATAGCATCCATTTTAGCACCATGGCTCTCAATGTCTTGCCATTCTGGATAGTGCACTAATGGATTAATGTGTATTATCTCTTTCATTTGTGCTTAAATATTTATCAGGCCATTAGGTATGGAGTTGAGGGTGCAATCATTGCGTTAGTGAGCAAAAGGGTTAATTACAGAGTAAATCTCTGTGATTTAAAGTTCTTAAACATGGCTCTTCAGATTAGGAGGTAAAAAAAACAGGGTATCTATTAATGTGTGTAATAAACAGAGCAGTAGTAACTATGACTATTGAATATATTTATTCCTTTATCTTATAGTATTTTATATCTTTAGTTAACATAGAGTAGTTTTCACTTGTCACAAATTGTTTCTGATGTACAAACGCAGTGCGTAGAATGTGGGTGAGCATTTTAGTTTCTTTAATAGTATATAAGATACAAAAAAAATCTGACCCTGTTATTACTTAAAAAGAGTGTTAACTGGACAATAAACACAGCAAAGAAAGGCTTGAGACATTTGGATCTGTTTTTGTAAGCCATTTAGAATGCATACCGGTACCTCCCAACCTTCTCACACATTCAGGGGATCTTTCCAATTCCCTACCACCAACACCAATCAACCGAATCAGTTATTTGAAAAAGAACACAAGTCAACAGGAGCTGTGTTCTTAGCTGTATTCTTTACTGTGTTACTGCTGGTATATGCATAGGGGACATTTATAACGTTTTATTGTTCTTGTCTGGTTTTGGAAAAGGTAATATGTCAGATAAGGTTAAACAGATGCCCTCTCGTACCAAGGAGACTTATGCTGTTTTTTCAGATTACTGTCTTCCTCGTTTGTCACTTTACAATAGACATTAACAACACAGTTCCAATTGCTAAAAATTAATAAATGAAGGTGCTGCTCAAAGGGTATTTTCCATAAAGATTCTAGGGGTGTCATTTTGCATAGTGTCATTTAGCATAGAGGATTGTGGGAGTCTGGAACCAACTCCCACAGATTCCAGGTCCAGGAACACAACAATAATGTAGTTTATCATATAATAAAATGAATTAAGAAAAAAAATATAGTGGGTCAATAAGGTCATTTATTTCCAAACATACACATTTTTATTAAATCACGTATCACATTCTTAAAAAAAAAAAGTATATTCTTAAGACAACGTATTATTCTTTTGTTTCCTAACACAGGTGTTTGTGCCATCCCGACCCCTTATTTTATTTAGATAAGTGGGTCTGATTTGAGGACATTTTAAATAAGGCACAATGGAAAAAAGGTTACAAAAGCAGCCACTTTAGATCATTAAAATAGACCCCAGAATGTATTTTACATTTGGCAGGGGGTGGGGTACATTAAGAAATAAGCTTCCCAGTCTCTTTCAGATGGCTTCTGTCCAGGACACTTCTCAGAGATGCCCCGATGAAAAATTTGTAGAAGGTGACTGAGCAATGGACAGAGGGCCATAAAGGAAAGAGACTGGGAGGATCAGAGGACTGGAAGCAACAGTGCTGGCAAAGTCATCTTGTTTCTCAGCTTACTAATGATGTTACTCCTAAGAAATTCTGTTTGAATTTATACTAATTTCTGGAATTTATTTGTAGATATTGCAGCTTTTTCATGGAAGGAACATTTCACCATCCCGCTAGGATTGCAGAAATTTAGTGTCAACTTTAGGATTTTTAAATTTCCAAATCATATTTTGCAAACCTAAATTTATGGTTTTGTTGACTAATAACTGCTGATCATTTTACATCTTCATGATATATATTTCTGTGTAACACTGGCTATGTTTGCAATGACTTTTAGCAAGCCAGAACGGTACATTATCTTCCCATAATACACTACTTTATCACACACTTAATTTATTTTTTAATAAGTGTGTGATAAAAAGTATGACCCAAAGGGGGTTCCTGGTCATTTTGGCTTGATAAACATGCTGTACAACAAGAACAATTCTTATAACTGCAACAAAAACACAAACAGATCTCAATCCACGGGAGAAGTACCTGAAAATGTAACTTAAAACTTGATTGTTTTCATAACATATTTATGGGGTTGTAATTATGAGTGTTAAATGCACACACATTTATTTGTACTCTGCCAATGTGTATATCTGCAGTCTATTTCATAAAAGCCCACACAGACTAATGATGATATCTTACATGCAATCGTCCTCCAAAGCAGACCTGTGTGATGTCAACTTTTGTAAAAGGTAGGATTTTTTGTGTTCTTAAAAGACAACAGGTAGAATCTGTTTTGGAGGGTTCAATTTCAATGTTGCTCTGAGATAGGATTTGAACCATGTTCTATAAGAGGCTATAGCCTAGACACAGAGCAGCTTCATACAATAGGCTGAATGCTACCTGTTAAAAGCAAAAGATTTCAAAGAAGGCTAAATGTGCTAAATATGCAATACATACACGCATCACTCCATTGAGCTGGCTACCTGCTTGACAGTTTACAGTAAGTTTATTTTACTATACTGTATGTCCCAAATGTATTTTAATTCAAACTTTCATTTGAATGCATCTAGTAGTTTCATGAATGCACTGTAGAACAGCTTTGAAGCTATTAATATCGTTAAAGCCTTCTGTGCTGTTTAAATAAGTTTAACAGCAACTACAGCATGCTTTCATTGATGCTGATGTTTTTTACATGCTCCTGATCTCAACCCGTAGCACCAAGACTATACAAATGTTCCTTATCTGAAGCTTATGGGATTTCAATCCTTGATGATAACAAAATAACCTAACTTAAACGGCAATGCTGTATTTAACAATTTCACCTTCTTTATTTTTCTGAAGCTGAAGCTCAATGCATTTGTTAACCTAATACAACTACAAATTCATTGCATTATAAAACCAGAAAATATTGAATGGATGAAAGTACAGTACTCCACCCATGCCATTAGACCTCCTAGTCACCCTCTGCTGACCGCAATGCAGTACATTTCAGTTCATTGCTAAAAGCTCTTGCTCAAACACCTCAGATATGAAGTTAATTAGTACTGTGCTCCTAACTGAATCCCTGACTTGTTAGTAGATTTATTAAGCATCTGTTTTTCTATCAGGCAAGATTAACTTTCCATTCCTAATTGCCTGTTTACTACAGTGGTAGAGACCTTTACAGACCTGCATTAGGCTTTGCTTGAGAAGCTGCCATTTTATATATATATATATACAAAAATTATTATTTTTCATAGAATTCTCTGTACGTCTTTCTAACTGTTTTATATTTAAAAAAAGAAATTCCAAGCATTTTAAATTTTCACAGAAAAAGCCAGAGAATCATTCATTTGTACTTTATTTATGTGTGATGTTTTACCATGTTTTAAAATTAAAAATGTATACATTTTAACAAAAGTAATGAAATCCATGTATTACATAAATGAACAAATGGGGCTGAAGTGAATTACTTTGTCTTATAATTGCATATCATATGATGTCCCCTGGATGCAATTATAACCTTGTAATTAACGGCAGCCCATTACTTATTGCTATATTATAAAAAAGCAAGGAAAAAAAACCAAAATACACAATAATAACACAGACAGTTAATAATGTAGTTTTTAAACTTAAATTTAAGGGAGGCTCGGTATATTGTATACTGTATATGGTATAATATAATATAATATAAAAAAATGTGATTTGTTTTTACTTATTTTCTGAGATTTACTCAACACAAGTTATCACGCTTTGAAAATCAGGCTCGTAAGGCTAGTAAAAATCTGACAATTGAATGCAAATGATTTCCATTAAATATTATTCATCATCATTCATGACAACAGCATAGTGAATTAAACCACAAGAAGCATAGGAAAGCATGCTTTAAGGATGACAGCCCATGGCAGGTTAATGCATAGTACTGTATAGGCATGCAGAATTACAGTTTAATTTACCATGTTGCACTTTTGTATGGGAACCTTCCATACTGTATGCTTATAGTTCTGTACATTTTAGGATGTTTACTCTATTGTTTTATATGCAAACATGCACAAGGAAAGCTTTCTTAGAAAAAGCCTGCAGCTTTAAAATACCATCAATGAGGTTTTACACCATAAACACTCTGATTGTTTTTATCATGTTTAAATCTGTCATGGATGTCAAATACTGCCTTCTTTAGTGGACTCGGCTGTATTACTGGCTTCTCTGGTTAGGCTGGGCAGAAGTGTATCTCCATTTTATGTTCTTAAATATTCATAAGTAGCTTTGCAACATTAATATCTTAGATGGCTTACAAGAACACTTAAATAATATCGAGTCCACCCCACCACCCCTTTTTCTCATTTGTGTAATGCATTTGGCCATTTTAAAAATTGTTTGGGGATTAATTCAGTGGCTCTATAGTTTAGTCATACAGGGTGTAATTATTATTAAGAAGGCTCTTATCTCACACTAATCCTGGTTGTTTTACAAGCAGAAAAGATAAGATTTGTAATGGCAGGCATAGGCCAGGGTTAATGCACAGGGATTTAAGTCAGGTCTGTGCTTCCTTTTACCCCCGTTTCTGTGTCTATAGCCATTTTGACAGAAAAGAAGATTAGTGCTTTTGCATCATATGGTTAAATTGACTATCTACACGTTCAAAGTGTCTGTTTGTGGTTAAGTTAAATATTTGTTTTTTACTTCATGTTACATATACTGTATGTGAAATGTCTATTTTTTCTAGTAATTTTATACATATTTGCTTTAAAGACAATTTCCTAAATTATTATAGCCTAACAACACAGAAAAGACATCAGAAGATTATCATGTAAAAATGCAGATATGTTTTATACAGTATTACCGTTTATATGAATCCATATAAAAGACATCCCTTTTAACCATACAGATTTTCAGAAGCTTACACTTTTTTATATCACCAAATTGACACCTTTCGTAGATACCTGCATCTTTAACATGCCACAAATTTTATTTTGCACCATAACTTCTCAGATTGTCTTTGTCATGCTGTGGCAAAGTGCCCCCCGTGTATATTGTATGTTACGTGTTGTGTGTAAATGTTGGTGTATAGGTATTGGTACACGGGATATAAGCGGGTCTGTGTTTCACGTGTGTTTAAAATGTATAATTGTAGTTAGGCACGAGGATTGCACATCACTTCACGTGCAGATAAAATGTGTATAATGTGTGTCACGGGATTGCACTTAGTTAATTCACGTGCAGTTGTACCGAGACTCCGACTGAATGATTGATTAGCAATCGAGTCTTGGTACAACTGCATAAAAACAGCATGTTTTCACTCACTCGGGGTTGGGTGTTCGGTGAGTGGAGAACGGGTTTGGAGACGGAGGTGATCATTGTAAAAGTATTAGTGAAAGTATCTGCTCACCGTGTTTGTCTGTATAGTTCGTTTTGTTTGTCTCTTTATTTTGGCTCAAGTGCCGTGTCCTGTTTTGTGTTCTGTTTAAATCTTTTATTTTATTATTAAATGCTGAGCGCGATCACACGCTCAGCTTCATCAAAACCTCACTGTCTCTGTCTGTTCTGTGTTGCTCCCGGTCTCTGGTCTGACGTCACTCACTGCTGCTGTCTTTGTGACACATGCTTAGGCAGATTTGTCAAAAAAATACCTTCTTAAGGTTCTTTTTTAATCACAATATATTATGCAACATAGATCATATATATTACTGTATCTTCAGTAGGATACAACATTATGAATCCACTTGCAGCATTCAAATAAGTAGTCAGATACTAAAAGGACACTCAGCAAACAGGGGCAAATGTATTGTAGCAGAGGCACAAATAGGAAAGTAGCAACCTAAACAGAGAAGGTCAGAGAAAAGAGAGCTTTCCAGGGGAGCAATCAAAACAGCATGATTGATGTTTGATGTATCATTTGTCGCTGGGACCAGCTGTTGACTTGAAGCATGAAAGTTTATAGCAACCACCAAAGGGGAATCTGTTTTGGTGAACTTAACTTTGACCTCCTGTATATGGTTGACTGGAGGCTGAAGGGTGTTCTTGAAATAGTATTGAGCGATGCCCCTTGATAATGATATCTGGCCCTTTTTGACTTTTTAATTGATGTATGTCATCTGAGGTACATATGGTACATATGACCATACAGGTGTTAAACTGTGCTTTTAATTTTCTTCCAGGTGGATAGACATGGCACTTTTCCCTTGAAAATGCCGTACAAAATGACATCCTATAGTCCTCCCACACACCATGCTAGGGTGTTCACAATGAGGTGAGTGGGTTTTACAGCAGGAATCAAAGCTGATCTAGCAGTATTTTACCCCAGACAACTTTATTTGCTTGATTTGTCTTTTATTTTCAATTCAGCACCAAGATATCTAAAGCAAAAAAAAGTGAAATGAATATTTTCATTGAATGTCAATTATGTTTTACCATAATTTTGATTTTGTTTCTCCTTTTTCTGTTTTTTTTAAATTTTTTTTTACATGAAATGATGATTCCTTTCATGTATCTTGTTTAACAACCCATTATCCCTCATTTGTTGTCATTTTTTGGTGTTATATCGACAATATTTCTTCACACCTCCACTTTCACCTGATGAATAGACAAACCTACTATATGAAGTCTTGAAAGCTTACATATTACATTACATATTGTCAAAATACTTGTATCAATATCTTTTTTTATGATAGAAGTACCTTAGGAATTATAACATTAATTTTTTTAAAAGGATTTTTTTTATGGGATAATTTAAATTAACATCACATTCAGGAACGTGTGTAATTGATGTTTATATTCTCAAAATGGAACTACTACTGTAGATTAATCTGTTGACAAAAACAAACAGCAGAAGAAATGTAAATATCCCCTGAGGATCTTTGTAACTCTGCTTTACTATCCACAAGAATGTTTTCTGAAGCTTTCTGGAGTGCACAGAAGATTAAACTATGGAATAAAACAATAAACACAATGATGTTTTATTGTAAAATTGAACATGATTGTGAGACACTACACTGCAAAACCAAATGTTGAAAAACTAAACAAAATGGGGGTTTTAAAAGCATTATGTGTGTTTGTTTTAATTGTATGAAATATACTTCAGAAGCACAAAAAACACAAGTGTTACCAAGTATATAAATACAGTGGAACTCCGTTTATCCGCGTGCTTGGGGGGGCGTAAATACAGTGGAACTCCGTTTATCCGCGTGCTTGGGGGGGCGTAAATACAGTGGAACTCCGTTTATCCGCGTGCTTGGGGGGGCGTAAATACAGTGGAACTCCGTTTATCCGCGTGCTTGGAGGGGTGTAAATACAGTGGAACTCCGTTTATCCGCGTGCTTGGGGGGGCGTAAATACAGTGGAACTCCGTTTATCCGCGTGCTTGGGGGGGGCGTAAATATAGTGGAACTCCGTTTATCCGCGTGCTTGGGGGGGCGTAAATACAGTGGAACTCCGTTTATCTGCGTGCTTGGGGGGGCATGAGTCCACGGATGTATGAAATCCGTGGATAAGTGAGGTGCCATTGCATTTGACTAGAATGCATGAATAAAATACAGAAACTAGTAAAGTAAACTCAATTAGCATTTACTGGAGATGGAGAATGCTTTAAAATGTGTTTACTTTGACAGTGATACTCCTAGCAAATTCTTTTCAAATGCGATACACCTCCAACCCCGTTTCCCTAGCTGTTTCGGTTACCAAAAAATATATATACAGTATATATGTATACTAATAAATAAAAAAATACTACCACAAAAAAAAAAATACTACAAAGCTACAAGATCATAAGCCATTTTATGAAGGGAATACACTATTCAGCCCATCAGAGCTCACAATTTTCCTGTAAACTAAGTTGTGTGGCTAGCAGCTAGAAATATCACAAGTTATTATCGCTAATTTATTCCACTAATTAATATTAAATACTGGTAGTTGCTAGTTTTCTGGGATTTCAAACAAAAAATACAATTCTATAAAAGTTATTATTTTTTAAACTTTAAAACTAAATAAACAAGCCTGCTGTGTATTTCAACAAAATATGTACCAACAGAAGTATTTTTTTTAAAACTTTTTTTAAACAATTCACTGCTGCAAGTCGTTCTTTTGAACCTTGACAAAGTTCATCACAGTCTTTTGTTTCAGTGAGGCAAAATACGTTTACTGGAACTGCCTCAGGAGAACTAATTTTACATAGAAATTAAGATATGAATCCTCACATCTGTAGTGCTGCTGTCTTGGCATAGACTCCACAGGTTAGACTGACGCATGCATCTTTATGTGTGTGTGTGTGTGTGTGTGTGTGTGTGTGTGTGTGTGTGAGTGAGTGCCTGTGTGTGTGACAGTACCTGTGTGTGTGTGTGTGTGTGTGTTTGTCAGTACCTGTGTGTGTCAGTACCGTTGTGTGAGTGCCTGTGAGTGTGTGTGTGTGCATGTCAGTACCTGATTGTGTGTGTGTGTGTGTGTGTGTGTGTGTGTGTGTCAGTACCTGTGTGTGTGTGTGTGTGAGTTTGTGTGTGTGTGTGTGTGTGTATGTGTCAGTATCTGTGTGTGTGTCAGTACCTGTTTGTGTGTGTGTGTCATTACCTGTGTGTGTGTGGGTCAGTACCTGTGTGTGTGTGGGTGTGTGGGTCAGTACCTGTGTGTGCGTGTGTGTGTGCATTAAGTCTACATTGGCAATAATGTACTGTATTTCAGAGATAAAACTCGTCAGGGAGCCGCGGATGAACAGGGTGCGGATAAATGAGGTTCTACTACATTGAAATGTGTTGAATAACAATCCATTCTTAAACATTTAGTTATATAATGTAGCGATCTCAGTTAACGCAGGCAGACACATCACACAGGGCGAGGCAATCCACACACAGGCGGATGGCGGGCGCAAACCCAGGACCTCTCGCACTAAAGCATAGCGCTGATACCGCTGTACAAAAGAGCTGGCTCCCTTGCAAGTAGTGTATATGGGGCTTATGTCTTCGTGTGTGATTACGTCACCTACCAGCCCTGCTGCTGCCTTCCCCTGTGCATGCTACATTCTCCCCTGCCAGCCTCAAGTCCGCCCCGGACTTGCTCACCAGGCTACAGTCCGACGAGTGCGTGCCGGGGTACCTGCATCCCAGTGCAAACACCAATGTAGTGAAATAGGTTAACACAGGCAGGCGCATCACACTGTGCGAGGAAATCCACACACAGGTGGAGGGCAGGCGTGAACCTGGGACCTCTCGCACTAAAGCATAGCGCCGAAACCACTGTACAAAAGAGCCCTTATATGCTGATCGTGTACGTCTGTATGTCTGTTTGTCCCACAATACCTAGTAAACATGATAACTGCCTTAATTGTGCAACAATCTTCACCAAACTTTTATCTGACACTTCTAGACTCCTTTAGAGGTTTCAGATTGTATTTCGCTATAATCTGATAAATCAGTGTCTTGTCATTATTATACTGTTAAAAATAAAGATGGTAGAAGTCTACAAAAAATCTACAAAAAAAAAGGTACAAACCTTATAAATGTATAAAACACATTTTAGAAGGGGCACATCCTATTTCTTACAATATAAGTTGTTAAATATTTATCTTTATTTGTAAGCAATTTGGATTTGACAGCACTGTTTCTGAAGCTGATGATAGTACACAGTGAAAAGCATTCTGCTACAGTTTTCTGATATCCTTTCCAAAGTCTATATTTTATCACTGCACCAAAGTGTTTTCACTTAGATTGTATCAATAATTTTAAGTGATTGTAAAATGTTAAGCAAAGATTTTAATAGAATGCCGTAAAGTTGTCATTGTTATCTTGGAACAACAGAAGAGGTTGGAACAAAGTTAGTAACATTTGGTAATTTCCAGTAGGGCAGAGTACAACTCTGTGTTAAAAAAGAAAATGCTATATACTATATGTTTATTTTGGAAAGTATCAGAGATTAAAACCAACTTATTTGTCCTAGTGCAAAATACTGCAATGGCCATTAAAGAGACTAATTTTAGCTGTAGTTAACGCTATAACCTTATGCTAAACCACCTATACTGCATGTAGATTGTATTTTGTAATAATCAGTTAAAGAAAAGTAATGATGCACCTTATGCCCTGCTGAATAATGAATATGCTTTAAGAAGCATATGACAACGCTGTCAATTACAGTTTTATGGAACAGAGACCAAAGTAAACTCAAGGCAAGGTGGCCTCTTATTAGAATGATATGTATTAGAGCGCAGCTTCCTTCAATAAGACAAATTTGTGTTGGAGTGGCCATGCTTAGCTGGGGAAGCCATTTGGAAAAGAATGATAGGGCCCAGCCACTGAGGTTCATCAAAGTCATTTGTTTTAGTGAAGCTCATTTTTCACCGGCCGAGAGGATGTTTACCTGGAGTACACCTATAAGGTACATCGGACAAATTGAACGACAAGCTGCTCTATCATATTTCACACCCCAACGATTTAGCATGATGGTGGATTGAAGAAGAGAGATGCACTGTGGTTTCAGGGCAACAATACATTTACAATCTTTTTTTCTTCTTTTTCTTCCCCTATCCAATATTTTATTTAGTTTTCAGAGTACAGACTATAGCAGTACATACAGGGTGCTTCAAGAATCAATACTCGCAGAGAAACAACTGCACAAGGAAGCTTAGCAGTGAGAGAAAAGTTATGAGAAGGGTTTTTGTTATGTACAGCTTTTTCATCAAATATAAATTGGCTGAAACATGAAGTCCTGTTGTTTTTTTGGCGTTACTATGAATAACAGAGAGAGGCATGAGGGCTAAGGTTCAATTTCAAGGATATACAAGGACAAAATAGAATGTAAAATACATTTTTAGATATGAAGTATATAATTGCAGGATGGCCTGGAAAAAAAAATCTAGAAATTTTTAAAAACTAGAAAACACAAAGATTTCAGTTTTATGAAAATTGCATATGTTTTTTTTTTTTTTAATAAGAAGCCAGGCTGGGTTATCTGCCTCAACTAATTTTTCAGTTGTAAAAAATTGTCAGTCACCTAACAACAATATTATGAGTCAAACATTTAGATAGTTAAATAAACTAAGCATTCCCTTCAGGCTATGCAATTTATTTATTTAGAAATATTTAACTAGGTAATGTCCTTGAGATCTAATTTGCAAGGATGGTGTGGGATACAGGGGGAGCATTAAATTGTGCATTAGAAAAATAAAACTTGCAATACGATACCTAAATAGATTATAGATAACAAGATAAAAAACAGTGTTCACCAGAATGAGATAACACCATTTAACACTAATGAAAGCTACAGCACATTTCAAATGTGTGATGTAATTACTTAAATCATACAGTTCCCACATTTCAGTAAATGTGTAGGATTTTGTCTTGTTACAGGACGTGCAGAACATTAAAATGCTTATCACTTCTCTATGCATACTTCAATTCTATAAATATCAACCTAAAAAATAAAAAAAAACAAGGACTCAGTTTGTCAGTTCAAAGACCGTGAAACCTGAATTGCCATCTGTGGCTTCTTAAGACAGTCTGCTTATTCAAGGTACCTCTGTCGTTCATTTATTTTAATGGAAAAAACCAACATATTTTGGGGATTTCTGGTTGGTAAGAACTGTGGATTTTCTCATATTCACAAATCTATTTTTGCCTTATTCTTATTTTACTGCAGTTTATTTTAAACATCCTTATTGCAGGAAAATGTTTTTTATGTTTAAAATGTTTATTTTTTAATGTTTAAAAATGTTTTTAAAAAGAAGTTCTTATGCAAACTATGATTTGTGATTTTAAAAACGATATCATCCAAAAAGAACAAAGCAGTTAACTCAAATTAAACAAGCATGTATGAATCGCATTTGAACTTAAATATGCACATTTGCCAGTGTTTTGCTTATCCTCCAAGTACTTCCCTTACTTGTTGCGACAGTTCGGACCCTTATGCAATCAGGTCCTTTGGCTCTTATGCATGTTCAAGAAAATGTACCCTGATGCCATTTTTACGTTTTATTTACAGAGCGAATTTAATAAAGTTAATGGAAAGCACCTTTCAATGGCTTTAAAAATAGTTAATCACAAGGGCACGAAAAGTATTTTCAGTAACCCTTTGGTCATTTGTCTATTAAAAGTATTTTTTTGTCAGGAATGATATGGTAACAAATATTTTTCATGCAGATTTCTAGAAACAAATGTCCAAATGTAGTTGTTCTACATTTATTCGTACAGTATAATGTATGGCACACTTTTGCAATGTACACATTTACCCTATATATATATATATATATATATATATATATATATATATATATATATATATATATATATATATATATATATATATATCTGTTAAGAACACATCACTGGTAAAGTACGATATGATTCAAGTTAGACTAAAACGTACTCGTTAGGTCATAGTCATTTTATACCGCACATGTGAACCATTTAAAAGATAATGTACAATCGACTGTCCATTAATTGATCAATATCTTGCCACCCTAGGGGGTGGGGTGGGGGTTAAGGATTACTGCATGTGTCCTGAAATCAATTAGCAGTGTACCCTACCTTTAATCACACTCCTCCAATGCCCCCATTTCCATTTTAAGTGAAGATGGGCCCCAAGCTTTCTGGTGACCGTCATCATTTATAACTGACAAGTTACCAAAACAACAAACCAAATATATCGGTAACAATAGAACAGAATACACTAGGGATCATTTGCAATTTAAGTAGCATCTGTTTGTTTCAGATAAAAAAGTAAAGGGTCAGCAAATAGTGGGAGTGCTGGACTTGATTTAGCTTGGTGAAGCAGAATACAAAAAATGATTGGACATGGGAGCCAGATATTTCTAAAGCAGTTATAATCAGCGAGCTGTCATTGCCAAAAACAAGGGCATAAAGGGAAGTTCATAAATTCGAATGTAACTTTGAATAAAAATGTATACTTATTTTCAATAGAGTACAGTAGATATACATTGAGCGATAAGCCTGTGCATGTAAACCAAATTTAGGAGTAGATTCAATAAAAAAATACAGCACATCTTTATAACCCTCCTGAACATATCACTGCATTAGCACAAAAAAAACAAAAAAAACAACAACACATGTGGTAGCATTCTATAAGCACTTATTTGAAAACATGCTATATATTTATACACAAAATCAATAATGTTATATGTTTAGATATCTATTTTAAAAATAACAGTGCTTATACTTGAGACAGGAAATACTCTGGCCATTACATAACCAACATTTTGTGAAAAACTATAATAGTTGAATGAAATGTAGGACAACATTTGCGGACCCCCTTACAAAATAATAACATCTCTCAGGTATTTCATAACTGAATATTAAAGTATACTTTAAACTTTGCAAGAAACAATTGCAACCCGCTTTTGTCATTTAAACATTGTCATGTTTAAAGGAGGCCCGTTTCTCAGTAGGGACAAGTTACAAGTATTTCAAATTATTATTATGCCTCCCTCAAAGCCTCAGTCTTGTAATCCTTTATATCAGTGCACCAATGCAATATCATCACTGAAGCTGCAGATAGTGCTATACACACGATCCATCCCTTTGTTTGCCCTCGCTAAAGTTTAGGTCTCCTCTTGAAACAGCTCTATTATGTCTGACATGTACAAACTGTTGCCTCCGGGTTGCTGTTTGTTTGATTTTCTGCAGCGTGAAGGTTGAGTCCAGTCATTTTGCACCCAATTACTTTGCAGTAAATTTGTCGGATGGCTCTTGTCGCGCTGTATTGATCCAGCATGTCACCTTGAACTTGTTTATTGACACATCAAAGGAGCCTGCTCAATTTAGCGCCGTCCAATTATGGCATTTATATGATGTCACAGAAGCTACTTGTCACTTTAGATTAGAGACATTTTTCCCCCTTTCTCTTCCTCGTTCACCTGAGACATTCTGCCATCTTATACTGACCTTTTCCAAGACGGATGGCACTTTGTAAAATACATCATTAGCACACATGTCATATTACCTAGCCTGTTTTTTTTTTAAGTGAAAGGTACTTGTTCAACAAATGGATTTTCAATTTGCTTGCCACAGACAGTTTGTCTGAACAGTTTTCCTTAGCAATGAGAAAAATTACTTTGAGCAACAACAAAACAAAATAGAGACAAGTAGCAGAGTCAAAGAGCCATTGATTTCTTTTCTTTTCTAGGATGAAGGTATTTTTCTGTCAATGTTGTAAGAATTGTTCTGGGGTTTCTATGAATAATTTGAATATAGATCTGGGTAAACCAGTCAGGCTGATCCCCAGAGGCAGAATCTTAATTTTGTTGTGTTTTACCTTATTGTATTTTAATGGATTTTAATTGGAATGATTAATAAAGGATCTTAAAAGTCTCTCCCTTGACAACTAGTTCACTTTGGGAGGGCTGGAGTGGAGTGTGGGTGCCATTTTATAATTGCAATAACACCTTCAAGGGTGGTCAAATATGGTCTGATATCAGCAGGCCTAGGCTGTTTAACAACACTTGGCTTGGCCTATTGCTGACCAACAACCCAATACATGTGGATATTGGACCATATTTGAACACACCGTCATCTGTTACTGCTTTCATATTCTGAGTTTGTACACACACACAAAAAAATTCTCACTTTATTTTTAAGGAGCATTCTTTTAGTTTATTAACTGTTTCCTAACACATTAATAAAATAAACTAAGAATCTATTTATAAAGTAATACAAAATGTAATTAAAATACAACTATTTTAAACCCATTTCAATGACATAATCCCTTGATTAGCCCTAAGTAGTAATCTCAACAGTTTTAGCTGGCATTTGTATTATTTATAAACCAAAAAACCATAAACCAAAAAAAATCAACAACATTTGTTAATATTCTATGTTAGTAAGCTAGTTTGTAAACAGTTAATAAACAAAAAGTGCCCCTTAAAATGTAAGTTTCATTAATTTGAAATGAAATAATGAAAGGCTTACTGTGAAATGGATCCCACGCTTTGCATGTGCCCTGTCAATAATCTAGTTCTTGTATGTCTTTAGACTTTTCTGTCTACTTATTGTACAACATTAAATTAAATGTTCTTACTTATTGTACAACAACATTAAATTAAATGTTCTTACTTATTGTACAACAACATTAAATTAAATGTTCTTACCAAAAAGATAAAGTGTTGTGAAGGAGTTTGGAAATTTTCAGGCAATAAAAATGGATAATTCACCATGTACATCCAGGCCACGTTCAGAGCTAATAAAGTGGTCTAGTCGCTCTCTACATTTGTTTCAATGGCTCGCTCATTAAAACCTTATCTGCATGTAAACTGCTAATCTATCTCAGTGATGAATGAGGTGCCGTTTGCAGAATGTTAGGTTATGGATGCAACCCTGGTTCCCTGAAAGAGAAGACGAACACCAACCAATACTTTTGGGATATGCCTGCCACAGGTCAGGTATTTACTGAGCCTTTTATGTCAGAGCTGCCGATAGTCCCCTCCGGGGAGTGACGTCCTGGGTCCCACCTTCTGAAGGAACAAACAGTCACTCCGCGGAGCTCACTTCCTCTTATGCATCGAACCCGTGGAATCAACCGATGCGGCCTTGCAAGGTTTAGTGGTCGTCTTCTCTTTCAGGGAACCAGAGTTACATCCGTAACCTAACATTCTCTTTCAATTCGAAGACAACCACCAACCAATACTTTTGGGAAAAGTATACCAAAGCCATTGTGAGGGAGCGTGAGCGGAAACAGCAGACGAGGGACGTCTTACTACTGCAAAACTAGTTTGTGGTGCAACCTCAAGGACCCTTGTGCCTAATGAAGGCATAGAGGGATTTACCACATTAAGTTGGTAGATACGGCGAGGTAGACACCGAGTCTATGTGGACATGGCACGCAGATATGGTTGCCAAGTACACTTTCAGCGTAGAGGGTGATTTACCCGCCTCTAGCAGTTCTTGCAGGAATTGTAAAATGACCACTATAGGGCAAGAGATAGGGTCATGATCCTTGGTCAGACACCAATCCTGAAAATACCTCCATTTGTAAGCGTACAACGACCTTGTGGAGGGGGCCCTAGCATTCTGCAGTGTACTAATGACTGTATGTGAGAGCCCTAGGGTGGACAGATGGTCCCGTTCAGGGGCCAGATCCATAGTTGGAGTCTGCCCAGTTCTGAGAGCCAGAGAGTACCTTTCGCCTGACTGAGGAGATCCAGGCGTAGCGGGATCTCCCATGGCTGGCCTTGCAATACCCGGGTCACCAAAGCAGCGAGGGCACCGAGGGCACTGAGCACCGAGGGCGTAAGCACCGAGGGTACTGGGCAGGTGCTTAGCCTTAACCGCGTGCAGCCACACAACCTGAGGTAGCACGTAGCATAAGCCGAGGTGGATACACAGGCTCGAGTGGCTGCGGTTAGGCACAGGAGAGCAGTACAGGAAAGCACGGTGCTGCACCAAGGTGCAGCACGGGCAATGATTTGGACCACGTCCAGTCACACACAACCTGTAAATCTGTCACAAAAGCAGAATTGTTGCATTTGTCCCTTTAATGGAGGTTGTTACTTTCAAGGTTATTTGCCTTAACTTACCAACAGTGCTTTGACTGTGTTTCTTTTGTAAGTAGTGACTCACTGAGGAAGAATAAATCAGTTAAATTATACCTCCTTTTAACCAGCCTAATTAACCACTTTAAATAAAATAGTTTACTTATACAGTGCAGTAATTATTGTGTTACGTTTTAATCATGAATTAATTGAATGTTTATAACATTAACTGATTTTTTACTAGTTTTTCAGGCCCTGGGGGCAGGTTATAGAATTACATATCTTCAGGCTAGAAAAAACAAAAAAAAAAACTAAAAGTTAAGCCCATTAAAAATGTACAGGAACATAAGAAACAAAATGTATTCTGTTATGTGGCAATATAATATGACAGGCCTTAGCAGACCTCTTCTCATAATCTTATTCTTATTATACAAGCAGAAAATTCTGAATACAATATTTACATGGCAGACGAATAAAATGTGTGTCTGATCTGTGCACTGTAATGAGAGAAATCAATAAAAATCAACCAACTGTTATGCACAATCATATTGTAAGTGAACACGTCACACAGTAATTGATACACAGAAAGTAACTAACTACATTAGTAAATATAGGGTTATTAGGTTATTTTCCATGTGTTCTACTCACATACCAACACCTGGCGAGGTATCTAGCGAAACTAAGCTTGAGGGACGACACAAAAATGAACTCCATAGTACTATTATATCAGCTGAAAATGCTGCAGCATGATATAAGACAGTATGACCAATGCTACTTATAGCATTACATTTTTGAAAGAATTGTATCAGGCTTTCTCCAAACACCAGTATGCAGCCTCTAGCCCCAGTCTTAACTATTACTGTCTGCAAACCTTTAACAAAGCAGAATTTATTAGACAGACTTGCCAAAGCTGATATCTTGCTAGAGGCAGGAGTCAAATTTAGTAGTCATTTAATCGGGTCCCTTTAGAACACCTGGATTTATCAGGAACATTTCTCTCCCGTGTTCAAATCCAAAGGAGCAGATGTAATCTCATACTGTGCATTTGAAGTGCATCTAAGGTCTTTTCTTTGTCATCATTAAACCATGCATAGAAGGCAAAGAAAATTACAATTTGTGCTTTGTTAATTTTAAACATATTTTTAAACACTTAAGCAGGTGACTTTATATTTGCAGATCGTAGCCTTGTCCCGAGTGCCCACTTAGGGAGCACATATATTTGCAATGTAGTTCTTTCATAATCAAACGTAGGCATTTAATATTAGTCACGGATAATATGTATAATTGCCCATTTTTATTAAGATCAGGTTTTAATACAGCATAACAGTTATCAGCGCTGACAGAAAATAATCTTCATTTATCTAAAACATTTTTTCATGTTAATATTTTATAAAACAGCCACTGCTTATTAGTTAAAAAAAAAGATCTACTGTAACTGTTTTCACTGGGGTTGTCTAATAAATTTACTTTTACATAATTACTGCTATGACATGTGGCTATAAACTTCAGAGGCAGAGCTAAACTCTCCTAAATCCATGATTCCTTTTATATATATATATATATATATATATATATATATATATATATATATATATATATATATATATATATATATATATAAACACAACACTTTGTTGCCATGATGATTTAAATGTAATTAGACAGTCATGCCATGTAAGGGCTTGAGTTATTTCTAGTTACACATATATTACAGTGTAGTTACATGGCTATGCATGGTATGTAATCTAAAGTGCAATTTTGTGAAAATGTCATGCTGGGATTAGAATGTGATTCTTCCATTTTTTTAACATTCAATACAGTACTTTATGTTATTAGAATATCATTTTTTGCATATGAATGGAATAAGATACCAATAAAAACTAAGAAGTCATTACCGTTTATATTCCATGTTTTTATTGTATAATTGTCAGGTTGTTTTTTTTTTGTACTGCTTATGACTAAAAGAGAAACCTGATATGTACACTTGTTCCTGCAGGGCAAGAAAAATGGTCAGTTACATGACAGCAAATGGTGGCAAAAGGGAAAACCACTTATGTTGTTTCCTGTCTTTCATCGGAGTAAATGATGACAATTTAATTTTCAATTTAATTAGACTGGTTATTTAAATTCGGTTGTTTGTTATAAAGGTATTAGAGTTGACAGATTGTCCAAGTTACTTTGGTTTGTAATCACAGGACTGAAGTGAACATCACTGCTAAAAGACATTTCCTGAATTCCCCAAAATGGCTCCTCTTGATCACATTAAATGTACCCCATATTCTTGCTGTAAATAACATTTAATCTTCTTATCAATTTTCATTTATATAATGGCATCAGTTGGGCAAAGCTTAGCCTTTTTTTATTTTTTTCAAATTTATCTCCTGTTTTTTTTAGTTTTTGTTTTTTTAATAATATGTGATTGTAAGTAAAATACTCTCATGGCCTCATGGAATAACTTAATCTTAAATAGAATGCAATTCTGATGATTTTATTAATATTAATAGCACTAACAAGAGGTAAAAATGTACCTAGTTTAGCACTCCTTTATCCTGTAAAACTATTGTATAGAAATATTGCATTCTCTTTGGTCAATGTTGGTTAATTATAATGTTAATTACATGTTCTAGGGTTATAGTTACTGAATTTTACTGGAATTGGATTGCTTGTGCCCTGGTGATTAAGTTCAATGGAAACAGTCCTCTTTATGTTTAGCACCTGTTTTTAATCCAATCAGGAGACATTGGCCCACATCGCCAAACCATTGCCAAATTCAGGCACTGAAGCAGAGCCAAAAAGTATTATGTGTATTACTGCCATATTTGCTTAATGCAATCAATGCCTGTTTATTTGTCATGTATTCTGAGGTAACATATAGGCCTAGGTATGCTGTTTTCCTAATTAGTGTTTTCTTGTCTGTCAAATCTATTTGAGCTGAAGGGACACTATGTTTTTATGTCCTTTTCTATACAACAAAAGGTAATTAGACACTGATACTAATAGAATCAAACTCATCTGCTTTTATTCTTGCATTATTATTAGGACTGTCAAGCAATTACAAAAATAATCGCAATTCATTTTGAGATTAAAAAAATGTGTCTCAGCTGTCTTGGTTTTAATCGCATATTTAATTGATACAATTACTGCATCCATCTCATTGAAGTTTTCTTACTGATGCTCTTCTTCTTCTTCTTCTTCTTCTTCTTCTTCTTCTTACTATCATTATTATTATCATCCTCCAAAAAACAACCCAGCATAAAAACCCTGTTTTCCTATTTCTAGATTTGAATTACTTCTATATTTATTTACAATCCAGCACTGTTATTATTATTATTATTATGTATTTATTTAGCAGACACCCTTATTCAGGGCGGCTTACAGTTCGTACAAAGTATCACATTGCAAAATATCACATTTCACAATATCACATTAGGCCTACACAATATCACCTTACAGATAAGAGCAGTTATAAAGTACAGTAAAATCAGTAGAAAATAAGATCAAATTCAAATAAGAGCAAAATAAAGAATAGAGTAAATAATTACATTTAAGAGCGCATTCGACTAAGAGCAGTTAAACTTGGAGTAAAGATATTTGCTTATAACAGCAAATTCCATTAAGAGCATGTAATAAATACGACAAATGGATAAGAACGATTTCAAGTAAGAGCAATTACAAAAAATGTGGCTACGGATTCCTTTAAGAGTAAAATCAACTTCAAGATACAGAAAATAGTTACAATTAAGAGCAGTAGTAGAATACGGCAAAATATGGGGCAGTTCAGTGCAAGTACAAGAAGATGCAAGCACTGGTACAATTGGGTGCCATCTAGTCCTTTTATTAATAACTAGAAATTGCCTAAATAAAACAAAACAGTCACTGAGGAAATAAAACAAAGCTACAGTGTTAACGGGTCTGCAGTCGGTAGCTATCCAACAGCACTGGTTATACTAATAGTATCTTACTTAGCTTGATTCATGGGTTTGCAGCAAACCTGAATTTCTAAAAGAGTACTCTGTCGAAACTAATGGGTTTCATTTGTTGTTGTATTGTGTTGTCTGTAGCAGAAAAACTACTGTATTTTGAGTGTATTTTGAGAAGTGAAAGCATGTTTAGCACGCAGGTGGTACAGTAAACTAGATGCACTTCTGTGATACTGGAACTCACTTTGACAGTAGATACAAGTAACCCTCTTTCTATCCAATGAACCATCAGAAAGATTAAAAAAAATAGACGTCCCATTCACTTTTCTTTCAGTTTGAGTGCTACATAATGCGGTTCTGTGACTACTTTTAGATTCAAATAATGACTACACTCATTCAATGCTAATGCACTAAAATGATGCAGCAAGAAATTAATTACAGTAAACTAAGAGAGACAAGACAGGAGTCCAATTAACATGTGTTAAAAAAATTAATCTCCCCAAAAATGTATGTGTTAATCGCAGAAGTTAACTGCGATTAACTGACAGCCCTAATTATTGTAGCGATCTTGGGGGGAGGGGAAGAATCAGGATAGTGTGGCGAGTGTGTGTGCGTGCAAGAGGTTGCATGGTGGTGTGTGCATGCAGGGGTTCCATGGTGTGTGCAGGGGTCGCATGGTGGGTGTATGCGTGCAGGGATTGCATGCTGTGGATGTATGTGTAGGGGAATTGGGGTGCAGGTCTGGTGTGAAAGACGTGGGGGCAGGGGAATGAGTAAGGGGTGAAAGGAGTGAGGGGATATAAGGGGGTGCGTAGAAAAGACCGGGAGATTGGGGGAGACAAGAGTGTAAGAGAAGGTTGTGTTTGGGGGAAACAGATAGAAAGAGAGAAAAAGGCTAAGGTAAGGAACGACAAATACGATCAATCATTTCTATTTTAATTTTCGACTACCAGTTCCCTTCCCTGACTTTATGATTTTATTTTATTGATTACCTCTGAAAAAAATAAACGGCTTGAGCCTTCAACACGGCCTCGATCTCATCTTGTCCCAAGAACCCGAATACGCCACATTGGTGTCAGAAGTGTACGCAGGTACCCCAGCATGCTCTTGGAAGTCTGTAGCGAGGTGAGCAAGTCCGAGGGCGGACTTGAGGCTGACAGAGGAGTGTGTAGCATGCACGGGGGTTGGGGTCAGGACTGGTAGGTGACACAATCTTAACATGAAGACATAAGCCTGATATCTGCTCCTGCAAGGGAGTCCGGATCTTTTGTACAGCAGTATCAGTGCTACGCTTCAAAGCTTGTATGCATTATTTTTATAACGGTTTCCCAGAGTAAACATAATACAGGTGGCAAAATATTACATTAAGTAACTATAAGTATAATATTATACATATATTGAAGTTACGACTTTATGATGAGAAATCTGTTTATGTGCAATTCTCAGAAGAAAAATATGTTGACGTAAGATTAGGGTCAGTAGGAGGCTGTGTGGTAAGATTAGGAGGCTGTGTGGTAAGATTAGGGTCAGTAGGAGGCTGTGTGGTCCAGTGGTTAAAGAAAAGGACTTGTATCCAGGAGGTCCCCGGTTCAAATCCCACCTCAGCCACTGAGTCATTGTGTGACCCTGAGCAAGTCACTTAACCTCCTTGTGCTCTGTCTTTCGGGTGAGACGTAATTGTAAGTGACTCTGCAGCTGATGCATAGTTCACACATCCTAGTCTCTGTAAGTCGCCTTGGATAAAGGTGTCTGCTAAATAAACAAATCATAGTTACTGTGGCATGCAAAAAACCACACACTTATGCTCTATATGAATTGTGTTTGATAGCTTGGTTAATATAAAATATGGCATGTTGTGAGCATGTTTTTAATTAAAGTCTTGCTGTGTTTATTTAGCACAAGAGAAAGCAGTTTTTTTTTTTATCTTGGTGTATAAAGAGATTATTCCAATATGCAAACCCATATGATGAGAATGCCGTCCAATGGGCTCTGTTGCATTAAATTACTACAAATGATTTACCTTCAGTGAAGGTGTAATATTGCTCCCTCTACTGAACATGAATGCATTGCAGTAGCAGTGTACAATTGCAGTGCTGAATTATGGTTTGCACTTCCTTTTAAAGTAAGAATACAGAGAAAGGCCTTTAGTGGTGAAAATAACAAGGCTGTGATGCTAGGATTTATGAGATAAATTGCCTAGGTGATAGCTAACTCTAAAAAAGTTTTGATTGGCAATATGGTCTTTCAGTTGCCCCTTTCAGTTGCCCCATTATGCTGATGCATAGTATCTAATGCCAATATTGATCTGTTCCCTAAAAGACACACAGACATCTGAATTTATTTCCAGTGGTTACAATTCGAGAGAACCTGGATCACCTTTTTCTTCTGCAATTTGTTAGCCATGGCCTCAAGGTGAATGTTGGAGGTGTACTGCACACTTTCTCACACATATTGAATCTTTCCCTCCATGAGCATTTTTACAAAATACTTTATTTTCAAGCCATCTTTAGCTATTTTCACAGGTTGTGAAGACTCTGCATGGACAATTTACAAATGTGAACAGTAAACCACTTTAACTGAATCAGTTTGTGTTGGCAAGTAATTGAACAAAGTTGGGGTAACTCGCTACTTAAGTAAGTAGCGTTACTGTAATATTTTTTATTTATTTATTTATTTCT
The DNA here is from genome assembly GCA_030684275.1 of Acipenser oxyrinchus oxyrinchus. Lineage (NCBI taxonomy): Eukaryota > Metazoa > Chordata > Actinopteri > Acipenseriformes > Acipenseridae > Acipenser > Acipenser oxyrinchus. Next base: position 82,759,692 of record CM060247.1, on the reverse strand, counting down.
TAGCAGATGCCCTTATCCAGGGCAACTTACAATTGTTACAAGATATCACATTATTTTTACATACAATTACCCATTTATACAGTTGGGTTTTTACTGGAGCAATCTAGGTAAAGTACCTTGCTGAACGGTACAGCAGCAGTGTCCCCCACCTGGGATTGAACCCACGACCCTCTGGTCAAGAGTCCAGAGCCCTAACCACTACTCCACACTGCTGCCTAATAATATTACTTTTGTCAATAATGAAGTACTATAACGAGTTAGATTTTTAATGGGAGTAATAATATTGCAGTTACTTTCCGCAAAAAAAGAAAGGATTTAGTCTTGTTACCTTTTCTATGTAGTACACTTACAATAGTGGTCTTTTCTTTTTTAAACCCTGATGCTCCAGACTGCTCTAATACCAGTGCCTCCGTACTGATGATGCAATCTCTTCTGGGATGTCTCATGGCAATAATAAGCCATGGGGCAATCAAATCAGTCTTTCTGAGCCTTGTATTTGAATAATGCTAGGCACTAGGAACAAAAACATGTGCATCCCTACATGCCAATTGTGATGATACACTTCGTAAACATCATACAGGAAACGTGTCTACCATCGCTTATTTTGAAGTTTAATAGGACAAGATCAAGAGAAGTCTTATACTTGACTGTACGTACCACTTTTTATTTATTTGTTTGTTTGTTTGCTTGCTTGCTTGCAGTGGTGGTCACTTTTATAGTATCACCTCATTATCACCTAAGTAATAAGGAAGGACATTATATTACTTTTTTTTCTGAAGAAACAAATAACTAGTAAGGTTACTTTTTTCACCAAATCTGCAATTTAATAGTGTATAGAGTGAAATATATACACACACACACACACACACACACACACACACACACACATACATACATACACACACACACACACACACACATACATATATATATATATATACATACATATATACAGTATATGTATAGATAGATAGATAGATAGATACTGTATGCTACTTTGTGAAATTCCCATATGATAGAGCTAGACTAGGGCAAATTATTATTATTAGTTGTAGTTGTAGTAGTAGTAATAGTTTAACTGTTAACAACTGCAGTAGCTTATAACATGTTAAGAAATAGTGTGTGACTTTTTAATGTAAGACCTGGTGGGATGCAAGAATAACAAAGAGGCCTGAAACATACGAAGCAAAACAATGTAAAAAGCCATTATGAACATAGCTTGCTCTACAGTATGCCGCTAGAACCAGCGAATACATTTGTGCCAAACACAGAATTCTCAAAAATCTGGCTGGCCCAACCCTAGCCAAAACACCAGATGAACAATTTGAATTTGGAAAGATTTTGAATTAATCCAGGCACATTCATATTCAATAGTTCAATTATTAGTTATGTTGGGATATCGGGGTAACTATACTCTCTGAGTCTGGTTTCACAGAGAGGGACCACTTAAGCTAAAGTACAATATTCAAATCCTGTCTTACATGAACGGGTTAATTGGAAATAGACCACAACTCTAAACTCCTGCAAAGTTTAATAGTAAACGTACACCCGGAAGAGCTTTAAGGCCTAATTTCATGACATTTTCCCTAATTGCAAAACTCCTGTTTTCTTCTTCCTTCTCAATGCTTCGAGCTCAAACATCGAGTCTAATTTCATTTCAGTTTGTCTTTGGACAACTCTTTAAATGTTAAATTCAATCCCAATTTTCTGTAATCAGGGAAAAGGTTTCCCCTGAGGTTAGGCCAAGCATGTCAAACCAGCAGCTTACAATTTACAAATGTAATTGGTCCCATTTTTTATTTTTCTTTCTTTTTATTTCTACCGGGGGAATTATTAACTAATATCACTTTTTTCATCTTTCAGTCCTTCTTTTTAGATAGCAAAAGCACAGTACATAAACACCCCTCCTATCAAGAAACATCATCCTTATTACCTCAAGGCTGGTTGCGGCGTTATTGTAATTTCATATTTCTGAATTTACAGCCGCTGGAAATTGAGTACAAAATCCATTATCATTTGTATATTTTAATTATGCAAATGAGGCTTCTCAGCTGGCTGTCCGGGACCTGCAGGGATGCCTAACTTCATTCCGGGTGATTACAATTTATCCAGTCGAGTCACTTTAATTGTAACAAGCTAATTACCTTGTTTCATTTAGTTTTTACAAAACCAAAAGAAAAGGGAGGCCTGATAGCATGTGTACGAATAGCTGACAGCTTTAGGAATAACAAGAGATCGTTTAATCCAGGAGGAAGTGCTGAGACAGGCTTCTTTAACCCTTTCTCTCTTAGCAACGTCTTTTGACATCACAAGACAGCAGCCCATGAAACAATTTTGAACACATCTATTGCTATATTGCTCTACATACTATAGCGAATGAATTGCAGCCATAAATGTCACAATTTGCACATACAAAAAAACCCCGACTTATCTGGAGATACATTTAATCAGTTATCTCCATCTGTATTTTTAAACATCATGCTGATATGAACAGATACATTCTGAAGAAACTCATGATAGCAAGCAGCAAAGCTACTGCATATGTTTTACTTCATTGACTGTCTTGTTCTCAGTTGCATGGCAGTTGTTAATGCAGTGAGCTGCTGATTCTGCGTTTGTGTCTGACACATGCCTGGCTGTTGCAGATACAGGGTAAGCTTATGGTTACAGAGTTATTTGCCACGTCTGCCTCTCTTACAAAATCAACCCACTCAGTTACCACTTCTACTTTACAACTGTTGTCTGTTTAGTTATTTATTTTCTGGGTTGTTTAATAAGGAAACAGTTAGAGCATCACTCTATAACACATCATACAACTCACACCTTCTATAGGTTTTCTATTTATTTTATTGATAGGGTTTTAATGTGGAGATCAAATGCCAGTGCAGTCAAATGTAATTCTTCACCAAATCTCTCATGGCATACACTGTGTTTGAGCTGTAGATCGATGAGTTAAGTGGGATTAAATCCTTCTTGTATATATATAATCCTGCTGGTGTTTTCCACCAAGAGTCATGTATTGACTCCTCAGTAACTTTACCTAATACAATAAAAAATACAGTGGAGAGGAGAAATTTTAGCAGGTTTACAAGTTTTAGGATGACTGTACACTCAGCACCGCTTTATCGGGACACTTCAGGAGAAGTAAAACTATCCTGAATAAGCGGCTGTCCCAATTAAACGAGAGACATTTGAGACGACCTTAGTCACACTTTTTTGTTTCTAAATGAAAAGAAAAAGAATGAAATCACATCACATTATGATTAAATGTTAAATACATCATTTTTGTTTTATTTCTAAACAAAATGAATCGCTGTTTTTTATTTCTACATGAAATGAAAAAGAATGAAATCACATCTTATTAAAAGGCGAGGCACCTGTGATGTTGACACGCCAACTTTCTTTCCAACAGCAGCCTGAGAAACCACAGGAGGCTCCAGCTACTTCAAGAGTTCAACGTGGTTTACGCAATTTGCTCAAGTCACAGCGTAATCACGTACTCACTGCACTGTGCTGCGTGAAGCTGTCTTGTTCTGAAAAGTGATCTCTGTTCGTCATTTGAAAATGACTGCATCCCAATTAAATGAAGTGACGTCCCAATTAAACGACATAGGGAAGAACCTGTCTCCCAGAGTTGTATCCCATTTTAGCAGAAATTCCGATTATCAGTATCCCTTGTTGTATTAAGAGCAGATTTAGCTAATTTAAAATACATCCCATTGTGATGTAGTTTCCATGCATTAAATCATAAAGAAACAATACTTACTTGAACCCTTTTCTAGCAAATGGAATAAAAATGCTGGAATGTTCACTGTAACAGGCCCAAAAGGAATCTTGACTGGTGGCCACCGTCACACTTCTCACTGAAACACAAATCATGAAAGTTCTAAACAAAGCTATAACAAGCTATAAACCTTGGACAGGCAGGACCTCCCTCTTGTGCTGTGCCATGATGGCATCACTGGACGTGACCATAAAATGCATCAAATGTTTTGACCCACAAGCTGAAAGCTGATAATATTGTTTGGCATTGTGAGTTGGCATTAGCATGTTTAATTGCCTCCCGATTGTGAGTAATTAACCTAACTGTGTAACGCCAGAGACCCTAAGGGTGATGTAAAACAAAAAAACAAAAAATCCAGCTAATAAACATCTGACATTAAGGATTGGATAACAGTAAAAGAGAGGTAGAAATCCATCCCATCCAGTGTGTCCGCAGCCTGTCATACAGTAGATGGAGTATTGTAAATAATTAAAGAGAATCATTTTGTAATGCGCTGACCCTTGTGAACTACACATAATTCACTCTGATATGGTCTGTAATATGTCGTCTATATGAACCCACCACCATTTTAGTGTTTGCACATTAATGTCCTTTTATTAGAATTAATTGATGCAAGGCCTTCAACAGGGTCTTTTAATGGTGGTCTGCAAAAATTGTACAGCAGCTTTATGACAGAGAGTGCTAAATGGCACAATTGCATACCTTGTAAATCTAAGAAGTTTATAGTAAATTCAGAAATGTATAGAAGTTCTGCATATCCACACTACCTAAATAACGCATGATCAAAATGCGTTAAAACCACTTTATTGTCATTCACTTTATTCACAAATGTGATGACTGCATGTTTTTTTAGGAAGTTTGAATAGGGAATATCATTTTTAAATAAATGGAATTGCCAAACCAGGTATGGCTAATAAGCTAATCACACTCACTACAGTAAATCAGTACACCTTTGATTTCTATTAGCCATACCTGGTGTGGGGGAATTAGAAAACAGCAAGCCCTGCATAACATAATAATCAAGTAAGCCACAGTTCTCTTTGTTTTCTGTGTTTATTGTAATAAATCTTTCATCTTTTGAGTAACATAATTGTTCGGAGCATGCTGGAGTTATTTGTTGAATCCTCATTAAACTTGTGTTGCAATTAGCCACGAAGGGCCTGATTTTCAAGGCTCTGAACTTACTTTTCAATATTTACCAACAAATATTATATCAACAATATATTTTGTTCAGTTGCTAACTGAACAAAGCAAGCTATTACACAAGTTGAAATGAAAAGCGAATTTATACTTAATGTTAATTTCCAAAAATTAACTTGCACACTTAATGCAACAACATCTGCTGGTACAATAAAAAAAAATATGAATTTCGCAGAGTCTACTCTAAAGTATTTGAAATACTGCACTGTTTTTATTGTCCAGTTTGTTAAATTCGCCTTATTGGCACAACTTTCAAATAAGCATGTATAACTTTCTTTGTAAAAAAAGAATTGCTTCCTACCTTCTGTTGTGAAATTACTTTTATTTAATCTATGTCCTCCCATCCTATTCTCTGTGCTAAATTTGAAGTAGGTTAACATTATCCATGCCATTTACAATTTTATAAACTTAATTTAAATCCTCTCTTCATCATCTTTTTCTTGGTTGATCTCATAACTCTTGAGATCAACCTATCAGCCATTCACTGTACCTTCTTAAGTATGATAATTTCTTTTTTTGTAGTGAGGTAACCAACACAGTATTGTAAGTGGGGTCTAACAATAGGAGATTTGCTTGTGACTACTGTTTGTATCATTTGCATTGGCAATCCATTCCGCTACTTTGCCAGGGTTTTAACAACCAGCAGAAGCCCCTTGGGATACAAATGCCTTAAATGAGAGAGCAGTGTCTTACTTTACTGATGAGTGTTAATTCTAGCCACATTACCCACCACTCAGTGATGCATGCGATTCACATCAGCACTAAAACAGTTTGAGGACAAACTGGCTGCAGCTATACATGTACATAGAATCCCTCATGAAACCGAACCAGATGTGATCCTCTCCTGTCTTTACAATATATTAGGCACGTCAAAGAAAATGAATGTCATTAGTCATTGCAAAAGGCAAACTACAGCCTCAAGGTGAACTGTTTATGAAGGAAAGTTTATATTAGGACTAAAACAGCAGTAAATAGAGCTTTAGAATTTAAACTGGTATGCATGTGTGTGTGTGTGTGTGTGTGTGTTTGTGTGTATACAGGTTATCTACAACCAGTTTTATGGAAATCTTACTTGACAGAGATGTTTTCATAAGAAATCAGGGATGCGGTTTGATTGTATTATTTTGTTGATTTTTTTTCTGCTAAATAAGTACCTTTATTATGCTATATGGTAATCTCCTTCTTTTGACTTGAGGAATCTGTGTTATTTCATAGTCAATGTGAACATCCTAAGGTTCAAACTATATGCAGGAGCAAGCATTTACTACAGTCTGTAACTGCCTCCTGTTTTTTGAAAGGAGAAAAAAACAGACCTAAAAAAAAAAGGTGATATGTTTTCCTATGATTCCTTGAGACACATGTTCAAAGCATTTTCTCCAGTCTTTATCAACTGTTTTCAACAAGGTAAAATGCCTGTTCATTTTTTTCAAAAGAACCAAACAGCTAAATAATATAACCCAAGTTCTCTTCAGCATTCTCATTGTGTTTATCTATCATTTTGTAACAGTAACAAGATTTTTTTCTCCTTTAAAAGCATGGGAGTTAAATAAAGAATGGAGGAAGCACTTTAAAAATACAGCCCCTTGGTTTTTTATTTAAAATTCAACTTTATACTTGAGTGTCCTTTATTGAAAAACAAAAAACATGTTCCTCTCATTAGCAATCAAGTATGCCCTTTACAGTAAATATTACATCATTTAATAATAATAATCTATAATGACAATTCGTTAGAGATTGTGGGTTCTGTTAAAATGACACTACACCACTGTTGTTTGAATCATAAAAATAGGACCCTCTTTTGGGTTTAACATATTTTTACAGGCAGAAATACACTAAAGAGAGTCACATACATTGTTAATAGTGGGATTTAGATTTACCATTAAGTAGATCTATTGTATAGACACATGTAGTTCTGACAAACAAGCAGAGATTTAACATTTAAGTAGTTAGGATACAAAATCATCTGCATCTCATCTTATTCCTTGTTCCCAGTTTGCAAGATGACTAAGGCGATGTAGAGTGCTCTCAACATTCCCAGTATAAATAGTCTTTAAGATTTTAATGAATAGAAAGATCTATGTGATTTTCGATTTCTCCTTTGTTTGAAATTAGGGATATTGAACTTTGAGGCTACAAAGTAATACGTCCCTAGAAAATCAGCAAATGTGGCAACTTCTGTAAATATTTCATATTCAGTAATAAATCTCTAGATGTTTTCATGAATGTTGTGCCGTTTTAAATAACTTATAGATTAGAGATATGATTACTGTACATCTGCTCAAATGATTTATACTTTGCACTGATCATAATTTTAGTGTTCCAAATTTGTTTTTACCTAAATGTCGCACATATGTCTCAGATTACCATAGGGACCTTTGGTAATATTTTCCATAATGTACAGCTGGAAAAAAAAAATCCTATAAGAATATTATCAAAATCTATAAATCAGTAATTCTAATATTTATTGCAGGACATTTTAGAATGTTTTTGCTCCAGCAGTTGAGAAAATGTTTATGTTTTCTACAGAACGCCATAAAAAATAAAAAAAAACAGATGCAATTCTAAATGAAATTAATTAGAACATCCAAATATTTATTTCACTTAATTACAATCTGCAGGTCATTAAACATGTAACTATTTCTGTGCTTGTACCAAACAGGTGGGGGTCAAAGGGAAGCAAGCTTCCTGTGGCTAAATTAAAATCGAATCGCTTTTTATGTAATTGTGTTATTCTCATGTTGTGAAATGGTATTATGCAAAAACACAGAAATGTTGTTCAGTGGCCCAGTTTTGATGGCTCGTGTTTATTGGTTGCCGTGATAATTGCATGCATATTACCCTTGAGGGGGACAATAAAAAAACATTAGAGTGTGTATACTAAACCTATTATATTGACAATACTGCAACACCCCCTCTCCCCCAACACACATAAAATAACGCCCTGTAATATTCACCACTGCCATTACCAGCGAATATGTAGATTTATGCTGAGGAATTTGGCCTCATCAACTTGCAGAAGACAAATTAAAAAAAAAGCAAAAGATATTTAAAAATATTAGAACTAAAAATTAGGTCAGAACTTTTTTCCTGGGCCGACAACATCCAATTCCTTTAAGAAATGTTGTATATCATGGTAGAAGTATGAACCACAATGAAATGCACAGTAAAACACAATATATGCATGTGTGTATATATATATATATATATATATATATATATATATATATATATATATATATATATATATATATATATATATATATATATATATATATATATATATATGGTAATGCATAACTAAACTGCACGTTCGCGTACTGTGACCAAGCTGTGACCAAGCTGGTCTGGTGTGTGACACTTTTGATAGCTGATGCTTTGTAGTGAAAATGGAATGAAAAGAGAAACCTTTTCAATCAATAATTTAAGAAAACCAACATACTCCCTTTCATCTTAGTATACTGTATAATTATTTTTATATGGGGTTCCCTGTGTTTCTGCAGCGAAAGAATATTAGTTGGTCTGTGAGCAAAGGAAGGGTTTAATGTATCCAGTACTTTATTAAAAAAAATATTAATATATTTATGGTAGTAAACATTATGTGCAATAATGAAACATTTAGATCATCCAGTTTCTTTTTCTGCTTTTTATCCTGCTCTACACCTTTTTAGTAATTAATTTAAGAGGATTCTATTACTCTGAGCTTTTCATTTTTAGCTTATGTTTAGCTTTAAAAAACATCTGTGTGTGGATATTTCACTGTGGGAGGTGTCGCCCTGTAATAGCACTATACCAGCACAGCACTTCATAAAACAAAGACAGTTTCTTTCTTATTTTAGACTGATAAAATAAGAATGGCCATCATTAGAAAGTAAAGCTGTGTTAACAGCAACAATCAATAAAAAGCCATTATACTTTAGAGAGCTATTCTAAACATTAAGTGGGTTTTTATCTGGTAATGTAAAAGTCATGGCTAAAGAGCAAGCAGCTTAACAGTTTGACTGTGTTGGTACCCCATTGATACTTTGCAAATGCAACCAATTTTCATATCCTTTTAATGAGTACACTGTTTTAACCAAAACGTTTCAATTTTGGCTGCAGGTCTAAAAATAATATTAGTGGTTGCTACATTTGGTCTATTTATTTTTTACTATCAGTGCTACACGATTAGTTGAGACAAGTGGTATTTTGAAAGATGAAGTCAGCCAGCTGAGAATTCTCCGGATTTTGTTATATATTTTTGAGATTTTTCGAGCCATCATTCATCCTCATTCTGAAATTTTGATCTTGATCTCTGAAAATGTTTGGATTCCTGTGAGTGTAAAGCTCATTGTGGTCCCTATTGGCACAAGGAAGTACAGTTTCCTCTCTCTTTACTGATCGATGAGAGTAACACTATTTGTGGTCCCTGCTGGACGAAAAAGAACATAATTTCCGAGAATTAGCTGTGCTGAAGGATAGCCTACATATTTGGTAAAAGTACAGCATAAATAAATAAATTAATTAATATACATATTGAAATAAATGAATACATAAATTAATACATAGACATTTATGTATATATTTATTTATTTATTTTTCACTATCATATAAACAATGACATTTAATACTGTGTGAAACGAAAATAAATATTCAACAGTTCTTGCTCAGTTGTATATTAGTGAAGATTTTTGTACATAAAGGTCATCATGCTTTCATATATTTTTACTTTCAAATTAAAAAATGTATTGTAACGACCCGGACAATTGCTTTGTTGCAGGACTTGTTGTCTGTTCAGTTTGTCTTGTCTGTCTTTTATATATGTATTGTAAGGGTAACGGGACGGGTCACGCCGTTAGTGAATGCAGAGAATGTGTGTGTATAATAAATGTAGTATAATACATTCTGTTAACGGTAAAGGCATATTTTATGTAAGGACTGAGTACTACTTCCTAAACATGAACAAGTTACAATATACTAAATGAACAGATCAAGCTTATTATGATAGTTTGCAAAATTAGATGAAAATGTTCAATACAATCGGGATAATACATAACCGTTATTTACACAATCTTGTTCATCTCGTTACTTGTTATAAAAACTGTAACTTTACTGCTAAACTACTTGCATACTACTTTGTGGCGTGAAAGCTAAACTGTGCCTAAACTGCATTAGAAGCATGTCTGTTCGATTGTTCGATTCTCGCACAGGGTTTATATTGCAAACTTTTAAAAAAATGTAATGTATTTTATTTATGTGTAACAAACACATTTTTAATGTGACAAAAATGTAGTTGATATGAATGACTGAATCAGTTATTATATTTAAATTCACTTTAATGTCATATATAGCACCTGGGGAGGGCACTAGTTCTTTCTGATCGTGGTGGGATCAGCCAGGCAGAATACCAGAAGGAAAATATAAACTAGACCACAATACTATGTTGGCAATGAACATCATTTTATTAAATACAGCTGGTAAACTATACTTAACAAACAGGGAAGATCTAGAATATACAGTCACGGTAAGCGGTTTGCATTGCCCGTTAATTAAAACAATAACTAAACACGGAATTGCAATTTAAAACTAAAGGGCAGTCCGGCTCAATACCTGCATGGAGACGGAACTCACAAAAAAAACAACAATAAAACTAATGTAGTCCGTCTCCAGCACTCCTCTAAAACCCCAATGCCTTTTAAAATGGCGCCAGGAGAAGCCGCAGCGGTCAGAGAGAGAGTGGGATGAGGTCATCCAGGTCGTCGTCGAGTCGCTGCTGGAGAGACCACATCCACTGCCAGAGAGTCCCACGCCGAGTCCCAGAGGGAGAGTACCCTCTGCCGCCAAGGAGGGAGCATCCTATGCTGCCAGCGCCAGAGCCCCAGAGAGAGAGCCCAGCATCGCCAGAGTGCCCATTGCTACCGTCTGAGAAAGAGAACCCCACGCCGCAGCTGCCGCCAGAGAGCTCCGCTCCACAACTGCCATCTGAGAGAGTGTGTCATGTGCTGCCTGGGAGAGAGGGTCCCATGCCACCCAAGAGAAAGTGCCCCACACTGCCAGTGAGAGCACGCCGTGCCGCCACCAGTGAGAGACAGAAACACCAGCGAAAGAGTACCTCCCGCCACCCGGAAGAAACTGTCCTGCGCTACCAGAGAGAGAGTACCTCGTGCCGCCAGAGCCCCAGAGAGAGAGCCCCATGCCGCCAGAGCCCCAGAGAGAGAGCCCCGCACTGCCAGAGTCCCAGAGATGGATCCCTGCGTCGCCAGAGCCCCAGAGAGAGAGCCCCGCACCACCAGAGTCGCAGAGAGAGACCCGCACCGGCAGAGACCATGAGAGGGAGCCTAGCAATGCCATAGCCCCAGATAGCGAGCCCCGCACCACCAGAGCCCCAGAGAGAGAGAGCCCCGCACCACCAGCGCCCCAGAGAGAGAGCTCAGCATCGCGGCCCTAGAGAGATTGCTCCACGCCATGGCTGCAGCACCCAGCCCTCACCAAACAGCAGCCGGGTTCCGAGGTTGCTATTGGAGCTGTGCTAGCTAGCCTCTGCTCCAATGTGTGGAGGGGGGCAGCAGTCCCTGGAAGCCCGGACCCAGGAGGGACTGTCGTCCAGGACTGGCACGGAGATCTGGGATTGGTAGCTGCCCTGGAGCCCTGTGATGCCATGAAGTGGTCGTCACATTGCGTTGCCCTCAAACATGCCGCCAGGACCCGTCCGTTGCTGTCCTCCGCCCTGGCAACCACACAGGCTGCCACACCGTGTGCTTCCCGGGCCGGGAAGCTTTTCAGTGGGGGGTAGTGTAACTGCGGGTCAATTTGGGACTGCTTGGGAATGGGTGGGGGGGTATTGGTGTATTGCTGTGAGTAGAAGCGCGTTTTGTGTCTAGGCAGTGCTGACGTGCTGCTTGTGGTGTCACGTGCACAGTGCAGCTGTATGTAGATCAGGTATGTGTTGGCTGCACTGTGATTTGTGCTATCTGATGAAATATCTGTCAACATTTCAAACCCAAAATAATGAACATATGTTTGTGCTGTGTTTACAAATGTGTTTATGTGTTATGTGTACAATGTTCTAGTAATCTTTCATTTGTTTTGACATTGTGCTGGGTGGGTGGGGCAGTTTTTACTAATTTCAGTACTTAATTGTTTAATGTAAATACAAATCTACCAACAGAGGAAAAACATCTGTCTTTAACTCAATAAACAACTACAGTTATACACTTGGAAGATTAATGACTGCCTGTTATTGGACCGATATTACAGATTGTTAGCACTCACTACACATGGGAACTCATCATGTACAAACAAACAACACTGTGATGGGGTGCCCACCTCTTGTGTATTATTATTATTATTATTATTATTATTATTATTATTATTATTATTGTATTTGTGTGCGGACGGACGAAAGCCGTCCAACATTATTTTGTATTATTTGTGGTCGGTGAAAAGCCGGCATTGTTGTTATTATTTGGCAAGGATGGGGTTACTTCCCATCCTTAAATAAACATGTGAGAATGTGGCTGGAGCCTAAATAAGGTTGTTGTTTAATCAATGGGTAGTTAAGGCTCCAGCCACAGGATATAAAAGAGACTGCCTTGGCTCATTAAAGAGAGGTATCGAGGAGTAGAGAACAGGAGCGAGGAGTTAAAAGAAACCAAGTAGAAACAAAACAAATGCTTGATGTGCTGGCTTAAAACCAGCACAATACTTGTTTTGCAGTTAAAATTATTTGTTTGTTTTGTTTTGGCTAACGAGCCCTTTTGTTTTATAAGAGTGCTTTGGTTTTTGTTGAAACTTTTCATTTAATAAAGAATGGCGTGAGTGTCACAAGTGACGGTTTTTAACTGCCTGTATTTTTGTTGTGTGTTTTATTGGTGAATCTGTTGTCTTTAAACTGCTGCTAATTCTCTGTGCACTGTGACTGACTTCTGGGTTAAGCACTTTCCCCACAGTCAATAGGAAGTCCCATCTTACCTGCCAGTCTAGCCAATGATAGTCATGGGCTGACTATAAAAAGGGAGGAACAGCGACCAGGGGGGAGAGGAGTGCTTTTGGGAAGAAGCACACAATGTGTCTGGAAGAATAGCGAGGAGACAGCAGTATTGGAAAGGAACAGCAGCACGGAGAACACTCTAGGGAGTAGTCTAAGGTTGACTGCAGGAACAAATGAACAGGTTTGGAGTTTTTGTTTTTTTTCTATTTGGGACTTTGTTGCAGCGGGACTTGGTTGGTATATTTTTTTTATGGATTTTTATTATCACCTGCCACTGTTGGACTGCGTTTGAGCTACCTTTTTTTGTGGTAACAGGTTGGTGTAGAGAATTATTGGCACTGAAGACATTTTTTTTTGGTTTATAAACAAATAGATTTTTATTTTGGGTAACTGTCTTGCTGTGTCTGGTTGGTACTCCTTGGACAATCCATTCCCCAGTTAAGGTTGTGGTCCTGGGAGACGGCCAAGGGTCTGAGGGTGAGAAGAGATAACATTATTTTATTTACACTTTAATCATTTCCAGAACTGCTCTAACGTTTTAATATTTTTGTACTTTTCACTTACCTATGGTGAGCGATCTCTTTGTAGCCCTGCCAGGACATGGTCAAGGTCCACCAGCGTTCTACTTACCATTGTCCCAAGGTTCGAGGTCCAGCATCTGGGTCCGGAGATACTTGCCAGTCAGCGAGGAGGGTCGAGGTCCAGCACCGGTCTCCAGCGTGCCACGTTGGGGTTCCAGGAACGGTGGCGATAGAGAAAGGAGACATGCAGGGTTTAAAGATAGGGGGAAGTAAGCAGAACCCCTGGGTAGAGGTGGTAATTCTACTTACCTGAGTGTACGTTTCCTGACGGCCATTTTCTTTGCCCTGCTCCTTTCCAGGTTCATCGAAGGTGTTGGGCAGTTGGAGGTCCGAGTGGTGGTCGTGGTGAGGTCCGCGGTGGGTTCAGGCTACGAGGGAAGCGGACGTCGGGGAGAGGGGTCTCTTTGGACCCCCCGAAGCTATCAGAGACTGATTCCTCCTTTTTGGCTTATCCACCATTTTGGACGGTAACCATTCCTTTTTTAAGAGAACTACCAACTGGAGGGGACTGCTTGGTGTGGTTTTTATTTTTTGTGGCTTTCCCTATCTTTTGTTTTTTTTTTAAACTTGTTGCTGTGTTATTTTTAGTATTCTATTTTAACCCTGTTGAAAAACAATAAAAATAGTTTTTACCTATCCAAGCATCCAGTGTGTGTATTGGAACCCGGGGATTAAAAGAACCTGCATAGGGGAAATTACAATCTACTCGGTCATCAAGGTTCTTGTCCTTGCCAATCCCAAGATGGTGTAGTCATTACAAATTCTAAAAGCAGGATTACTATGGTTACCGCTGGTCACCCCACCCGTGACACGAACAGCGCTTTTTCATACCCCAGTACTGCCTCTCGTGTCTTCTGGGTCTGTGATGTCGTCCACCAGCCAGCTTGCCACAAACACACATTGAGAACATGGGACTGCTATGAAAATAGGACATAAGACACATGGTAGAGAATTTGTACAACTCCCCTATACCTTTTTATAGTTATACAGAAATTATAAGTAAACACACTCTGTCTGATAAATACTGGGCTATGCAGAAAACATACACATACTCTTCAAGCTAAATATTTTCTGCATTTTGTTTCTGAATTTCTTCATGGGCTGTGTCTGATCTTTAGATAAGAAATCTTGCTCTATGTGAGTCAAAATCATTATCATTATGGAAACCAGACCTGATGGAAACAGAGGTTGTTAGTTGCTCTTTAGTCCCCTTTGATTGCAAAAGGGTTGCAATGGTGAAGTGACATTAGAATGGGTTTTTTTAAATTGGGTAGAAAATGGGTAAAACTGATTTTAAAAAATGAATACAAAGCTTGTAAGGTTTTCAGGCAGGAAATCTAATGAATGCACTTCCTAGTATAGCACATTTATTCTTTGGTCAATCTACAAGCCAAATTGCCTACGAGCGCCCTTCAACCTATTAGGTATATAAACCTAATTCGCAAACACAGTCCTTCAACCATTGTATGGGATCAATGTTTTTGGAAATCTGTAAGATTTTATATTATAATAAAGGTGGTTATTTAATGAAAATTGTCCTGACTGAATACATCGATTTAAAAAGTAATACATGTTGGACAAAAACATTGGATGCAAAGCAGTAGGTTAAAGAGGAAGACCTTTTTGCCGCAGTGCCCACATTTTGCATATTCCCACCTTAATGAGTTATTTTTACTCCTGCCAGCCGAAGACATGCAAAACATGATCTAAGCCAAAACCTGCATAAGTAATCATAATTGTACATATTCAGCAACTAATATAGATTACAGCGATATATTCATCAAATCATAATTAAGGACTGACACCATCATTCGTTTCTGTCAGGCATACTTAATAATGCTGATTATGTGATTAAACAGAAACAAGTGATTCAATGGGATGAAGGTGATTTAATGAAAAGCAATATTAAGGTATACCGCTGCTCTGTGTATTGACTGGTGGGTGTCTGACACTTAATAGTACAAAGATAGGGTCTGCCATCATGACGAAATACTGCCAGACATATCACATGGCTTTGTCTGAGCATAAGGTTATTTAAAGGTATTTTACCATGGGATAAGTGACCCAATACATGAAGTAATGTGATGGGCTCAACACAAAATAATGGGGATACAGATTATGAAGGCCCTGACCTGGTTTCTACACATAACAATGGGTCTCAGGATTTAATACGTTTGAACTATATGTGAATGCAAGTGACACACTTTCACCCTGAAAGCCAAGCAAGCAATAGAACCATTGAATAGAAATGTACAGAACCATAGACACTTAATCACCTTGTAAAATATTCCTTACTGGAGAAATTAAAACTGACAAAAGACACTGGAATATTTCAGGGTGAAAGGGAAGCTACCTCTTATCTGAAATGATCGAACACCATTAAGCAGTGAAGAACATTGGCCGCCTTCTTATTTGCAAACGAAAAGTTAAAAAATGGATTAGCTTCTCGTTTGCCACTTTCCCTAAAAAGGCATATATTGACTTAACGTTCGACCAAGTGATAATTACACTGTGTCTGTTATTTAATTTTTCACATAAGGATGATTGCCTTGCATTACTGTTTAGCTAGCTATTGTGATTGTAAAACAATCTGGGTCATTGTAATATTTACATTCTGAAATGAAAACACTCATCTCTACTAATCTGCCTTTAAAGACAGGGGAGCATAAGGCTTAATACACACATGTGCTGCGTTTACACTGCCACCTCGTACCTAAGCCGACTCAAGTCTAACTGATCGCAGAGATTCTTATCATTTTTCACATAGCGTTTACATTGTGGTTGTGCCCTGAGCTGACCAGAATGTTGCAGTTGCTTTTTTCTCATGTATCTAATAGGGAGTTCAAATATTTTTTCCTAATATGATAGCAATTTTATTATTACTGAATTCACTTAGAAATTGCATAGATTTGCCCAATAGTAATTTTTGCTGATAAAGATCATTACAGCTATTTTCAGAAGAATGTACAAATATTATTTGCAGGTTTTTTAGCAGGTAATTAATATCTAACGTACTGTGCAATATATCCTGTTACTTCTAATTGCTCCCCCACATTATGTATGTTAAGAATGTTCACCGGAATATTGGTAAATCTTAGTAAATTTGGAATGTGTCATTGTACAGGTATTAAATATACCTTTGTCAGGTTTGATGTGTTTGGTAAGATTTTCCTAGCTTTAAAAATTCGTTCACACTCTTTTTTTCTAAATAACTTAATAAATAAGAAAGATCAACTTTAGAAGTAATCTTTTATTTTTGTATTCCTGTGTTTGTTGAGTTGTTTGTGTCTATGATGTTAGGGATTCTGCTTTTTAAGTGAATGTATGTAACAACACATATGATGAAGGATATCACTGTTTTTTGTTGAACCTCACAACATACAGATAACTGAGATAAGTCATGTTAAGTTCAGCTTAATGAAGTCTGCTTATCACTATTACTGTTGCTGTACAGACAGCAATTATAAATAAACAGAATTAAAATGGGGTTGTCTATTTCATCGACATCATGCAATCCAGTTTTGGTTAAATCTTACTACATTTTACTGATCACCATTTTAAAATGGTAAACTACATTATCTGTTCTGTTTTCTTTGTCTCACTCAGACAGCTGTAATGGGATTTTTTTAGACTAAATTATTTTCACAAATGATTTCATTTGTTTATTAATTGTTATTTTCTGTGTATGAAATGCAGTTTGGCACTTAATTGATAATCCAAGGCACTAGTAAAAGCTTGGCTGATTTCTAAAACTGCATTATTAGTACATTGTTTGAAAGTAGTTTAAAGCATCCTTGTGGTTCAATGATGGCATATGAAATCGAAATGTACAAGTATACAATAAATGGAGGAAACCTACATTGATTCCTGTGGTCTATTACCTGTGAGCGACTTCAAGGATTGAATACCATTTAAACTTCATATGCTAAATCTGAATGACATGCACACCAACAACACACACAGAATGACTTTCAAAGCATCTTTCATGAATCATGCCATTTCAAAAGTATTTCATCAAAGGTGTTGTAATGTTCACAGCATTTTGACAATGGAACATTTTTAGTAAGGGATGTCAACTAGAGATGCTGATTAAGCTGGCAGTTTCTGAATCCAAACTCAACCTCTATTTTGTAAATAGAATTTGTAAAGATCAAGTACTGTGTGGATCTGTGCTTTACATATAGAAATATCAGAAGTGATAACATTTACATGATAGCTCATTCAGCAATGTCAATTATATTTGTAGCCCAATTGTCAACTGATAATATCTCATAATAAATCTGAGATGCGGACTATTTTTTATATGTTATGAAAATCCTTTGGGCAAAATTTTTGACCTATGACCTAAAATGGCTGCCATATTGTGATTATGTGATTTGTTTTGGTTTCTATATGTTAAAGAATTACACAACTGTATTCTATGATCCTCTAGGTCAAGAAAAAGCATCCATGTCATTTTACAAAGCTCTGCCACTACGCTGCCAGAGCTTCATATGAGACCATCTGAGATAGAGACTATGTTTGTTGGGTTATATCAACACTGTATGGTAAATGTGTTCGTCACCATGGCATTTATCTAACGTAACATGGCTGCGTTATTGAGGTTATGTGTCTTTATGTTTCTTTGGGGTAAAGTGACAGAACCCATTGTATTATTGTCGTCATATATGGTGCACAGCTGTATTCTATGATTTTCTAAATTAATGTCCATTACAGATGTTGTCAACTAAAAATAAACAGTTTCACATTTTCACTGTTTTAACCACTGTCCATATCAATGAAAGAGATATATTTTACATATTAAGATTACAAATATTCATCAGAGATGCTATTTCCCTTACAATATGCCCTGGGGGAATCCTTATTTTATTTTATTAAAAAAAAAAGAATTCACAAACCTCATATTTATAGTTTTCCTTTGTATTCATAAAATTAAATATCCATGAAGTTTCCCTTTCTGGCGACAATGTGTTTGTCATAAACACTTTAATCTGTAACCCCTATTTCGGTCTATATGTTACAAGGGATTACGTCTTGGATTATAGGATTACATGATAAATATGAGTTTGGGTGTGTGACGGGGTGCCCACCCCTTGTGTGCATTATTATTATTATTATTATTATTATTATTATTATTATTATTATTATTATCATATTACGTTTGTGTGCGGACGGACGAAAGCTGTCCGTATTTATTATTATTTATTATTTGAGACCGACGTAAAGCCGGTCTCATAAAAATGTGGTTAGCATGGATGGGGTTGAATCCCCATCCTGAGTAGCTCATGGGAATGTGGCTCGAGCCTTAATAAGGTAATTGTTTAATAGGTAAGGCTCCAGCCACAGTATAAAAGACCCACTCCGGGCTCAGAGTAGATGAGTGTTAGAGTTAAAGAGAAAGAGAAAGCGAATGCTACTGTATTACAGCGAACAAAGGTACTCTTTTTTGTTTTGTTTTTATAATTGAATAAATATACTGCTTCGGCAGTTTCAGCCCCGTGTCATTTGTGTTTGTGCTGTTGACGTCACCACCCACACGCACCACTCAAGCCATCCTTTCACAGGGTGGCATAGCTTCTTTATTTCTGATATGACACTTTCAGCTCTGAGACCTAGATTTGAATCTGGCCAGGCCTTACCAAATGATCTTCAATGGCACTACAATGGGAATGCAATTGTTCTATACTGAGGGGAAATGACAGCACAAAGAAAGCTACTGTACAATGCTTTAAGACATAGACAGAAGGGTACCACAGTGGAAGCATTTTTATATTTTGACACGCCAATGAGTTCACAATGGCAGTTGCAGTACCATGGTACCAAACAAGTACCAGTGTGATACAGGTGCACTCTGCAATATTTTGTTGCCATTGCTACTTATGCTGTGCTATTGGTTCTGTAATGGTTTGTAATGCACTGGTATTTTTCAGGAATGAGTTTGAAGATGAGTAGGACAGTTCTACGTAATAGCAATTTTTTGTTTCATTGCAAACAGAACTTTATAAGTTTTCACAACTTTCCTGATGAGACATTTCACAATAACATGAACATACCCTTCGGTGCTCTGCCCACAGGGATTGGATACATTAATTTATGATAATTTAATGGATCAATCTCTTAGACCTCTGACTGGCTATTACAAAACAATGAGATTCCAGGGTCCCAGGGAACCCTCCTCCTGGGTGATTTCTCCTGGTGATCAGCTGCCACTCTTTAGCTACAGCTTCTTTGGGGTGCCCTGACAGGTCATTTTCATACAGTGTCTGGCATGTATGTGATCCTCTTGAAGCTTGTAAGATTGCAGAATATGTCGATTCGGGTCAATATTTTTTATATATTTAAATACTGACATTGTTATATTAATAAACAGTTAATAAAATACATCTCAGCGCACTCTTTAATAAAGTGTAGAATATATATTGCATGAATAAAAGGTAACAGTGTTAATTCAGCCATCTAAAAAACAGCTCCTGCTGCGTAAAATAGAAACTATGTCCCATAAAGAAGAATGAACCCATAGGCTTGGGTTTCACTTAGAATGAACGAATCAACCAGGGTTTCCTAATCATCCACAAGTTGATGTTGTCATGTTTTTACTTGGGGTCCCATATAAGCATGTACACTAGTACATTCATGATGTTTTGACTATTTCTACATTTTTGTTTTATGAAAGTGTTTTTGTTTATTAGATTTATTTTAATAATAAGAGCTTTCCTGGTTACTTATTGACATACAGTATATTTCCTAAAGTTCTCTAATAATATAAAGGTATAAAGCAATTTTAGGACAAAAGAAACATGACATTTGGTCCAGTAAACCTTTCCTACAAAACAAGTAATCACAACCAATAAATGGTCAATCAGTCCTCCCATACTCTTTAAAGAGGCTTGCTAATAGAGATCCGCTGAACAAAATTCAGCTGTCCGTTCAGCATTAATCATGGCTTTAAAAGTGTTTATTAATGTCTTGTCAATCGTTAGCTTTAAAACAAGGCTGAGCTCCACCCAAGCCAGAGATGTGCAAACAATGGTGATTAAGCAGCAGATTAAACATCTTCATTAATAATTAAAAGGGCTGTTTTTGAAAGTTTCCTGTCCTTTTGCACTAATAGCCCCATTAAACTGTTTACAAGCCAGTGGTGAGAGTTACTGCATGCACTTAAAAAACTAGAGTTCCCCAGGAGAAGCACTCCAACCACGTGATGATAAAATCTGATCAATAAGGTTCTTAAAGTAAGACTGTCTGTCTAAACCCAATGGAAACTGCCTAATAATAAAGACATAAAGAACTGGCTCAGTCCCAACTTATTAATTAAGGCGGTACAAGATAGCGGAGCATGCTTAACCATGCTCCAAATCCACTGTGACTGTAGCTGAAGAGCATGCTTATCCAGCATACCTAAACCAATTAGAATTTCTCTGCAAATCTAGAAATGGTTTGATTTCTCATCCGGGTAAATGGAAGTCTAAATGGCCTATTCACAAAGCTTTTGACTGATGTAATTAAGTTCTGCATGTATGAAACGTAAAACCATCAACAGTCTAAAACAGTTAATGAAAACAAACTTGGCTTGGCTTTTGAAAACGTCTTGGCTTTGTGAATAGGGCCCTATAAGTTGGATGAATAAAAATAAACTTTACAAATAATGAAAAGCAAACAGACATTACAAATAATATGTATACCTGTGAAAGGATGGCGGTAGGGGTGACATCAGACCAGAAACAGAAACCACAACAAGCAATGGTAGGGACGAACTGAGACGCTACAGCACTCAGTATTTTATTAAATAATAAAATAAACAGTTTAAACAAAACAAAAGACTTAAAAAATAAACAGCACATTGGCCAAAAGAAACAAACAAACAATAATGAAACAAGAAACGTGGAAGGTAAGATTTTCTTCAGCATTGTTGCTCAGAGATTGTCAGCTAACCTATTGAAGAACTGCTTCATTGACACTTCAGTACAGAAAGCTGGTATTCCAGGTTTCCCAGGGTGCTTAGAGCACATCAGACTGATCTGACAGCAAATTCAAAAAGCTAAAAAGGAGAGGAAGGAGCTCCATGTGACATTCCTGGATTTTGTTAATGTACACGGTTCAGTACATTAACTTCTTTGGGCAGCATTTGATTTTTTCAGTGTACCGAGGACAATAACAAACTTAGTAAAAGCCTACTTCGGAGATTTGCAATTTTGTTTTTCAACTTCAGAATTCACCACTACATGGCAATGTCTAGAAATTGGAATAATGGAAGGATGCATCATTTCTCCACTGGCTTTTACCATGGCAGTGGAAGTAATTATTAGGGCATCAAAATGGGTAGTGGAAGGAAAACGCTTGGCTTGTGGAATGTGACTGCCACCAATTACAGCATATATGGATGACATGACAATCATGACTACAACAGTAGCCTGCACTAATCGGTTATTGGGCAAACTAATCAATAACATTGAATGGGCACGAATGCAATTCAAGTCCACTAAGTCAAGGAGCAGCTCTATAATTAAAGGTAAAATAGTGGATAAGAGGTTCTACATTAACGGTGAGGCAATATCAACAGTGTCTGAGAAGCCTGTAAAAAGTCTTGGGAGATGGTATGATGGGGACCTAAAGGACACAGTTCGTGTGGGAGAAGTGAGACAACAAGCAGTGCAAGGGTTGAAGAGCATAGACAGCAGTGCTTTACTGAGCAAACGTAAACTCTGGTGCTTTCAGTTTGGTCTACTACCAAGAATTCTGTGGCCACTCACTGTGTATGAGGTTTCCTTGACAACAGTAGAGAAGGAGGAAGCGTTAATCAGTTCATACATGAGGAAATGGTTAGGAGTTTCATGCTGCAGCAGAGTGGGACTGTATGGTAAAGGGATACTGCAGCTCCCAGTCTCTGCTCTAACCGAGGAGTTTAAGTGCGCCAGTATTCAATTGGATTTTACATTGGGAGAGTCACACAACAAATGTGTGAGGGAGGCAGCACATGTGTTGAGAACTGGAAGAAAGTGGGCAGCAATGGAAGCTGTGGAAGATGCAAAGGCTGCCCTTCGTATCAGTGATATCATGGGGCAAGTACAGCATGGAAGAGTTGGCCTAGGTCTCAGTTTAGCTCCTCCTACATGGCACAAAGCAGCTCCAGCTCAACGGAGGAAGCTGGTAGTCAGTGAGGTGCAAAAGCAGGAGAGGATGAGGTACGTAAAGGCAGTTTCCCAGGCCAAGCAGGAAGAATGGACAAGATGGGAAGAGTGTGGAACAACGCAAGATCGGCTGGCGAGATCTATGGACAATGGAACAGAGCAGGATCAGTTTCCTCATCAGGTCAACAAATGATGTTCTCCCATCACCACAGAACCTTAATCTATGGGTAGGAGAGGATCCGTGGTGTCTTTTGTGTTCATTGACAGCTACATTAAGACACATTTTGACAGGATGTAAAGTGGGTCTTAGCCAAGGGTGGTTTACTTGGCATCATGAGCAGGTACTGCTATGTTTGGCCTTAGCATTGGAAGACAAGTGCAGCATGACCAACAGGTTGCCACCAATTCCAGCAATATATGACACACAAAGAGCAGCATTCCTCTGTGCAGGGGAGCAACCACCAAGAAAAGGTATTAAAACCAAAACTCATCTAGGACAACTGGATGCTGGTAGACGCTGGAACATGCTGGCAGATGTTGGACAACGGCTTATTTTCCCACCTGAGATTGCCACCACTTTGACCTGATATTGTCTTGTGGTCTGGATCAGCAGGTCTTGTTCACCTGGTAGAGTTAACAATGCCATGGGAGGATGCTGTGGATGAGGTGTATGAAAGGAAGAAATTTCTCTATGCTCAACTAGCTGCTGATGTGGAACAGCGAGGATGGAGTGTCCAGGTTTACTCAGTGGAGGTGGGTTGTCAAGGATTTGGCAACTGGCTGTGGTTGAGACGAAAAGATTCTGGTTGGAGACCTCAAGCACAGTAGAAAGAAAGCATAGTCGATGGAAAGGAAGGTAAGTAAGCTGGGCTTAGCTGAGTGGGGGACGGAGGGGGGGTGATGCTGGGACTCCAGAATCACTGTTGAGCCCTCTTATGGTGTCATTGGCTAGTCGACGAAACTCCAAGCATGCAAGGTGCCCACTTGAAGACCCCAGAGAAGTACCCTACTCAGCTCAGTCCAGACGGTTGTCATGCTGATACGCTAGGGAGGCCGCACAGTGGTTGATCCATGGAGCCAGCATTACACTTCAGCCATCAACACCAGGCAGAAGGATCTACATCTACATCATCAGATGGAAGGAAACGCAGATGGATCACATTAGTTTACAGTAACAGGAGCTATGTCTTAGTTGATGCTAATCTTGGCGAAAGCTGATTCCAATATTAGCATGAAGTTTTAACACCTACTCTCATATAATGGAAATAATTAGAAGCAAGACCATGCAGAGATTTAAAAGTTAGAAGGAATATTTTGAATTCAATGGAACTGAGACAGCACAGGAGTGATGTGGTGATAAGCCTTATTCCGAGTTAAGACACGTGCAGCTGAGTTTTGTATGAGTTGTGACGATTTAGAGTCTTATGTGGAAGACCAGCCAATAATGCATTGCAGTAGTCTAAAAAGCATGAATCAAAACCTCAGCTGACCATGTTTAAAAAAAGGATGGATTCGTGCAATGTTTCTCAGATTAAAAAATGACACCTTTGTAATAGCCCTACGTGTGTGTGACAGAGAGTGAATGAATCCAAGTCAACAATCTCCCTAACGACCTGTGAGGGCGCTGTGTAACAAGAACAGTGTGCCCCGGACTGGATGGTTTGACAGTTCATTCCAGGGTCAGTTGGAAGTCGGCTATCCAGGAAGGGGGCGGAGCCACAATACCACAAGTCATCGCCATAATACGTTGTCAGTCATGGATTGGAGGAGACGTGATTGCACTCGCTACCGAAGGGGGCGGGACTGAAGATATATCAGGGCCAAGCGATCTGTTCCTCTGTTATGGTTACGGACTGACCATGAGGAGTAAAATAAACCGTGAGTGTTTAGTGTTGTACTGTTTGTCATTGCAGATGGCTAAAGATCCGGGAGCTGTTGCTGTTAAAACCAGACTGCACTGTAACACTGTTAAGCACTTGTTTCACATTCACAACACCCCTTGCACCCGGAGCACTCACTATTGGACTGGTGATCATGTAGGTGTTTTAAAGTGTGTGTTTATTTTTATTATCATTTTGGGACTGGACCCCGTGGTTTTACTGACTTTACACATTGTTGTGTATAGTCAGTGTTATTATTTAAAAGTCCTAGATAAAGCTTTGTGATTTACCATTGAACTGTTGTTGGACTGTTGTTTCAAAGCACTGCATCACCTTTACACCTGTGCACTACAAACCGCTTTGCCACAATGTGCTACAAAGTTCAATGAGGGACCAAAAAGGACCCCAAGATTTCTCACTTCCGAGCTCAAAGGGTCAGTACAGTTTCCATGGATGTTGAAGTCATCATTAGATGGAGCCATCTGGGCCCCAATAGCATTGCCAGTCTTATTTACAGTTAATTGTAGGAAATTCTTACTCATCCATAGTTGAATTTCAGACATGCACCTTTTCAAGGCATCCAGGTAGTCAGGCATAGAAGGTTTTATAGTGAAGTAAAGCTGTGTGTCATCAGCATACATTTAAAAACGGATGTTATTCCATTGAATAATAACACCCAGAGGCAACATGTAGATTAAGAACAGAACAGCGCCAATAATAGAACCCTGTGGTACTCCAGAGATCACCTTGCACCTTTCTTAAATGGAGTCCCCAAAATGAACAAACTGACCAGGATTTGTCAAATAAGATTGGAAGCAAGAAAGTGCAGTGCCACAGATTCTAAACGACGTGGTCTACAGTGTCAAATGCCGCTAACAAAATGATTTAAAAGAAGGAATTCCAGAGGCACAGATAAAGACAGAAGTTAGTCACCAGACATATTAAGGGGATAATAGGGAAGTTAAGGGGACTAACACAACAAACAGTGAAGGTAACAAATGGATTGCCCACTCCCCCATGATTCCATTGGATATGTGTTATATGTGTTTATGAGTGTGTGTTAATGTGAATTGTGTAAAAAGGCGCTTTTAAAATCCAGTTTAGGTGTCACCATATTTAGCTATTGTTATGTAAGAAATATAAACAATGTTGTTTCCCTACAGTAAATGCGTGTGGCTAGATCTTGGCTGTTGCTTTCTCTTTAACTTATCTGGTACCAGAATGACAATATGTGTACTGATTCTTTGGCTAGTGTTGAAATTTTTAGGACATATCAGTACAGTGAACAATAAATATGTATTTTATATTCTGGATTCGTTCCTCTTTTTATTGTAAAACAGAAAGTACATTGTACTGCCCTATTTAATTAAAACCTGGAAGCTCAGATATTATGAGTATCGGGAGTGTTCTTTTTGGTGTAGTGTAGCTATCTACAGAAACCTTTTCTTTGAAGTGGACAGTGTTCTGTTTGTTTAAGTTAGATTTTGAATGCCTTATATGTTAAATACAGCCTTGCAGTAGTATGTTTCAAACTACATAAGTGACCAGTGACCAAGGGCATTTGTGAAGTGATTATACTGTCAGGCACATAAAGACAGTGACATATTATAATGGGGGGTCTTATAGTTCATATGGGAGGTTTCTCATACAGAGATCAAGAGAAGTGTTAAGAAGGATCACCCTAGCCATTAATATACCTGAACTTAAAAACAAATTGGCCCCAATTATCTATTGTATACTTTGCAAATTATGTGTTATATTATATGTGTACATTTTGTATTATTATTATTATTATTATTATTATTATTATTATTATTATTATTATTATTATTATTATTATAAGTTGAGCAATTTAAATTAAAGGTAAGCAAACACATTCTGTCAAGGGTACAGACCTAATTGTTTATTCCAACAGCAAAGTAAAAGCTGCAAAGAATTGTGTCATTGTGCCCACTGTTTGTGCTCACTGACCTTACCTGCAAAAGTTAATTTCAGATACTTTTTTTTTTTTTAAAAGTGAGCCATTTTATGGTCACTTTGAACATTTTTGTTTACTTTAAATATCTGTTATTTTTTCAGTTTACAATTTCCAGACGCAAATATGATTAGGCCTATACCTTAAATGCGCACCTATGGGTGTGGGGGCAAATTAATTGTTAAATACAATTATACATTGACGCGCAACTGCTTGGACTGGAGCGTTTACTGTTCAAAAACGATAATAGGTTGCCTACTAATCACATGCTGTTACTAATATTGTAATAGCTTATTGATTTTGTTGGGCATGAATTTGTCACGTGATACAAGCAAATAGCGCAGAGAATCTTCACTGTTAGGTGACGAACAGGTACTTTGTTGATGCAGGATTACAACATGCTTATTTGACATCTTCACCTTTAAAACATCTTTGAGGTGTTGGTAGGCCTGCATGTTTTAGCGAAGCTTACCCTCTTCCCTTCATTTGTTTATTATGCTCCAGTGAGAACTTCATTCCGCTCAACTAAAAGCTGATCTCCTATTGAATTCCTAATGAGTTGAAATTGGACAACAGGCAGGCTTAATTAAAGCGCACGGGCACACATGTAATTCAACTCTAGCGCTACATTTTTATACAGTCTATTCTTTTTTCCTTGACTTTTATTAATGATCTTGATACGGAGAAAAAAAAATCTATTCACAGGTGGCATTGACTGTGTCCAGTTTTATCAATTTTAACATGTCACTAACTGAAAAATGATTGAACCAACTATATATATATATATATATATATATATATATATATATATATATATATATATATATATATATATATACCAATTTCGTCAGCGGACATAGAGCTTTGTACTCTGAAATGAATACACACCATTAAAGTTATTAAACGTATTTTAAAAAAGTTAAATATTTGAAGCCACCGGTATTTACGCATTGCAAGCTGAATATAGAAAGTGATATAATCGAACAATTCTTCTATATTTGCTAATGTTGTGTGGTTGTTTCTTTTTGTGCATGTATTTAACGATGTTAATGTAACCTATATTGTACTTTATTATAAGTGACATTTATCGGATTGGTAATTATTTTTAATACCAGTTACTTTAAAATAAATGCCACATTATCACAGTAACAGGCTGTAACAGTCTACACACATTTAATTTATAGCGCTAGACCAGTTCAGCGCACACATGCATAATGTATAATGTAGCAGGTGCGTGACTCCTCTCAACAAGGTGTTGCGCATTGCAATGAAACACGCAATTTGGGTTACACAGAGATGCACGTAAACTAGTTGATATGTAGGCTATGTTCATTTAGTTTAGTTTTTTTGTGAGTTACATTATTTATAGATGTTCAGAAGTAATGCTTCTGAATAAGGGAATGCAAATGGAAAATGAAAAACATTCTGAAATGTAAAGACCTTATCCAGGGCGACTTACAATTGTTGTAAGACACCACACATTTTTTTTTACATATAATTATTTATTTATTTTATACATACAATTGCCCATTTATAGTTGGGTTTTTACTGGAGCAATCTAGGTAAAGTACCTTGCTCAAGGGTACAGCAGCAGTGTCCCCCATTTGGGATTAAACCCACAACCCAACGGTCAAGAGTCCAGAGCCCTAACCACTACTCCACACTGCTGCCAGTTCTATTGGAATACGATCATTTATAAGGCAAACACCGGTGCCACTAACATTAAGTTAAGTATATTCTGCCTATAAACGTAATGTTAACAGCGTCTTCCTTACCAAACATTTATTGTAATATTCTACCATTACTAAACTGTTTAAAATGCTGGTATAAATATAATGCTGTTTCCAGTTGTGTATTCTATACTTTAGTTTTTTTTTCCATAGATTGTAGAAAGTTACAGATACATATTGTTATGATTTAGTTTACTTTTTCTTGCTTTGTTTTACCCAATGACTATATCCCTAAGCGAACAGCACTAATGTTTTGCAATGTTAGTATGTTTTTGATACATTTGTAAAAATGTAGGTTAACAGCTTTTTTATTATTATTAATTCTATGAAAGCTGGAACTTATACTGTACATATATGGGTACAATCAGCAGTGTTTCCATTACCTGTACTGTGCATCATTTTATGATTGATCCTTGTGCCCCAGGTTTACCCATTGTCTGTGCGCGCATACAGTGTGTAATTGTATTTGATAGGGTTACGTATTGCATTGCATTACATAGCACTGCCTAGCTGGAAAGAAGACATACATTACATTAGCAACTAGAGAGGAAATAGCCATCCGGATCAAAAACTTCCAGGACAGGGACGTCAGATTTCTATCTCGCGGGATCAGAAAGAACAGCAGACTACAAAACAAACACATTTAATTGCAATTCGCACCGTCGTTTCCAGCTGTTAAAGACCGAGTTCACGGAGCACGAAGCAATCTGAAGTTGCGCATGATCTCGCGTTAAAGCGGCAGTCTACAGTCACAGGTAAGCAATACTTTGCCTAATTGATACTGACGGGTTTTGGTGACTTGTTAGGGCGGCTGGTATGTTTGGAAATCAGATAAGATATTTAATTGGATTCATTGAACTCTTTATTTCAACATGTTTTTAATTGAGGATGGCTTTTAACAACTATGCACCCCAATGGCCCGCCGGATTGGACTAATTGTGTATAATTTGTACTAAAGATGAATTGCTAGCGGGTCGATCTGAGGAAGGTGCTTGGTCTTTGATGGATGTTTACTATGTTATTGTGTCATTTGCACATGCTTCTATTTTCTGATGTTTATCTTAAACCTATTGTATTCCACGTAAAAAATGCATAATTATATGTTTAATTAATTAATTATTGTTTATTAATGCATCTGCATTTATCTAGTAGGATACGTAAAGATGACAGATGATAGGAAGTATGGTGTATTCATGTCGAGTTATATTAGGGTATTCTGAGGAATTGCAATGCATGACAATAACGTAATGGTTTGGCAACAATATAATTTTCATTCTGTAAGAGTTTTTTTTTTTTTTAATGCAAGACACCACAGTTATCAAGAAGTTGTGATGTAATAGAGACAAAACGTTTTAAACTTGTAGAACAACACCAACAAGAAGTAATGCATTCTAATTGTAAATGTAATACTCTCTACTTTGTAACAAGTTATTATATCTATATTGGCTTTTAAAAAACATCTTAGGGGAAACTAAGTTGTGTATGTTCTTCATAGCCAGTTAGTTCACTGGTTATTTTACACATGCTAGATTCCATATTGTTTAATATTTTCATTGCATTTTCTTAACAATCTTTAATTTAATGTAGTATATTAGTAATGTTGTATTTCTGTTTTAGAGTAATAGGCCTACAGTTGATGTATGCATAGATAACAATCATACTGGTAAACAATGTAATGACAAAATCAGTCAATGTAAAACGCCTTAAAATACATACAACATTTTCACATATGTTTCTTGTATGGTTGTAAAGCACATGCTTTTCTTTTTACATATTATAATTTTTAAATTAACTTCTAGATGTGGTTTCCACAAACTGGTGTAGAAGAAGACTGCAAATTACTGATTCAAATAAAAAAAACAACTACACTTTCACAATAGACAACATGTTGTGGTTTAGATAATCAAGCTCTTTACCCTAAATCATTAATAGTAAATAAAGAAATAAACTCACCAAATCAGAGATGTACAGCACATTTTGAGGCTTGAAGTTTCTTTTTTGTTTTAGGATTGTGATTGGAGTAAAAAGGTTTTGAAAATCTCCAACGTTTTGCAACACAGTTTATGTAAAATGAAACTTAACATGAAACGTCAACTTTTTAAATATAATATAGAGTGTATAGTTCAATATGTTAAGAACTAAGTCACATGCATTATTTATGCTGGTCCTTCTCTGTGGAGTATGCATCCTCACATCCTTAATCAAATGCTTTGCATGAATGGTGTAGCATACATTTTGTCTGAACTTCTCTAGTGTCCTCTTGTATTGTCTAAGGCTGTAACTTCATTTTTATTGCCCCAAGCTTTTCTTTTTTTCAGGTCTTAATGTCCTATAACCAGGTTGTTTTTTTTTTTGCTGTGAGTGTTGTCAAGATAGTTTCACATTTTTCATTGAGGAACTTGGTGAGAAACAAGTGTCTACACACAGTGACAACAAAAAGATGAATCCCAATTTACATTTTCTCTTTATTTAAGTAACAGTATTTTTGACCTGTCTGTCCACATATTGTCTTAAAATAATGAAACAATACATATTTAATTGTGAACAGCTGCGGTGCCAGCATAAGAGAATACCTGCTGTCAGTCCCTAGACTTCAATATTCAATGTCCTTGATGGAAGATAAACTGTCCTCCCACAGAAACATTCTTGTAGAATTTGTGTATGATATGTGTGTATATGATAAAAAACACATCAAACACAATTAGTGTGTTTATAACTAAGGGACAAATAAAATAGAAGAATGGATTGAATTACTTCAGTAATAGGTATTGTGGTACCATAGTAACTTGGACTGTTATCTGTATCAGTTCAATAACAGAAACATGCATAGAATATACAGTACTGTGCAAAAGTTTTAGGCAGGTGTGAAAAAATGCTGTAAAGTAAGAATGCTTTCAAAAACAGACATGTTAATAGATTATATTTATCAATTAACTAAATGCAAAGTGAGTGAACAGAAGAAAAATCTAAATCAAATCCATATTTGGTGTGACAACCCTTTGCCTTTAAAACAGCATCAATTCTTCTAGGTACACTTGCACAAAGTCAGGGATTTTGTAGGCATATAGTCAGGTGTATGATTAAACAATTATACCAAACAGGTGCTAATGATCATCAATTCAATATGTAGGTTGAAACACAATCATTAACTGAAACAGAAACAGCTGTGTAGGAGGAATAAAACTGGGTGAGGAACAGCCAAACTCAGCTAACAAGGTGAGGTTGCTGAAGACAGTTTACTGTCAAAAAGTCATACACCATGGCAAGACTGAGCACAGCAACAAGACACAAGGTAGTTATACTGCATCAGCAAGGTCTCTCCCAGGCAGAAATTTCAAGGCAGACAGGGTTTCCAGATGTGCTGTCCAAGCTCTTTTGAAGAAGCACAAAGAAACGGGCAACGTTGAGGACCGTAGACGCAGTGGTCGGCCAAGGAAACTTACTGCAGCAGATGAAAGACACATCATGCTTACTTCCTTCGCAATCGGAAGATGTCCAGCAGTGCCATCAGCTCAGAACTGGCAGAAAACAGTGGGACCCTGGTACACCCATCTACTGTCTGGAGAAGTCTGGTCAGAAGTGGCCTTCATGGAAGACTTGCGGCCAAAAGCCATACCTCCGACGTGGAAACAAGGCCAAGCGACTCAACTATGCACGAAAACACAGGAACTGGGGTGCAGAAAAATGGCAGCAGGTGCTCTGGACTGATGAGTCAAAATTTGAAATATTTGGCTGTAGCAGAAGGCAGTTTGTTCGCCGAAGGGCTGGAGAGCGTACACGAATGAGTGTCTGCAGGCAACAGTGAAGCATGGTGGAGGTTCCTTGCAAGTTTGGGGCTGCATTTCTGCAAATGTAGTTGGGGATTTGGTCAGAATTAATGGTCTCCTCAATGCTGAGAAGTACAGGCAGATACTTATCCATCATGCAATACCATCAGGGAGGCATCTGATTGGCCCCAAATTTATTCTGCAGCATGACAACGACCCCAAACATACAGCGAAAGTCATTAAGAACTATCTTCAGCATAAAGAAGAACAAGGAGTCCTGGAAGTGATGGTATGGCCCCCACAGAGCCCTGATCTCAACACCATCGAGTCTGTCTGGGATTACATGAAGAGAGAGAAGCAACTGAGGCTGCCCAAATCCACAGAAGAACTGTGGTTAGTTCTCCAAGATGTTTGGGCCAACCTACCTGCCAAGTTCCTTCAAAAACTGTGTGCAAGTGTACCTAGAAGAATTGATGCTTGATGCTGTTTTGAAGGCAAAGGGTGGTCACACCAAATATGGATTTGATTTAGATTTTTCTTCTGTTCACTCACTTTGCATTTAGTTAATTGATCAATATAATCAATTAACATGTCTATTTTTGAAAGCATTCTTACTTTACAGCATTTTTTCACACCTGCCTAAAACTTTTGCACAGTACTGTATATCCATTTATTCTATGTCCCCTAGTAAAAGCTGATAATGTTCTTAACTATCATTTCTGATACGACACGACACGACACCTTACTGTGAAACCACTCCCTACAAAACAAAGAAACACAATCCCATCACACCGTGAATAAATCCTGCATTCTGATTGGATGAGAGTGAATACCAAAACCCCAACACCTGCACTACACCAACAACATATCCTCAAGATATCTATCAATGTTATTGGCGGGTTTTGGAAGTCAAGTTGTATTCAGGCTTTAGGCACCTATGGCGCTTTGTTGGATTCATCTGAATATGTATATAAGCCTTCACAGTTCCAGATTGTAAAAACAAAGTGGTCCTCCCATCCATGAAAACCAACAAATTAATAGATGAATAGCTCTCTGGGCACAATCAATTACAAATTATTTCTTTAGCACTTTACAGCACTGTTTAAATTATGCTCAGATATGACCATAACATTAAAGTTTGCAACATTATATCCAAGGTTTAATTCCCAAATAATAAAGGTTCATAGGGCAGTTGTGTTGTTTGACCCATACAGTGGCCTTATTTAGTTCATATAAACAGCTTGTTTTATGCATATTATGTTTTGCTTTCACAAGCTGAACAATGAAAGTGCCAATTGTAGGCTTTGAATTTTTGGAAACTAGCCCGGCAGTTTAGTTATAAACAATTCATGTGTTCAACCATTTGCATATTCATAAAGTATTTTCCAAAAATGTTAAGTTATTATAAAACAAGTATTACCCTAACCCTAACTCTAATCATAATGTACAGATAATGACTGCATGTACATATAACTGGCGCATTAGTCTTCATGAGCAGGTCGAGGTGTTCAGTTAGAGAGGCCCTCAACACTTTAAATAGAAATGTGTTCTTAATTAAATTAAACACAAATTCTGTTTTCAGTAAATCAAGCTAGCTCAATCAAGAAATCCCGTAATTCTATTACAAAAAAACACAGCAATAATAAAACAGTGGGTGGGCATCAAGAGCTGATGAGTTGTTGAAGACCATATTTTTTCTGTCAGTGTGTGCTTGAGAAATGGACCCCGACAGTAAATGTGTGTGTGTGGCTCAGGTCCCAGATAACGTGCTGCTGTTTGACTTAGGCCTATTGTAAGTTTCTGCACAGAACTTGAGCCAGCGTAATAGCAGCTACGTGCTTCTACGGTAATAATTTAAATACTACTTTTTATGAAATAGTATAAAACGTGTTGTGTGTGTGTGTGTGTGTGCTAGATAATAGTCTATTGCTCGTGGGTAGGTTATATTAAAACTGACAACCAATTAAAATAAAAAGTACTGCGAATTAGTATAGGCCATACTATAAAAAAAAAAAAACGTTATTCAATATGAAACTGTGTATTTATATGTTTTCCTCTGGAAAAGGAAATTTTTTGTTTTTTAATTAATTAAAAAAAAAACATTACTGGCTACACAATAATACATATCCGTAGTGTATCGGTAGTAATATCGAGACAATTACGTTGTAACTGAAAATACAGCATGGGCTACACTTTCCATGCAACCCAGTTACATGTTGTACAGGACCAGTAAAACTAATTTAGATGGTTGTGCCAAGGTTATCTTTCTTTCCATAATACAGGTTTGAATTATGTTTTTGTGGTTCATACCGTTACAAAGCCTGCAAAAACGAATTTACAGGAGACTAGTCACTCACCTGGCAGTGAACTGATTGATTTTGTTTTTCCTATGTGACTTTTCACGTCATAAGAATAACCCTGATCCTAAACATGTGAGCACACACCCCTTCGTGTGTGTGTGTGTGTGTGTGTGTGTGTATATATATATATATATATATATATATATATATATATATATATATATATATATATATATATATATATATATATAATCACAATGTTTTACAACAGCTTAAAGCAGAAAAGGTTGGAACGATTGAACACAGTTCTGCATTTTCTAATGAAAAGTGTGTGATTTAAGTACATTAAATTATATTATAAAATAAGCATAGTATTTAGAATATTGAAGAAACACATTTGTATTGGAGTTTTTACTTTTATTAAAGAGCACTTGCATTAAATAAAGATTATCTATGTTATCAGGAAGAAAGGATTTAAACACTTTTACGCAGATGACTATACATTTAAATATGAAAACCCTTAATCTAGAAAAAAGGTGAAAATGACCCCAACTAACCCACTGGAAAAATATCCGGCATCACAGTATAGTCTGTATAGTCGTTCATAAAAACATAGGCATTAGACTCATTAAGAGCAAAATTGTACTTATAGCTGTATAATTGCGGCATTGCAGAAAAGCCTACAATTCTATGTCATGCTGTGCAAGGAATTATGGCAATATGAATTCGCAGGGCTAATGTATCATTTCAGCTGGCAGAGAGCATTCTGATATTTAAAAATTCAAATGAATCGCCCGGAGCATCTTTGATTTGTTGTTGTCTGGTTTGATGTTAAACGTTTTAGTCTTACACTGTTTCGTCTGGTAAAGCTTAAAAACACGCAGTTGTTTCGGCAAAACATGACCCTGAATAGTGATACTGTAATATGTATCTATAAATTGATGCGCATTGTATTTAAACAAATGTACATATCTAACCTAACAAACATCCAAAAATATTAACAATTTGATTCCCAGTGTCGTTCCGAAACGACAGCATCATTTGATCATTTTCACTTCTGAATCAAAGAGTTCCATTATTTTTTTTTTCTCAATCCTTGATTAATAAAACAGTTAGACAATATGATTTCCGGATTTATAGCACAATAAACAGAAAATATATTTTAAAAAACAAACAATACACAATTTACAATAAAAGCACAGTGCAGTTGGTTAACCAAGTCCATATTGTGTGTCTCTGTATCTGTATCAGTCACAGACTTGCTTCCGAATTGTGTGTGTGTGTGTGTGTGTGTGTGTGTGATATATCTATATATATATATATATATATATATATATATATATATATATATATATATATATATATATATATATATATATATATATATATATATATTCATTCTTTCTTTTGTAAACGAACGTCTACAAATAGCTACCTTCTGTTTTGTGCTGTTGTGTGTTGGTTAGTAAAGAGCTGAGACAAAAGCACAAGTGATGTGATCTAAATGAACTGCAGGGGCGTCCAGATGGGACCCTCTTTTACTCTTCCATCAATACCCTTTGGCTCTCAAAGCAACGAAGCCTTCCTTTTTATTCCAGATTCTTTTTTTTTTTTTAAATAATCACAGGAATAAACAGAAAAAGTACCAGTCTCACTCCCACAGTAAACTCTAAATCACAACAAACTCATTTTACAAGCTCTTGGACGTTTCGTATTTAAAGAGATTGGTAATTGTACAAAATGTGCACGTATAACAGACTGTTCAGCGTGAAATATTACCAGCGTTTTGATCACAAGCGTTATAGATGTTCAACGGTTCCGAGCAAAACTGCAGAAATGCATGAGATGTGTGGAATATATGTTATCATAGTGACTAAGGAAAAAAAAACTACACTATTTGAATGATGCGAGAAAAAAAGATATGTATTGTATATTGTTACTGTAATTTCTACATGTGTTAAATTACAATTTAAATTATAAGGAGTTCATCTGTTATACTTAGAAACTTGCAGAATAAGAATGGGCTGAAATTATGACAATATTACCAAATCTTTAAAAACATGTATAGTTTATAATACATATTAGTTCGTCATGCACCAGGTAGGTAAATGGGAACTAATATTATGACTGGACAGTCAGTGTGGTTGTGGGATGGATTTGTATGTTTCAGAAAAGCTACATTTACAGAATTTACAGTATGGCTATTTTGCAAACCAACACTAAAGAGACACAATCTTTATAAAAAAAAATAAAATAAAAAAAAGCTACTTGGCCTAAAGAGAAACTTGAGTAAAAATACAGTTAATTAAAATAAAAAATAGATATAAATAATGTGTCTTCCCCGAAATATTAATTTAACGCTTTTACTTGATCAAGGATCAATAGTTTTATTTCAATATGCTCGATCTGTAACTATGAAGACTTCAGTTAAGATCGGAGCGCCAAATCCCCAGGCATCATTGCTAGCCTATCAACAAAATGTGTGTCACTGACTTAACCATTAAAGCAATTGTATCCAATTAGTACGCAAATGAGAGTTTGAGATATATATATATATATATATATATATATATATATATATATATATATATATATATATATATATATATATATATATATATATATGCCAATCAGGATCATGATTTTGTACTGCGCATTGATAAATTTAGCTTTGAGATTTGAGTTATATATGCATATATACTATCAGATTTTGTTCCCTGTGCTGCATTTTTAAATGACAATTCATGTTAAATATGTATTTTTAAAACGCCCTTGTAAAAAGAAAGGCACATAAGTTTAATTTAATTTTACTGCACCTTTGCGCATTGATCCAGACACCAACCGACATACTTTATACTTTGTTTTACAGTTTAGAGCAACCACATCAACTATGCCAAGATATTATTATTATTATTATTATTATTATTATTATTATTTTTATTATTATTATTATTATTATTATTATTATTATTATTATTAACGTATTTGTTTTTGGTGCAAAATAACAACGCAACTAATCTATGAATCAATTAAATTCTGTAGCCTACCTAAAAACGCTTTTAACTGGCATATATTTGTATTGGGTTATATTAAAAATTGCAAACAGCATGAAAAAAATAAATACATTGCGCATTTTGATTACCAGATTCTGCGTTTATAGAATGTCATCTATTTATCATTTTAAATGTAACATAGTCCGTTTTTTTAAATCAGGTAAGCTTGTTGATATATAAAACTTTAAATACAAATGTATCAATTATTTGAAAATCATCACGTCGTGGCAACTAAGATGTGTTTGCCAATGCTGTAAGACATTTAGCATTTGACATGTCAATTAGGATATATGTATTTTTTAATGACATACATTTAAATGGAATTTTACAACATGAGCTATATAACATTTTTTCTATGCAACGAGTTCTGTCTATTGTTATAGATTGTATTTTCATTTATGTTAAAACGTTTCTTTACATATATGTACAGTAAGTAGAAATTGTTGACTGAAAATTAGAAAAGAACGGTTGGTGGGAGCTTTCTCATCACCTTTAGAGCAGAACGTTTACCAAATCAATAGAATACATATTATTGCAATACAACGATGTTTATAAGCGAACATGTAAATAATAGATGTATGTGACATATGTAAGGATGAATGGCTGATTTGAATTGATTGGAGAAATCTGGGTAAGTGTGGATAAAAACACTCAATAGAGACCATGGCAGCATTATATGGGATTGTTGTATTAGAGGATGCCACTGCATCTGTTTCAAGTGACATTTTCCTTTCTCCAGAAATACGAATAAAGTCTGTAGAGCGGGTGTTGATTGCTGTGTTTCCTCATTCAGATTTGCGGGAGACTCGTCTCGGGTTGCCTGGGGCTTGGCTCCTTTATTAGCCCCTCTTTAGATAGTAAAACGCGTTGAGTGGCAGTGAGTGAGAGACGTCATTGGCTCCGAGGTGAAGCTTTTCAGCAGCGAGGCCAGTTGAGAGGCAGAGCTTCACCAATCAACTTACAACCAGTACACTGGCAGACACACACGCCACAAACAGATCGTTAAAGGGAATGATTCATCTCGCAATACACCCGCTCTCTAAACTGTATGCTTAACTTAAAAATACTTGGAGCCTAGATTTTTTTTTTAACTGACTGAATCAGATTTGTATTTTTGTTTGAAGAAGGTCCCTTTCTGCGATTTGAAGATGTGCAACACTGTGTTTTTTTAGAGGATACTGCACAGGAGGTACGGTACAATATATAGAGTACGGTGCGTTATATAGAAAGCACTTCATAACTATATTAGGGTAGAGCGTTATAAAAAAATATCTAAACATGTTTCTTTGTTATATTTATATATATATATATATATATATATATATATATATATATATATATATATATATATATATATATATATATATATATATATATATATATATATATATATAATGGCATTATTGTCATTATTTCATTTTTTGTATTTTCTTTTATTTTTATATAATGGTTATAATTAGCCCTGGTAGTAGTTGTCGTAGTAGTACTAAATACAGTGTAACTCAGTTTCAAAATCACATCTAGGTTCCATTTTGGATGTTAAGATAATTTGTTCTCAAAACCTTAGCACAGTTCAGTTCATGAAAATCATGTGATCTTGTATATGAAACAAGTTGGAAGAATAATACCCCGTTATAAAATATTGTATTTAATCTTCGATACATTAATGTTTCCACCGTGACTTTTGACTTTTGAATTTGCATTTTCTTTTAAAAAGTTTTTTTTTTTTTTTTTTAACGGTATGCTGGCTAGTGTGCCGTGAAGTTTACGTTTAACGTTAACGAAAAAAATATAAACGTATTATGGGAGTCACACTATTTAATTTCGAAACAAAATTCAATTTACAAGCAATATTTTGTGAGGTTATAGTACAGCGATAAAAAAAAGATAAAATATTACTAAGAAACGGGTGTGATTAATGTAATACACGTATTCTAAATTATTAACCGGGAATGCATGACGTAATTATAGCCCACAATTCTGTTAATATTACAACCTCTTTTTATAACGGGGAACATTTTTTGCAAAGGTTAAAGATGCGTTCCTTGGTAATTTACAAAGATACTCATATTGTTCATTTTACATTACAGACCTGTTGCTGATTGCACCGAAAAAACAGCGAAAACTAAATTGCAGGAGTGAAAAATATATAGCTGTTGCTTTTATGAACAGCAGAATATATATATATATATATATATATATATATATATATATATATATATATATATATATATATATATATATATATATATATATATATTTGAACATTATGTAAATAAAAAGCAGTAATTCAATCAACTGGTAGCTTTAATGTAGAAATGTATTTTTAAAGGGAGAGGGATATTTATTTATTTATTTATTTATTTATTTATTTATTGCGCTTCATAACGCGTCTCAAATATCCATATTGTTAATATTTAGCGTGATAAATAATTTTTAAATAACCAGTTTTGTTAAAATGTGTGCTGTAGCCTAAATGCATATTTCGAACAAGCATACCTATAAGATTATAACTGAAATATTTCTGGACTGGAAGACAAGTAACATCTGTGGTTTATACAATGTGAAAGATATATAACCAAAAACCAGGCTTCTTCCATGTGAAGAAAAACGCATTCTCACTTTATAAGCAGCTGTGGTAGAAAGGAAACAGATAATGTTGTTAGTGTTACAGTAGATACATTTTATTTTAAGTTTAATAACTTCACAAGCTAAGGGTGTACTGTGTTTTAAAAAAATACATTACATTTTCATTATTAAGAACAGACAGCTTATGAAATGCCGAATGCATTTTTAATTTAGATTAATTTACAATATTGGATTAGATCATTATGTTAAACTTTTTTTTTAACTATAGCTTCACCAGAATGGTTAACAATATACTTATTACTTAAAAAATTACAAATTGTTTTGATGCAAATGTGAACATTTGTCATTCATCAAACATTTTTTATATTCAAGCAGTTCACATTGAAGACATTCTACAAGTTTTTAATATAACACAGGCATATATTCACCAAGACAGGACGCTGA
This sequence comes from Acipenser oxyrinchus oxyrinchus, assembly GCA_030684275.1. Lineage (NCBI taxonomy): Eukaryota > Metazoa > Chordata > Actinopteri > Acipenseriformes > Acipenseridae > Acipenser > Acipenser oxyrinchus. The sequence continues at coordinate 82,719,295 of CM060247.1, read as the reverse complement.
CATATTTGCGTAAATCGAACCATTAATCCTTATTTAGTTTTTTTAATCTTTAATTTTTCTAAATTTAGTTTTTGTATTTTTGGTTTTGCAGGGGGAAAAGGACCAGACATTCTTTATACCTTCGTATGGAGATGGAAAAAAACCCACTACCTAGACCAGACGATATTGTAATGACTCCACCGACAAACTCCTACCTGCAAGAACCTATAACTCCACCAAGGGCTAACCATTCCACTTTAAAGCCTAATCAAGTGGGTCAGGTCATACTGTATGGTGTTCCTATTGTTTCCCTGGTAATTGATGGCCAAGAGAGGCTATGTCTGGCACAGATCTCCAACACCCTTTTGAAGCACTACAGCTACAATGAGATCCACAACAGGAGGGTTGCTTTGGGGATCACCTGTGTTCAGTGCACACCTGTACAGCTGGAAATCCTGCGGCGAGCTGGAGCCATGCCTATCTCCTCCAGGAGATGTGGCATGATAACCAAAAGGGAAGCAGAGAGACTTTGCAAGTCCTTCCTGGGGGAGAACTCACCCCCAAAGCTTCCAGATAACTTTGCATTTGACGTGTCTCATGAATGCGCCTGGGGTTCCAGGGGAAACTTTATTCCAGCTCGATACAACAGCTCCAGGGCTAAATGCATCAAATGCTCCTATTGTAATATGTACTTTTCTCCCAATAAGTTCATTTTCCACTCCCACCGCACCCCAGAAGCTAAATACACCCAGCCTGATGCTGCTAACTTCAATTCCTGGAGGCGTCACCTCAAACTGACTGATAAAACCCCACCCGATGACCTGGCCTTTGCATGGGAGGACGTGAAAGCCATGTTTAATGGGGGAAGTCGGAAGAGAGCCTTGCCCCAGGGGAACTGCTCTTCTCTCAGCCAGATGAAGGCTGTCAATAGTGTACTCCCTCACATGATAACTCCAGATCTATCTCAGAAAAGGACCAGGTTTGAAGAGGATGAAGATGTTGAGGGAACAAGCCTGTCCCCTCGGAAAAACCCTCGCAGCTATCCAGTCATCCCAGTCCCAAGCAAGAGCTTTGGCATGCTGCAAAAGTTCCCCGCCACCTCTCTCTTCCCAAACCCTTACACCTTTCCGGCTTTCAGCCTGTGTCAGAAAAAAGATGATAGCGAACCTGCTAATGGGCAGAAACCAAGTGGACTATCTGGACTTCTTTGGCCTGGGAGGAAGGATGCTTTCTACCCACCCTTTTGTATGTTTTGGCCACCACGGACCCCTGCCGGTATTCCGGTCCCCACCTACCTCCAACCTCAACCCAACGCACTCACCTCTCTTTCTGAAAACCCCACACTGAGGCAGGCTTTCCTTGACCTTTCGGAGCAAAGCGAAGCAGCCAGCATGGCCAATTCCAGGAGTGGCTTGTTTGAAAATGAATGTACCCCGACAACTAATGACCTCAGGCCAGCGTCCGATGGGAGGCTGAAGCTCATGGACATGTCTTCATTCCAGGCCAGGAAACAGAGCTACCACTCTGCCTTCAGGCCTGTAGTTAAAGATGCAGAGAGCATCGCCAAGCTTCATGGTAACCTAGAGGAATTTGGCTCTGATAGGCACCTTTCCCCCGGGACCAGCTGCAGTTACCAGAGCGACAGTGGGGACAGTGATGAGGAGCAGGAGGTGGATGTGGAGACCAACAAACAGCAGGATGAAGAGGAAGAGGATTTCAGCAGTGGCCAGTGCACCCAGATCATAGTCCCTCCAGAAAACGGGGAGCAAAGGGCTAAAGAGAGAGTCCACTTCCCCGGCATCATAGCAGAAACCAACAATATAAAAACTGGCAGCACAGAGAATTCACCTGCTAATCTCAAAGACTCAAGAAGTCCTATTCATGCCTCATCGGAGGAGTCAAGTTACAAAGATGTAAATATTCCCTTTAGGCTGTTTAGCTAATTATTATTTAAATGCAGCTTTAGGCTCAGTTGATATATATATATGCATAATAAGATTGATAACCCATTTCCCTGCAGAAATGAAATATTCAGTGTTCTTTGATTTTCCCTAATAAGCCGAATCGCGTATTGTTTAACAGCTACATTATATTTGTTCTGCTTTGTCATTTTTTCCTATTAGCCTTTTTAATCTTTAACCTCTGGTAACACTGCATCAGCTGTGATTGCTGAAGGAACTAGTAACAGCTGTTTCTGTAGCAGGAATGGTTCCTTCCATTTAATCTAGCCCTTGATTATTCTTTTTTAATAGGAGTAAATGGGAAACATGAAAAAAAGATGTTGCTTTTTCAAGTGCCTGTGGGGATGAAAGAACAGAGTTTCATCTAATTGTATTATAGGATATCACAATGTGTTGTATTGGTTGTGTTTCAGGGTCACAAACATAGAGGGAACACACAGACAGCTTTTACTACCAAAGAAAATGGAACCTTTTCAGGTAAGTGTTTTCTTTTTATATTTTGACCTCTTTTGTCTTCTCCAATGTTTCATTGTAAACAGATTTTCCTATTATGTACGGTTTCAGAAAAAAAAAATGAGTCAATAGACTAAGTTGACATTATTATAAGCCATAATCTTAAACATTCTGGGGTATTTTGATGACCTTTAGATGTAATAATTTGTTACGCTGGGGCCAGGTCAAAAATGAAAGGGTTGTAAACCCCTCAGTTTCTTTAGCTTTTATATTATTGTCAAATGTTTTGCAGATTACAGCAATTTCAGCTCAGTGGTTCAGTGTTTAAAAAATAATAATTTAAGCAGAGGATTCTTTAAACGATACAGAAATGATAATATTTTATTGTTACTGTTACAGAAGAAAGTAAGGAACAGAACACCTTCTTCATTTCTGATACAGACACATCTGGAACAGAATTCTGGAGAGAAACTCCAGGTACTTCATCTTCTATTTTAAACATAAAGTATTTTTTAATAGAAAAACCCCCCTAAATACAAATAATAATAACAAATTAAAAAAATAAAACTTAAATGGAATGCTAGAAAAGTATATGACTTTGCAACACCTAAGTATTGTAAATACATTTTTAAAAATCCTTTCAAGGTCTTTAAGGTTAAATGCATCAAAATAATAAAATACAGTAGTGGCAGAACATATGACCGTCACGTACTGTATGTGAATTCTACTGGGACTCACAACAGTTCAAAAAGAATATCAGCTAACACAAATATGGCAATCAGTATTTGAATGGTATAACATGGAAATAATTGCATTTTCCTCCAAGAAACCTTCCATTAAAAAGATCACAGCTTATTACTTTTAATATCTGTCAAAAATACATTAAAAGTGTTTTATGACATATATGCCAACATTTCTATCATCTACATGATAATGATCTCTTCACATAACGTATAATACATTTTTAAAATTACATGAAACAAATTAAATGAAAGCACCTTTCCCTGATTGCTGCATGTCTCTAAGGGCTAAGGGAGGACGTGATTAGAAGTTTGGATTCCAAAGTGTCTATTGCCGTGTCTTAAGGAGAGTTCTGTTTCTTGGGAGAAAGGAATCTAATTTTCCATTTATGTAATGCAAACTGCTTTGGCTTTGACTATTCACGGTTAATTGACTGTCAAACGAGGTTGTTATCCTCGGGCAAAGTCTGCAAATTTGCCTGTCAAATGAGACAGAGAGAGGAAGAGAGCAAGAACACTGGGGTTTGAAATGAAGAAAATGTGAGCGGCTTAGTGAGGGAGATGAAAAAAGAAAAGGCAGATTATATAAGTTGCAACGGAATTTCTTTGTTTGGGCCTTTTATTTATTTTGTGTTTTGTAAAATAACATGCAGATATATAACATGTACTTGTTCATTGTGGTCTATCAATATCTATTTTACAATAATGTTTAATATCACTCACATAATATAACTGTTATAATAGTATAGTCGTTTAACAAGTCCCCAAAAATATGCCTACTGAAAAAGTGTTTCATTACATTTCAGCAATACTGTAATTGAATATTATTTATAAAGATAACATATTTAGTTACTTTCTCATCTATCCATGATATATCTAGGCTATTGTTTTTCTATATATATATATTCCATACATTTCAGAGATAGAATTTGTATAAATATTTTTATGCTCATGATCTTTGTATCATTTATTATTTCAGTTGTATGCTAATCATTACTTGTTTGTGTCACACTGTAACCTTGTTTGGTTTTCTTCAGCAAGTGAAAGGTTGAGTTACAGTATATTGTAATAATAATAATAATAATAATATTTTGATTTAGGTGACCAGGGGCAAGAAACAACTCCACCTGTTTCACTCAAAAAAGATGTAGAAAATATGGAGAAAGGTATGCTAACTTATTGCTTATAGATGCATTTATATGCTTTATTATTATATTGCATAGCAATATTCAAGAATTCATTTTTGATTTGTATATTTTGATACCACAACATTTTGATGATACAGTATATGGACTCCCAATTAACTATAATTGAGATAAATGCAAACATTTTAAAATGGGATACTCATTCTGTGGCACTGTGTACTCTATTAATCTTAATGCGTAACATATGGCAATGCTTTTTTATTCATAGACTCTCAAGCAGTGGTGGTTTCTGTTCTGTCATCCTGTCATGTTTAGTATGATTACATTGTGCATTGTATTTCAGTGTATTTATTTCTTGTCATTTTTCAATTCCTTTCAACATAATTCTATTATGATTGGGATATTTGTTTTATGTTTTGCAGAAGAGCTCCAGAAAGTGCTTTTAGAACAAATAGATTTACGAAGAAGATTGGAGCAAGAGTTCCATGCGTTAAAGGGCACTGCTTCATTCCCTGTTTTCAGTAAGTAACCCTTTTTGTTACTTTTGCATCAGAGATGTTGATTTAGGGTGATCATGTCAGTAAAGATGATTATAACAGCTCATAGTTGCAATATATAAAGACTTCATTCAGAACACTTTCATTTAACAGATACGAAAATGCCTACCTGCTGGTAATAGCAAATATCAATGTTATAGCTGGAAATAGTTCATATATTCAGCATTTATGTCCATTATCCTGCCAATATTCTTATACCATTCAACAAAAAATACCAAATACTCCCATTTTAGCATCAATAGTTGACATGAAGATAATTTAAGGTGGTATTGATTGAATAGGACATTGCTTGTTACTACATTTAAACACCAGAGGCTAAAAAAAATAATGAAACAAATCTTTTTAAAAAGTAGCAACTATATGAAGAATATACTTTAATACCTTTCTATTACAATTAGTAGTTTAGATAATTACAAAGATATTTGTATAGGTGTTTTTGTACAGAGCTGTAGTCATAGTCCCATGCCTTTATTTATTTGGTTTAATACTGCCTTTAACAATAAGCGAGCAATACCTCCTTAAGTGACCTGTGTTGAAGTCCAATGCCACCTACAGTAACAGTGACATCTACTGGGAGGACCATGACTAGAGCATACTGGCAACATGAGTGCAGCGCCAATAAGCCCACTCCCTATGAAAAAAAAGTCCAGTCAACAACATTTAAAATGGCAAAGATCTGAAACTAGCTTTAGAACCATGAATAGAAAATAGTTTAAAGTATATAAACCATAGATTATAGACATCTAAAGATACAGCCTTGTAATTTAACAGAGCTTAGGAACCCTTTTTTTTTCTTTTCTGGTCCAGTGCATTTGTTGGTTAGGCCTGCTGTGTTCACCTAAACAAATCCTTGTAATGAGTGCAGTATTTTCTATGCTCAATGTGTACAGTACATCTTATGGTTTGTGGAAAAGGTTTAATAGCTTAAATCTCTTTATCTGAACAGATAACTTCCAGGACCAAATGAAGAGAGAGTTAGCGTACAGAGAAGAGATGGTTCAGCAATTACAAATGGTACGAGACACTAACATTCTGGGGTACAGAAAGCATTTTGTCAAAAACGCATTTGACCAGCTTAATATTTGCTCAGTGTCATAACAAAACAATTCCAAAACAGGCCATTCAAATGATTTTGAAACATTCCAGAACATCCCCACTTATGTTCTATAGGAATAGTCCTTAAAGAGATTAAAGTATAAATGCCTCATCTGTATATTTATTGAGCACTGTTTTTATCCATCAATGCTTATGCCTACACAAACCCTCCAAAATGGCCATATTTTGCCCTGCTGCTTTGAGGTATCACCTGTTCCTCTCCACACTCTCCATTATAATCCACAAAAAAATCTTGATTTATAGGTAAAGAGAATAGGGTTCACTGCACATATTGATTTAGTGAATTCAAATAAGTCAAGAGACCCCCCCCCCAAGCTTTAAGGGTGGAGATGGGGAAGACAGAGGGTTGTGAATGACTCAAACACAAGGAGGGGCAAGTTATTTGCTTATGCATGTTTTCTGAATGGATCAAATTAGATGACTTATTGTGTGTAGGAAGATGTCCTTCCTCCCAAACCTAAGGTGCAAAACTTCATTAAGTCTTTTGTTGCAGATTCCCTATGCAAACTTGATACGGAAAGAAAAACTTGGCACACATCTCAACAAGTCCTAAAAAGGTATGTAGTCTAATAAAGGCATGTAATGGCAGAGCTGGTGGACAGCCATTGCACAGTGAATAGGGTATAGCGCTACTTCAGGCGGTCAGGAGAGAACTCATTCAACAGGTGGTGGTGTATCCCATCGCAAGTGTGTCATTTTTGGTCAAAGCCTCCAAATAATGATTGTATACTGCCTTGCTTGTAACAGCTGGCTTAATATTAGACTCTAACAGTTACAGCAGTTTCCATGTGTAACAAATGCATGCCCAACTGGCAAAAATCATATATTTCAGAAGAATTATAGAATACTATAATGGAACAAAATATTTTTGTGTGTCAAATAATATTATAGTTTGTTGGTTAAATAAATGAGGACTAAACACACAGTAAATGTATCCTGTGTTAATTATGTATACAAATAGACATGTATGTCTATTCAAATAAAATGTTTTAATGAAGTTGCACTATAAACTATAAGTCCTTGTCAAGCCATATATTTGAAATGTAAAATTATTGACATATTAAGCAAATTCAGCGACACTTAGGTGGACAAAAAAGGCATTGTTGGAATGATAAAAAAAATCACATTGCTTTAAAACATTTATGTTGTTATTATAAATATCATCAGCTTACTTCTATTTTAAATTGGCAAATTTGTTTGACGATGCAAATATACACACATACACTCACACCCCATACTACTAATAATAACATTGAGACTTTTTGAAAATCTACCCTTATCTAAACGTTTGAAATTATTTCAATATTAATATGCTGTAATGTATTATATTTTCAATCAGGTGAACATTTTTAAGTTGTCAGTAACTAAGTCCTGCAAGAAAAATACAATATTTTCTAAAATTATACATGTATCAGCAATAACACGTAATACAGTACAGTTTTTCTATGGTTGTCAATCTGTTTCTACATTAGTAGTCCATATTTAGGCAAATTATGCTTTAGTGAAGTCCCTGCTCCCTCTTGTGGTCACAACTGACACAGCAGTTATTTAAAGTTTTACAAAAAGCTATAAAGCTGTACAAATAATACATTGAACAGTAGTTGATACAAACAAGTACAATACAATGTTACATAGAGAACCTGTCAATCATAGCTGTTGAGTTCAGTACATAAACAAAGAGGGGGCACATTTCTGTAGGTATGAGCAAAATGTCTATTCTATAGGTAATAATGAAGATTCATGTCTGCAAAATGTTTATAAGATTTTCCGACCAGTACATTCAGCTTACTTCTGAACCAGCAGCATAAGGAAAAGAGTGCAACCACAGTGCCGCCATCACACAGCAAATTGTAATGAAATCTGAATTGCCATTCACAGCATGTCGCAGGGCCTTCATAGAAATTGGATGAGATATTATTAGATCATCTAAGCCATTCAGGTAAAACTGTCATTATCCAACTGGTAGACATCTGCTAATGTCAGAAACTTAGTCTCAAGCATCCAAATGCGAAGTACGAAAAACACATTTAAAAATGGTCAAATACGAAACAGTCTTCTGGTTTATGATAGAAAACAAACTCTCTGTAGCAGGCATGGTTATTGATCTTAGGGAGATTAATTGCAGCAACCTTCATTTCTCTAGCAGGCAATGGCCATGGCATGCTGTGTTTCTACTTAATATTTTCAGTTTTGTTTTTTTTTGACTGCCGTCAAAACCCAGCTGGCTCAATTTACGGTAGCTATTGCGATAGCCCATAACGTAATAGCAGTGCTGTACTACTGCATTAGTTTTAAAACGGAACATAACAGCCATGTTAACAAGAACAACAACAACAACAACAACAGCGGAATATATGTTGCAAAGAATCCTGCAGCATGAAGCACATTTAACATTAATAACTGTATTTAAGAAAATATATTATTATTATTATTATTATTATTATTATTATTATTATTATTATTATTATTATTATTATTTCGATGTTTCCAGTACTGGAAAAAGGTTACACAAGTCTACAGATCTGAAGGGACTAAATGTATGTGTACTATATAAATACTGTATGTATCATGCACTTAAAACATTAATATATGTATATATTTTTTTAATCATTACCCAAAAATTCCCGGGTACCCGGGTATTTTTTCATGGTAGGTACATTTTCTACCCATGCCGACCTCTGATATATATATATATATAGCTTGAAAAAATGACAACCTCTGATTGGTTAAACAGCATCACATGACCGTGCGCATATCAAGCTTATACGCATGGCTCGTATACAAACTGTATAAATGAATACACAACATTATAAAAATTCCATGACAAAATTCCATGACAAACTGCCATTTTATGTATTAGCTATAAAACCACTGCCACAACTGCCCATTTTATGTAATATATTTGGGGATGAAACTCCAGAAAACTGATACAGAACCAGCTTTCCAAGTGAAGACAGTAATTCACGTGAAAAAGAGAAAAAAATTAAGTGCTACAGAAACTGTCAACAGTAGACACATACGATTACATGAGGCACAGCTAAATGAAATAGAATAAATACTACTGTTAATTAATTAAGGAAATAAGTCCAGAAAACTACAACAACATTTTGAGGGAATTTTATGCCAGTGCAAGAAGTTCAACTGACGACCAGTATTCAAGTCTCCAGTTTTTTAATACTGAGACCCCAATTGTCAGGTGCAGAACTTTAAAAAACATTTGTCAAAATGCCCTCCCGATGTAACAGCCTGTTACCTGCACCCACTCAGAGCTCCTCAGCAAATGCTAGACCCTACAGGTACTCCCGTGAACCGATGGGAATACATTTCCTCGGTGAAATGATGCCTAAATGAAGCAACAAAGCCAGTCTCTCACAACGCTGCTTGAGAAGCACAGCACTGCACCTACTTTCAGAAGCCAGGCCAGCATCAAGGGAAATAATGTCTGTAACCGAGCATCGATCTGAACGCAGTAAAGCTTAAAACAAATTATTGAATACAAATTAAATGTTTTGTCTTTTGGGACTATATAACGCTGTGGATGAACAAATAATAAAAGTGTATTTTTTTATTTAAAAGTGTTTTAATTATTTTTTGTCCCCCAAACGACAATTAACTTTGAAGTAGCCATTTTATATTCAGTATAAACCACTTCGGGCTGTGCGGTTATCATGAAATATATGCACTTCTGGGGTGGTTAAAAACCCTTGGCTTCGTTGCAGGCCTAATCACCACCTAGGCGTGCGTATATTTCATGGGAGCGTATATATATCAGTTGAATAGACTCCTGTATTGCCATTAATTATAAAATTTGCACACATAGTTTTTACCACATATTTATCACACCTTACCATGCTTTTCAACGCTTTACCTTGCATGTCTGATTTTACCATGCTTAACTGTGCTTTATCACCAGGTTACTGTGTATATAGTTTGTTTTACAACACATTTTGCTATGCTTGTACCATGCTGTGATAAACATTTAAAAGATCTCTCATAAAGCTGAGCTGCAGAAAGTCTGCAAAAGATTTCTGTAATAATAAGATACACAACATTTTAACATACTATAAATCACAAAAGCGGCAATCGTACTCAGGAACTACTATTACATATAAAAAAGTGATTTAGTTTAATGTATTATGTTATATGTTATACGTTACAGGATGACAACTGTACACATGTTAAGATGTACTGGAATTTGGTTGATTTCTCATAAGTTTTATAATTGGCATTATATGACTGGGGTCCCATGAGGACGCAGTAAAATGACAAGGTATTGGTGGGGTTAATCAAAGTATATACAAGCTAACTTTCTGCTTATACTGTATCGCATCAAGTATGCATGAGTCAGATAAGCATTGCCCCTTAAAGACAAATGGTCTTGATGGGCCAAACAGCCTGTTCTTGTTCCCAACCTTTTCTTAAAGAGTAAGTAACTGGCTCCCGAAAAATATAGCGTTATCGTCCCCATGTGTTGCTAATGCTCTAAAATGTCTGCTCTAGTGCACTGGGATTTGAGATCTGTCCTCTAAATCACTGCAGGAAGAAACATAACATCGTTATTGCTGTGCTACCTGTTTGACAATGTGGGCAATAATCCTTACTTTATCAGTGCACTAGAGCAGACATTTTGAAAAGAGCTTTGAAATAGACATTTAAACAGTTGTAGCAACACATGGGGACTTGTAACGCTATATTTTTTGGTACCTCGCTACTTACTAATTAAGCATCTTTTTTCTGAAAAGAAAAATCTGGACTTGTGATCTTACCTTCCCTTTTATTCTCTTTACAGGGAGCTCTGTACCTGTTGCAGCTCATCTCCTGTAAGATACAATCACCCACCTCAGAGCTTCGGCCAATTCAGAGATCTGGAAGGAATCATACATTAACCCAGTACAGGGTTCTCAGTATCAGGAGCCAGGCCCGTGACCACCTACCAATCCATGGACTTCAATGTAAAATAGCAGAGTAGAAAGGATGTAACTGATACTGTAGGAACGATAACACTGACTCATTGAAAACACTGCTGTTTGATGGCAGTTTTTTTCAGCTGTGTATATTTTTCTCTAACAAATCCCGGCCCTCATGGGTCTAGTAACTGGTTGTAAAATCTGGGAACTGTAGATATGAAGACATACATTTAGTCCAACCAATAAAGTCTTGTTTTTCTTTTTCAGACTAATATCTGTAAAATGAGACACTTTCATTTGTTTAAAGATGAGCTGAAATTGCAGTATTATTGAAGGGCATTCCATACTGTATGTACTGTTAGCCCATCTCTGGTAGCCTGCCTGCTGTATAAATCAAATGAACGGTCCCCTGACAGATACTTCGGGTGTAATTAAAAGCATTATGATGAACTGTTACCACAAATGTATTTAAATCTGTTATTGTAGTTTCTTTACTATTTATGTGGATAAATAAAGTCTATAAAAAGGATTATAACAAGAGCAGTTTTGTTTTGTTTTAAATTAGTAGCGTCTGTTGCATCTATTTCAACTCCGGTTCCCTGAAAGAGGAGACAACCAACAACAATACTTTTGGGATATGCCTGCCACAGGTCAGAGCTGCCGATAGGCCCCTCCGGGGAGTGACGTCCTCGGTCCCGCCTACCGAGGGAATATGTAGTCACTCCACGGAGATCACATTCTCTTTTGCATCGAACCTGCAAATGCGAATGATCCGACCTCGCAAGGTTTATTGGTCATCTTTTCATTCAGGGAACCAGGGTTACATATGTAACCTAACGTTCCCTTTCAATTCGAAGACAATCAACAACAATACTTTTTATGAAAGTATATCAAAGGCCATCCAGGTGGAGGTAGCCCGGCACTGGTATGTGCAGTCGAGACTGTGTCCACAATCCAGTGGGACAGTCGCTGCTTCGAGAGGGCTTGACCCAGGGTTCTTTCACCATGACAGACGAAGAGCTGGTCAGACTGACGCAGTGCTCTCGTCCTATCCACATAACCTCTCAATGCCTGAACCGGGCAGAGGGAATTCAATCTCCGATCCTCCTCCGAAGAAAAAGGAGGGGGATGGAAAACCTCTAATTCCACCGATTTGATTCAAGAGGAAAGCGGGGTTTGTGCATAACGATACCCTGTTTCCATCATCCCAAATACGCATACAGGCACTGTGCACTGACAGAGCCTGTCGCTCACTAACCCGCTTAGCGGAGGTGATGGCTAGCAAAAAGTCTGTCTTCATAGAGAGATATTTCAACTCTATGGTTCGTATAGGCTAAAACAGGGCCTTAGTGAGAGCCTCCAATACCCTGTCTAGACTCCACTCGGGGAGGACGTCCTTTCCAGGAGGACGTAACGCAGAGCGCCCTTCAAAAACATGTCTCCAGGAAATGAGTGCCTGGGGACACCGAATTAATGGGGACATGGCATGCAGATATGGCTGCTAGGTACACTTTCAGCGTAGAGGGGGATCTACCCTCCTCTAGCAGGGCAATAGATGGGGTCATGACTTCTGGCCATACACCAATTTTGAAAATACTGCAGTGTACTGACAACTGCATCTGAGAACCCTAAGGAGGACAGATGATCCCGTTCAGTGGCCAGACCCATGAGTGCCTCTCGCCTGACTGAGGAGATCCATGCATAGTGGGATCTTCCAGGGCTGGCCTTGTAGCAGCTGGCAAAGGTTTAAGAACCAGATTCTCCTGGGCCATCTGGGGGCCACAAGGAGAACTGTCGCCTTTTCTCTCCGGACCTTCTTTAGCAATGGTATTGGTGGTAATGCATACAAGAGCATCCTGGGCCACTTGTGGACTAGGGTGTCGACGCCTAGTGGACCGCCGCAGCGGTGGAGGGAGAACCATAGGGGGTCATCTCTGCCGTGGCAAAGAGACTCTGGCCTTCCTGAAATGTTGGCAAATGCACTCTACCACCTGAGGGTGGAGTCGCCGTTCTGATGGGTGAGGACCCTCCCTCGAGAGGATGTCCACTGCCCAATTGACCACTCCAGGGAGATGAACAGCCCAGAGTGATATCAGGTTCTTTTTTGCACAGGTTAATAGCCGAAAGGCTATGCGGTGTAACCCCAGGGACCGAATGCAGTGGTAATAACAATAAAAAAAAAAAAAAACATATTTAAACTTGGCTAAGAACAATAGCAAATATAACTTAAACAAACCTATGATAAGCTAAAACAATTTGTTATGTTAATGTGAAGTACCCCTCGTAATAATCCTAATCCCTGTTCTTTAACACTTTTATTGACAATACCCTTCTCTGTATTGGTAATGCACACCTCTGCTTGCTTATATAAAGACTCTTCAGCTGCTCTGTATCAGGGTAACTAGAACTGAAGAGCAGCCCACCTTTCTGTATTAAATTGTGTTAAAAAGAACCCTTCATTTAAGATACATATCTCAATTTGAGGCACAAGCATTATGAAAATGCCATTTACGAGCCAAAGGAAAAATGTGAAAGAAGTACAATTACTTAATAGTCATTTCTGACCTTATAAAAAGATCTAAGTCAAACCTTAACATTAAAGCACAGAGGAAATAGGGCTCTATATGATCTCCGGCAAAAAGATAATACTTTCAAAGGCTTGTTTATTGCCTACCCCTGCTCAAACCTCTACTGATTCACTGTGCAATGGAATCCGCAAGTTCTTTTCAGTCCTGCAATTGAATGCATATCAGTCAATAGAAGAAGCAGCTAGTTGATTAATGACAGAAAGGAAGCCATTGAAGGGGTAGGGACAAGTTCACCATTAAGATTAAATGACCAACATAGTGTAGTACAAGATAACATGCTTTCAAAAAGAAATATGTATACAAACACTTTTTTTTCAAAATTGTGAAATTAATGGAAGTGCAGAATAGTTTAATGGAATGATTTTGTTATCTGCAATCACTTTAAATAAAGCAACAAGCAGTTGTTAGGAAAAAAAAAACATGTGGGTGATCTTATTCCATGACTAATGCTCTTATGTAAAAGTGAAAACAATACCCAAACCTTACAAACTACCGACTGATTACAATCAGTAAAAGCTTGGGATAACCTTGAAATGAGGAGATAGTGATGTCCTGTGTAACTTGATGCAATAAAACAATTAGCTGTAGAGCACTGTCTATAAAAGACCCACAAGCTAAAACATTCACACTTTCCATTCCTTCCCATCAGCAGTGCCCTGACATTAACAAAGCCTAAGGTAAGGAAATATTCATTTCTTCTTTTTTTTTTAATCACTTCTTTTGCAAGAAAATTACTGAAGCCACTTGCGCAAATATGATAACTTGTCTTATTGTGTTTAATTAAATTCACATTTTAAAATTCTTGTAAAACATTTTGAACAATTAAAAAATAAAAAAATCGCCACTGTTTGTTTTAAAACAATTAATGTGTCAATTTAATTTAAGTGTCTTAAATGGGATAATGATCCACCTCCATCCACTTAGCAGAAGTTGTATTCAGCTCAGTACCTAGAAATCAGTTGCACTAAAGTGGTTGTGTTTTTTTCTTCAGACTTTATTAACAGGACAATCTATGCATTAAAAACAAACAAAATGTCTAAAGTAAATTGATATTGTCCTGTATTCCATTATCAAATGATCTTCAATGGCAGTACAACAGTATTAAAATGTAGTTGTACCACAAGGGTAGCTACAATGAATATTGGTAGCACATATTTTGACATGGTGACATTGTAATTGTATGAACCAATGCACACGAATAATTCACTGCACATATCTGTACCATATAGTGCTCCTGTATCAGGACAAAAATTGTGAAATACTGTATATTAATTAATTAGTCACTTAGCAGATGCTTTTATCCAAAGCGACTTACAGAGACTTGGGGGTGAACTACGCATCAACAACTGCTGCTGCTGCAGGACCTCGGTTTTACGTCTCATCCGAAGGATGTTCCAAATCATTTTCACTTACTAATGCTGTGGCCCGTTCATGATTCTGATAAGTTTCTCCAGGCTAATACGCCTACAAACTTCAGTTAAGTCAGTATAAGCCCCTGTTGCAAAATCAACACTAACTACATTCATTACTAACCAGTCTTTGATGCTGTGATAACTCAATCTTCTTTGTGAATCTTTCAGCAAGTACCTGTGGACATGGCCAGCATACCTTCAGAAGAATCTTACAGAAGTAGGTTAAACAAAAAAGTCTGTGTGTGCGTTTGCGTGTTAAAAAAAGGATATTTAAATAACACAATTAAAGCTTTGTGAACAGTGCCCAACATTGTGCATAATATCGGGATGACTTTTTAAAATATATATTTTTTTCTATAGATTTCTCTGATAACATGTTTCTGTTTTGTTTGTAGGTCTATCTTATGAAATCACCATGGTCTCCATATGTGGAGTTATTTTACTGACGACCTTGATTATAACTGCATTCAAAATATTTAAAAAGCAAGTATTAAAAGTATAATATGCTTAAACTGATATTGGTGTCGTACTATTCATAGGTTTATGATTTTAATTACATTTTATATTCAGTGAGGGTGGGTGATATACAGACTTGGTTGCCACCTTTGGTTAATTTAATTTCTATTTGCATATGCTATTGAATCAAACCTCCATATATAAGACACCTCAAACACACAATCAGTATATCCTAATTTAAAGCAAACTTCACGTCTGGAGAGTTTGATTGAATTACTCCATAGAAAAGATGCTACATTTATTTAATAGAATCCAGTGTGTTAACATTCTGTCAACAAGCCCTTGATGAGATTTATGAAATACAATAATAAAACAGTTAGTTTAATTACATTCATTTTCATAGGCTCAAGCAAAGACAGGCGTCTTCTGTAGATGGACTGGAGGAAACCAGAGTGACAAAACTTGGCATGAAGCTAAATGGCAGTGCCACGGTATTTACATCAGAAATAAACAGCCCTTTGCCAATCTTCTACATCCACGAGGTTGAAGAGAGGTCTTCAGAGAAGCCTCTCTCCATGGTGAAGCTGCCCAGCGATGCCCTGCTGCACATTTAATTTATAACCAGCATTATCCTGCCTGACACCTCAACCAAACTCCTTTTTGACCTTTGAGTCGCTGAAGCTTCATTTAGGCTAAAGGCTTTTCCTTTCTTGATAAAACCTAACCAGCCCGCTTAACATGCCATTTATCACATGCTCACAATACAATTCAGCTCAGAACAGCCCTGCAACACATTTATTTAGTAATATTGTTTGTAATATTATTCCATTAACACAAAAAATAATTTTGATAATCATATAACTGTTGTAAACTGTTGAAAACAGTAAAAGTTTTCTGAATAAGGCTCACTATTACATTATTGTGTATTTATTTGCTTTGTAAAATGTATTGTACATTTGTGTATATTTTTGTATATATTTAAATAAAACCCATTTAAAAAGTTAAAAAAAAAAAAATCATGGCTAATGATTATTATATTAGACATGGGGGTTGTAAGTTATAATTAATTAGACCAGTAATGAAAAACCGATTAAATAAATAAGACATTCAAATCTGCTTAGACAATTAATTTTGTAAAAGTGTATTAAATTTAAACTAGATAACTGCAGTCTATTTCAATTTACCACATAATTTAAATAAGTCTATGTAACTAAACCACGGTATGAAAAAGGCGTTTTATCACTTTTCATACTTTATGCACTCGTAGATTGTAAACATAGATGGATGATATGTATACAATATTTGCACATGGCAAATCATTAAAAAATACCTATACAATAATGTATGTTACAGCTGCAGTCATTTGTGACCCTTTTTATAGTTAAAGCTCTAGTCTACAGAGCCACATTTTAGAAGGAAAAAAAAGCAAACAGCACATAAGCTACAACCACAAAGAACTAGATTCACTTTGGTACTGTGAAGAAACAAAAAATGCATTACGTGGCTCTAAACCCGCTGGAGAACATGATGATTCATGAATGACAAATCACCGTTTTGAAAATTACGTTTCGTTTTCCAAACCTAAACTAACTTTGTCCTTCTCGAGCCACTGTCCCAGCTGATAGAAACACGTCAGAGACAGCGAGACAGTGCCAACATGGCGTTTACTCTGTATTCCCTCATTCAGGCAGCTATTTTGTGTGTAAATGCAGTTGCTGTCCTCCATGAAGAGAGGTTCCTCAGCAAAAGTAAGTGCATGTTCTAGTGCAGTACTTGTTTGTTTGTTTGTTTTTTGGAAGAAAATAACTCTCGCAGATGCACACAGGCATCGTCATACAGGGGTGTGTATCATCATCATCATATCGACACAGAGAACGGCCAACTTTTTAGTCCTTGTTTTGTTACGCCCTAAGTTGCATAAATTGTCTAGGTGCAATGCATATTTAAGGAAAAGCCCTGTAAGTGTTATTTGAAAATGTGTAAATGTACTATTTC
Source organism: Acipenser oxyrinchus oxyrinchus (assembly GCA_030684275.1). NCBI lineage: Eukaryota > Metazoa > Chordata > Actinopteri > Acipenseriformes > Acipenseridae > Acipenser > Acipenser oxyrinchus. Next base: position 82,701,986 of record CM060247.1, on the reverse strand, counting down.
AAGAACTGGTGTCATTCTAAGTAACAATGTACTTTATTATTATTATTATTATTATTATTATTATTATTATTATTATTATTATTATCTGTATCACTATCAGACCTACTGCATTAAATTGTTCACCGATTTGCTCACTTTTCTCCAAAAAGTGATGAGAGTTTGGCAGTGTTTCTGGTATGTAGTTGCTTAAAACACTGCTAATGATGTGGTAGTAGCTTACAATTATGTCAGTGTGTTTTCATGCAATACATTTTGAGTATTCAGAGCAGTAAAAACTTGCATAGCGAACATTAAAGAAAAAGGTATTATTGTGCACATTTGCAAATCAGTCTGACAACTCTTATATAGCTCCCGATTATTTTGTTACCTATAAAAAATACTTATTTTTGCTATTCAACAAAAGCAAAACTCATTAGTTTAACAGCTAAAAAGAAACATCTGTGACTTTTTAAATTGTGTCCATTCTCTTTCTGAAAACTCTGAATTGCGGAAGTCTAGCACACATACACACAAATATTTAAAAATGGGTACCTGTAAACCTCAAAACAAAACGATATACTCACATGTACATATCCCTTTAATTCACAAACCCTCAGTCACACACACAGTAACAAATGTAAAAATAAAAAAAAAATAAAAATCTCATCCTGAATCTACACACAAACAGATGAAAGTAAATTTGTTTTGGTAAAAAAAAAAAACTCTTGGGCAGACACAGACAGTGATAGACTAGAGCCCCTTTCACACTGGCACTCCTACCCATGTCCTGACACGGGTTCTGGCTACCCAGGACACAATCCCGTGCAGTGTGAAACCACATACCTGGGTCGTACCCGGGTTGACTCGGGTCCCAGCGACCCATCTCTGGATGTGGGATGACACGCTTCGATCCGGGTTGAGTGAGACAAAATGCATGACAGCCGTTCGTAAGCCAATGAAATAATAAACAGCCACTCCTGTGTGAAGGTTTCACTTCCACAACTAACATTTCTGTTTAGCCATATTTTTGTTGATTGAGACACACCATGAGCCAGATTGCAGCAGGGATGAAGAAACATTTGCTATAATCAACATTTGGGTCAATGGTTCTATCCAGAGAAGCTTGGATGGAAGCGTCAGTAACAAGCTGCTTCCAGGGCACTGATACATGCATTGTGTACTTGATCTGTCACCCAGGTCAACCCTGCTTTATTACAAGCAGTGTGAAATCACGTAGCTGACCTGAATGACACCGGGTCCTGACCTGCGTAGAGCATGTCAGTGTGAAAGAGGCTTAAGTTATATTTTCAAAAGTGTAAGTTCATAGGGTTGCCACCTATCTGTGTTTGACACAGGCAGTCCGGGAATTGTGTCCGGGTGGCAGGAATTAACAAGCCCGGATTTACAAATGTCTGGTTTTAGTGAAATGCGTAAGAAACACCAACTTTCTTTTAATATTTTCTTTGACATACATGAGTTGCTTAAAGTTAAAAACAAAAACATATTTTTCCATTTTTTATTGGTATTTAATCGTAATTTTTATACTTGTATTGCTTTTGTTATTAATCATCTCTCTGGATGCTTTAATTTGCGTGTGATTAAATACATAACCTTTAAGGCCTAGTCACACGGGTACAGTATTGAATGCCAATTTATATTTGTTATGTTTGACATATTAAATATGTAGACCTAACTAAATAATTCTACTAATGTACAACTTTATTTATTTAAGAAGGAACTACAGGTTTGTTATAATGTAATCGGTACATTTTTCGTAGTCTTCCTTCGCTGCATGTTTGACGTTGTTCCTGTGTGTTGCCAGCTTGTTGACTGCAGGCTTGTCTCCCATGTGACCGTCGCAAGACAACAAATGTGTTCCTCTTGTTGCCGTCGACAAAAGTTGCCTGTGTGACCAGGCCTTTACAGTAAATACAAAGATACATAAAATATGGTTTAATTACGATGTATAATGGTAATTAAACTATGTAATATATATACACACAAACCCAATAATGCTGTTTTATAGTTTTTAACGTGTATGAATAACATTTGTTTATATTTATTATGGGGGGCGGAGGGGATTTGCCATGGCATAACTGCTGTAAGATAATTGACTGTCACAAACGGGCTTTTCCTGCTTTTGTGAAAAAAGCAGGTAGACAAGCATTGTTGCTTCAGAAATTGCACTAATTTAGCACAGCATTACTCCTCACCACAGCTACTTATCTCAGGTAAGATTAGCAACGTACCATGATATAGCTACTATTTTTCTGGCTAGAAGTATCAAGAGCACAATACTGTGTATACGGCATGATTATTGATTTATACAGAGATCTGGTGGTATTGTGTTAAACCGTATTACAGTATACTGCAGTTTTGATAGACCTAGACTGACTGGGAAATATGTCCTGGTCTGTGTAAAAGGTGGCAACCCTACATATAGCACACATTTTTATTTTTTTATTATATGGAACAAAACAAATGTATGAGTACAATAAATGGTAACACATTTCTTCTGATCTGTTTTATCCCAGGATATATATTTGAACAAAACCACTCATTTGATGCCTTTTAATTTGTTCAAGATACAGCTGTGGCCAGAAGTTTTGCATTACCCTATAGAATTAACAAATGTTGCTTCATAAAGTTGAATGAAACCTGCTGAATAATGTTACGTTTACATATTGAATTACATACCGCTTTGTAGTTTTCCATATACTTAACGAAAAACTGACAAATTTAAAATGTGACATTTTGAAATCTAGGAGGCTTGGTGGTCCAATGGTTAAAGAAAGGGGCTTGTTACCTGGAGGTTCCTAGTTCAATCCCGGTTCAGCCATTGACTCGCTGTGTGTGACCCTGAACAAGTCACTTAACCTCCTTGTGCTCCGTCCTTCGGATGAGACGTAAAACCGAGGTCCTATTGTAAGTGACTCTGCAGCAGCCTCTAAGTCGCTGTGGATAACAGCATCTTCTAAATGACTAATTAATAATTATTAATAACATGAAATACTGTACTACTAATATGGCGTCCGGTAGATTTTTGCAATATCATTTTGTAGTTTCTTTGATAACATTATGTTAAATAAAAGATCTAAATTATGTTCATATACTAATTTTTTATTTTATTGTGTCTAAATCCTAAAATTATAGGTAATGCAAAACTTTTGGTGATTAGCTGTACATTTCCATTTCTATAAAAACAAAACAAGTTTTTATGTTTTGGGTGGTATGCTTGGGATCTTGCACAGTTTGATGATGATGATGATTAATTTAGCCATATTTGAAAGAAGAAAAAAACATGGGACATCATGTATTCGATTTTGGTCAATCTTTCACTATATTCTCATTCAACAAGAGGCATTTCTGTAAAAATGTTGCAGGACGATGCCAATGAGAATGATGTCTTGAAACAAAGTTGGATTATCAATCGATTTTTGCATTCAACGAGCTAAAACCATTACATTTGCTTGTTTATATGATGCACTAAGATCTATAATTATTATTTCTTTCTCCATATTTTTAGTTGGCTGGGGAGCAGATCATGGAATTGGAGGATTTGGCGATGAACCAGGAATTAAATCACAACTTATGAACCTCGTTCGGTCTGTAAGGACAGTCATGAGAGGTAAGTTATCAATATGTCAATATCTTGAAATGAAAAGCATGTGAAAACATTTAATGGTTATGCTGATATTGAACCAATTGGAAGGTGTATAGTTATTATTATTTGTTTATGTTCATATTGTTTTAAATATACATGTATCCATTTACAATTGAAACAATTATGTTAGTAACACACATCCAGCATTATAATAAAAAAAGTTGATGACCATGATGTATATTATCAACAGTTTGTACAAAATAGTATAGCATACATGGCAATGCATAAGAAACAGTTTCAAAATATTTTCATAAATAAACATACTGGATGTGTCACAATTTTAATCTACTGAAGAGAAACGCTTCACCAGTTGTGATTAAATGTACTTTTGCTCAATTAATTATTCATTTCGTAATCTAGGGGTATATGGTAGCGTCCTATCTGTTTGAATGTCGCACTTAATCAGTTGTTAAGAAACTTGTTTAGGATATCTTTTAGCACATGCAATTGAGCGTATCTCGGGATATATGAAGCTGATCTATCTAGAAAATTGCTTATTCAGTAATAATCTTAAGGTATAAGGAGACAACCTGTCTGTACATCCATATTTTATACTTAATTGTGAGGATCCTTGGTTCCGTCCGTATACCACACACGTTTATCTAGAAAAACTGTTTTTCAGGTCCATTATATAGGTCATGGTGATGTCCAATTTTGTAGTTACAGGGGTGTACAATATGTAAAATATTGAATTTAAAAGTCACCATAAAATGTAATTTGATTAATCGTTGACCGTACCTGAAGAATTCATATAGAGGACACCAGCATTTTTGCCATCAGCATTTCCTCAGTCATGCTTTTTTTTTTTCTTTTAAAAAAAATAATAATATTAAAGGCAATATTTTGTTCTTTCTTTTCAGTACCCTTAATAATTGTGAACACTGTGGCTATTGTTTTACTGCTACTATTTGGATAGATGAGATCAAGAAGAGGAGAAAGGCCAGCACCTTGGACTCCATTTAAAAACAAAAATCTGGAAACCTAAGGCTACTTTTTTTGTAATCATTGTTTTGATATTGCAAGATACGTCTGATACAGTCAACATCTCTTCTTCTGTAACCTTGTCCAGCCTGGGATCAGTAAGCTGTGTGTAACATTTTGTGACCCTGATTAAAATAAGTATTTGAAAAATAATATTATACAATGCAGGATTTATTTTGTTAGTCATTCAGCAGTAACCAGCTCCTTTTTTCTAGAAATCAATACTTTGTCAACAATGTTGAGAGTAAAAAGTAGCAATGTATTGGCAAGCCAATAAGGACTAGCTGGATTGTGCTATTATGTCTTATTCAAGATACTGTATATAATCAAAACAAGCTTGATAGTAGAACAGCTGGGTGAACAATAAATAGCATGGTACATTCAAATAGCTTGGATAATAATAACCAACTTGAAAGTACCATTTGGCTTTTTCTTTTTAATGCTCCTGCAGAAATAAATTGTGCATTGTAATCCCACCGGTTTTGACACACTTTTTATGGCTCTGCTGTGGATAATTCATTCAGATTGTTGTTTTTCTCATTTTAAATTTTGTTCATGGAGAAACGGCTTACTGTGGGACTTAAATATGGTGTCTGGCCCTTGGGCTAATAAAACATACTGAGAGCTTTAGATGAGTATTTTATCCTGTCAGATAAATGCAGAAGCTCTCCAGTCCCGAGGTGTTGTGAGTTTGTCATGAAATGTCAAGTCTGGTATTATATTTTTATACCATTGTCAATATTTTCATTTTAAAGGCAGCAGTAAGCTTTTTTTCCATGAACAACATTTTAAGTAAAAACATCACACTGAGCAAATCCCTTTTAGATTTGTGGTTAAGATTGAAAGCGCAAGTATAATGTTTTATTATGTTGTCAGATAGCTCTCAGGGATACCAGTTACTAAATGCCTACACAAATTGAGTGCTTCTTGAGGGGATTATTTTTATTCACTTGAAAAATATGGATAGGGAATCTAACAGCTTAAACAAGGAACTATCTCATTGTGTACAAAATGTTAAGAACATATTCAGTCCCAAAAGAAAATGTGTGAAGCATTTTTTTTTCCAGATAGTTTCTTACCATTCACTGTGCTGCATTGGTTTTGTCCAATTTTCATTTAATTTTTTGTATGGTTTTAATATAATGTATCACAAATTGTTCATGTTACATTGCTTTTGTCTCATGCCATTAAGTATTACACAACAGTTTGCAATTTCAACTGGGATGTGTGTTTTTAATATTAATTATGGATAAATATTCAAGATAATGACCTTATTCATTATATAGCCTTATTTTAGAAGGTCACTGTATCAATATACTGTACTCTTTATCAACTATAAATGCAACATGCATAATGAATTGATTTGATCAGTGTTGGGAGGACATCTTTTTATAATTGTGAAAGGTGAGGGACTGGGTCAGTATGCACCATCAAATCTCTGTGAGCACACCTCACTCCTGACTTCAGTAGGTGAATGTTGTGCTAGATTCCCCTTGGCATACAGTATTTTTCCCCTATAGACAAAACGCAGGCAGATTTCCCCCACCATAGTAAATGGGCAGTTTGCCCACAGTGGAAAAGAGGATCTCCTGTATATAGTAAGAGGCCATGTCTCAATGAGACCAACTTTTCTCTATACATTTAAAACGTTTAGCTAGGTTCTCTATACATTTAAACATTTAGCTAGGTTCTCGATACATTTAAACGTTTAGCTAGGTTCTCAATACATTTAAACGTTTAGCTAGGTTCTCGATACATTTAAATGTTTAGCTAGGTTCTCGATACATTTAAACGTTTAGCTAGGTTCTCGATACATTTAAATGTTTAGCTAGGTTCTCGATACATTTAAACGTTTAGCTAGGTTCTCGATACATTTAAATGTTTAGCTAGGTTCTCGATACATTTAAACGTTTAGCTAGGTTCTCGATACATTTAAACGTTTAGCTAGGTTCTCGATACATTTAAATGTTTAGCTAGGTTTTCGATACATTTAAACGTCTGTTTAGGCAATTGGAAATGCTGCCACAAACAGTATAATGAATGACACAGAGACACAAAGGTATGTTCGCTTCACATTGTATTAGTTTGAGGGCAGCAGTGGTCTCATATAATTAGGCTTGCTACTTTTCGATACTAATAAAGCTTGTTAAATGTCGAATTCCCAAAAAATATGAGTTCAACTGAAATAAATTTATATATGATAAACGTCGGTAAAACCACTCGCTGTTTTTAATTTTCTTACCAAAAATGATCATTTAGACAGCCTCTCTAGTTTGTGTAGTTTTTATACTTGCTGTCTGTTAGTAGTTACTAGTTTGATTTGAAAATGGGGCGCAAGAGAAAAACACTTAATGAATATTGTGCACAATACCCTGAACGACGGCTGAAGTCTCCGCGGCAGGACGAAGCGGGCCCGTCTGTCTTGCCTTCCAGTGACTTCCAGAGTCCAGCTGTGCTGAAGCAGGAGAGGGGTGGAGCTCAGACTCCGAATAATAAGTGTAAGTTAGTTCTGTTCAACTATCTAATGTTTTGTTCTGTGCATATTATTTTTACTCGTAAATTTATTCTATAAAAGTCTCTGTAATACGCTTTTATATGCTGCATTTTCTACGGTTTATTTGGGACAATTTTTTTATTTGTGAAGGATCTTTATCTTTACAACGTATAGCTCCGCTGTGACCAAACATTTCAATTAGAATTTTGGAAATGCTGGTTTTGTTGCATGTTGAATATGATAAAGGGGTTTCACATATGAGACTTTTTCAACGGCATAAAAAGTTGGGTTTTGTTTAAGCTTAAAGGTCGATTTCATCCGTTCTCTGCTTGAATTGCAAAAATAAAGATAAAAAAAATAAATAAAAAAAAACCTAAATTCTTTCTAAAATAAACATCAATATTAATCATCGATTTGGCAAAAAAAAATTAAATCGAATGGTAGCAAGCATACATATAACCAAACACTTCTATTACTTATTCCATAGGTTTGTCTTACAGCAAGCTTTTACATCCTACTGTCATAACGTACCACTGTACCATGAACATCAATGAATAATGGAAGGAAATGCAGGCAAAGGGATAAAGAAAGAAAATTATTCTCAAACAGTTATATGAGACTACTCATATAAAAAAAATTCTAATACAAATTAAGTTAATTTTTTTACTACTGTTTGTCTGATGCAATTGTGATTGTAAAACAGTTTACAATCAAAAAACCTACCCTCGACCCCACCTCCCTCCAGAGCTACCGTCCTGTCTCCCTCCTACCCTTCCTCTCCAAAACCCTCGAGCGGACTGTACACCGCCAGCTCTCTGCTTTCCTGTCCAACCACTCTCTGCTCGACCCTCTCCAATCTGGCTTCCGCTCTGCTCACTCCACTGAAACCGCCCTCCTGTCTGTCACCAACTCACTTAAGTCTGCCCGAGCTGCCTCTCTCTCCTCTGTCCTAATTCTCCTCGACCTCTCTGCTGCCTTTGACACTGTTGATCACTCTATTCTACTATCATCTCTTGCTGACCTGGGGATCTCTGGCACTGCTCTGGCCTGGTTCTCCTCCTACCTCTCCAACCGCACTTACCAGGTAACCTGGCGTGGAGCAACCTCCACACCTCACCTTCTCTTAACAGGAGTCCCCCAAGGGTCAGTCTTGGGTCCTCTTCTGTTCTCTCTCTACACCCGCTCCCTGGGCCCCCTCATCGCATCCTATGGTTTCTCATACCATTTCTATGCTGATGATGCTCAGATCTTCCTCTCCTTCCCCACCTCTGACTCCACCATCTCCTCCCATATCTCTACCTGTCTGTCTGCTATTTCCTCCTGGATGCACTCGCATCACCTCAAACTCAACCTCTCTAAATCTGACCTCCTTTTCTTTCCCTCCTCCTCCTCCCCCTCCTCTGATCTCTCTATCTCTGTTCCTCTGGAATCTACCACACTCTCTTCCTCTTCCTCCGCTAAGAACCTCGGAGTCACCCTGGACCCCTGCCTCTCTTATTCCCAGCACATCTCCACTCTGGCACGCACTTGCCGATTCTTCCTGAGCAACATACGAAGAATCCGACCCTTCCTCACCAACTATGGTCCAGGCCTTGGTACTCTCCCGCTTAGACTACTGCAACTCCCTCCTGGCTGGCCTCCCTGCGTCCGCCACCCGTCCGCTCCAGCTCATCCAGAACTCCGCTGCCCGCCTGGTGTTCTCTCTGCCTCGCTTCTCCCACGCAACTCCACTACTCCGCTCACTCCACTGGCTACCGATCACCGCTCGCATCCAGTTCAAGACTCTTGTACTAGCCTACAGATGCCTTGACCAGACTGCACCCAGCTACCTCCAGACCCTCATCTCTCCCTACACCCCCACTCGACCTCTCTGCTCCGCCTGCACTAGAAGACTGGCTCTACCTCCTCTACGCTCCCCTGCCTCCAGAGCCCGCTCCTTCTCCACCCTCGCTCCGCAGTGGTGGAATGACCTACCTATAGATGTCGGGACCGCCCAGTCCCTGACCACATTCCGGCGCCTCCTTAAGACTCACCTCTTCAGACAGCACCTGTAGAACTCCTCTGTTTCTCCCCTGGGACACTTTCACCCTTCCTTAAATATGCTTTACTTACTCTTATCTGCCCCCTATTTTACTGCATTTAATCCTGTACTTCAGAGTACTGTAATCTGCCAAGTGTTTAAACTGTAGTATTTGGTATTTAATCATATCTTGATGTAACTATCACTGTCACTTTTATCTGCTGTATTATTGAATTGTATTTTGTCACACTTGTACTTGCTTGAACTAGTCATTGTATTTATCTTGCTCTTATTGTATTATTACCTGTACTGTAACACTTGAAATGTATTTGCTTACGATTGTAAGTCGCCCTGGATAAGGGTGTCTGCTAAGAAATAAATAATAATAATAATAATAATAATAATAATAATAAAAGTTGTTAGTTATTTGTTGTTGTAATAATTATCATCTATAAGATGTGTGTTTTTTAGCTGTTAAGTTGAACAATTTCACCATAACATGCCTGCTGGTGTGGGGGGAATGTAAGGTTGGCAGGGATGGATTTAAATCTGTCCCTGCCAGCAATCGTGTGGCCATTCCCCATTTAAGTAATTGGTGCTAATTGGGGAGTGGCCACATGTATAAAAAGGAAGCAAAATCCTTTGTTGGAGGCTACCCTGTCATATGTGGTGTCAGAAGTGAGATAGTGCCCCTTGTGTCCCGGAAGGGGAGGAGCTGTTGCTGTCTCCAGTGCAAAAGGGGGGAGTAGGCACTGCCATCTGCAAAGTTGGAATGGGGAGGAGCCATTGCCTTCTCCAGTGCAAAAAGGGGGTGGGCCCGCTGTCGTTTTCAGAGCCGGAAGGGGAGGAGCTTCCCCCGGCTCCAATCAGCAGGACAACTGCCGGGCCAACCTCAGCAGCCACTACACCTGCTGCTGAGGGGAGCATGGCGAAAGCCTGCCTCATGTTCACGTCCAGAGGGCTTAGTGTCCACACTGCTATCAGCGCCACTGCCAGAGTGCCCAGGCATCGCAGCTCCCAGCGTCGCCACTGCCGGAGTACCCTGCGCCACTGCCAGTGTTGCCCCTGCATGAGTGCTCCGCGGCGCTGCGTGCGTTGCCACTGCTTATGTTGCCACTGACGGAGTGCCCCGCACCACTACCTGTGTTGCTACTGCCAGGGCCACAGAGCAGAAGCCCTGCTGGTGTAAATAGTGTGTTTGGGAATTGGTGCTAATTGGGGAGTGGCCACATGTTTGTTGAAAGAGTTTGGGGGGGTGAGTGTTTGTGCTGTGCTGTGCTGTGCATGTTTTTGCAATGTGGTAGTGAAGGCTAATTCCCAGCCTTTGTTTAAACCTTTTATTTTGGCCCTCCTGCCATGTTTTGTTTGTATCTGTTTGTTTTTGTGTTTAATAATCGTGTGCATACAGACTTAAACTGCACCTTTCTGTCTGTGTCTGATTCCTGTTGGTAGCCAGTAAGGGCTGTGATGCTACCCTGTCACAATGCCTTATTTAAATTATATATTTTTCTTACATGTACAGTATAAGTAATACCTGTATCTGCATACATTCAAAAAGACTGCATGCATGTGCAATGCACCGTTATTTACACCACTAGGTTTGCTTGTCTGGCACACTTTTTTTTTTTTATTTTTTTTTTACAAAAATCATAAAAAGGGTGTAAGAATTATTTTTGTAGTATAATACATACTGTAGCAGGTGTTTATATTTGTCAAACTACTGTATGTACAAATACAAAGAAATGAGTTTGTGTGAAAAAGTATTTATTATTATTATTATTATTATTATTATTATTATTATTATTATTATTATTAATTCTATTAACAGCCGACAGTTAACTTCTATTGCACATTATTTGTATAATATTATTTGATGTTTTTAACTCCAGGTCTCCTGTAAAAATGGGTTTTTATTTTTCAGAATTCCATTTACATTTTTATTGAGTATTTATTAACACAGTTTATCCTAAATATATAAAGTATGAGAATTTGCTAAATCAGAACCATATGTTTATCAGGGAGATCAAATTGAGCTTACTTTAATCTAAGATTAGTTTTCCCTAATCTAAGTTCAAGATAACACAGATTTATCTTTTGCAGAAATGCATTACATGTCAGAATATTTTCAATCCGGGAAGCATTAATCATTCAATACATACCATGCCTATTCTCTAAATGGACCATATGGTATTTGACACTGAGGATTGAAGAAATATTCTGGAAGGAATACTCCTTTTGGGAGTTACTGAGTGGGTAGATAGCACATACATTCACAGATCTGAATCCCATTAAAACGGAAACAACCTTGGAGACTATTTGATGCCGTTGGTTAGTGCAGAAGCCTTTCACATCTGGAAATCTGGGGTTAAATCCACCCTGGGTCAAAAGAGTTTGGTGGTTTCAACTTCCATCAGTAGATAGTACACATCAAAATACTGGTACTGGACAATTTTGAATTAAGTTCTATGGCTTGTACACATGGTCAAAAAAAATACAAAGAGAGAACTGCAGCATTTTCCGGTGAAGCAGAATTTGATGGGACTTCAGTACCTGTGCCACACAGTCACTGATTGGTTGTAATTAAAATATATATTTGATATGTTTTTAGTTTTTTATTTCCAACAATCAACTTTCATACTGTATGCTACATAATCTGACAAGAAACAAATGAGGTCAGCCTCATATTTATCTATTGTAGATAAAAAAACAGCCACAATTAAGACATGTTGCATTGTTTTTCATCACCTAAAATATTTATAGAGCTTATTACTGGCCACTTTTTATAAAATTATAAATAGGTTGGGCCAAAAGTTTTGTAACCTAGAAGTGTCTTTCTTTCAGGTAAGTCATTCCAAAGGATACTGTGGAATGTCTGCAGTGTTAGAATGTGTTCAGCGCTTATGTCAGGTACTTACAGACATGTTTGCAAGAACAATCCCTATGCTTTGCATAACACCCTGAATTCTACAAGCAGAATTACATCTGAGCAGCTCCAGAATTATTTATTTGGGGGCTTTAAACCCAGCAAGGTTGCTGCCAGCAGTGCTCTAAAATGGATCTCTGGTATTTTATAAATCTATCTGGTTAAAACAAAGTTGTTCCGCTATGTGCAGGATTACTCTCTGAAATGAATTTCCAATGCAGTAGTAAAACCTATAAATTAATATTTTTTTTGTTTCCAATCTGATTATTCTACAGTACCATATGTGTCATTAAGTACCACATAGTTAAATGTGCTAGTGAGGTACGGTACAGACGGCCCTTGTTGTTATAATGTAATATTTTATGCAGACTGGTTTTATTTACTTCTCATTGTAAGGCAGAGCACACAGAGTGACGTGGCTCTACTGTATGGGATGCGCATTGGGAGCCCTTTCCTTTAGACTTTGTAATGTGCACCCTGTGGACTAAGGACACAAAAGCAATCACTGGAGAAAACCTCCAAAGGCTTTCAATTCATCACAGTGTGTGTCATTCACACACCAGCCTGCAAAATATAAAATTGTAATGCCGCTGGAATCAACAAGAAAAACATTATTTTCAGTATACTTTGAATCAACCACCTAATTCCAAATATAATCATTCTGAACTACAACTAGTGTAGTAGATTAAAGCCATATAGTTTAGCCCCATGCATTCTAACTGTAATGTTGGAAAGCAAAGCTAGACTAAAGACCCCAGCACCGACATGCACCCCATGGAGAAGGCACAGATGTGGGCTATCATCCACAACTAGCTGCTACAAGACAGTATGGAAGTCTAGACATGGTCCCAGACCCAGCTCTCATGTTAAACCTATTAGCAGCAGAGCCTGCAAACTGCAGGTAAATCTAACCCAGTGCCTCATATATTTAAGACCTCTTAATATTACGAATATGTCATATCCCTGCAATGAGGCTGAATACCTTAGGCTTTTCCTATATACAAATATGCTTTTCTTAATTTTATTTCTTCAGTATTAAATTAATACAATACTGTATTTGGGATGCACTGAAAAAATATGACTGGGTAATTTAAATTGCAGCTAGCATGACTCCCTTGAATACAAAAAGCAAATCATAATTCTTTTTTGTAAAATATATAATGTGACAAACATTGTAATAAATGTGGTTTCTGTGTAAGGGCCAACAGTTAGTTACTGAATTAATTCAGTTGAAAATGTTTTTTTTTGTGGTTATTTTAAAAGCTGCTCTTTTTAGCAGGAACAGCAAAAGCTGTAAGTTTTTGGGTGACGGATATAAAAGGGGAACGTTGCCATTAATTTGCAGTTTCATGCGCTAATGAGATTGCCTGAAATAAAGCGGTGGTGTCCAATCTATTGGACGAATTGTTTTGTCTCCATAGGGCTGACTGGGTTTGAGAGAAATATAATCAGGCAACGTGAAGGACAGCTATAACTCCAGAAGAATAAGGGAGGACCTCGCAAAGGGAAAGTAAGCAGAGAAAGGGTATTGTTGTGTGTATGTGTAAGATTCTGAATAATCATATAACAAGTATGGTCTTTAACCACTCTAAAGATATATATATATATATATATATATATATATATATATATATATATATATATATATATATATATATTTTTTGTGTTTATTGCGAACACAACACCTCGCAGCTCTGATGTGGTGATATACCGGGTAAACTGTTTTGCATTATATGGTACTACATTGTAATACATGTATGGATAGTCTCGCTTCATGGTTTGCTCCAGAGCGATGTCTTTGAACAACAGTAACTTATTGATTTACTTCCAAGTCTTTGTGCTGCTATGAGAACATGAAATAATTTGCACCAGCATTTAAAATATGATTAGTAAACACCACGCACCATTATTGTGTCAGGCCAATTGCTGAGCTCTATAGCTACTAGGTCCATGATATTTCCATGTTATGTAATATTGGGATTGGGGGGGGGGTTAAACCGTTTTTAATATATATTTGAATGGTGAAAAAAAGGTTTGTTAGATTTCCGAAACAGGCGCTTGTTAAATGCCACCTTAACAAAAAATTAACTGAAATAAATGTAAAAGTGGTATTCCCTTCTACACCCTTTGCAAGTGGAACAAGTGCACCAATTGTATGCATGAACCGTATGTATATTGCAGCTGCAAAATATGTATTAGAAAAATATGACTTCTGACATGTGTGAATCAGAAAGTACCAAATGATATGACCCGTGCTAACAGAAAACTAGTATCTGCTAAGAATATTGTTAACCAGTTAAAACTTCACAATTGGAGATGGTTGTGTCTGATTCAGGTTACAGGTGAAATGAATTTGCTCGGCTCAACCTGGGCAATATGTGAAGATGTACAAGTGTTGAGAGCGAGCATTGAATAACGTTTCATATCCCATGCTGCTGAATAAATATTATGCATGTGTTCATTCCAAAATTATTCATGAGTGTGACTGTAAACATACTCATTCTAGAAATAACTGTTTACATTTATAGTCCTCCATGAATGTGTATGGTGTATCATCTATCAGCTAGATTATAGCTATTATGAAATAAATATTGTGAGAAGTCTTTTATCTCTGTGTTTAGGAGATGGAAATGAGAAGAGCCCTTACATATTGTACACTACAAATCTACACCACCAAAAAAATAACAGCACAATAGTCAGTCTCTGTTTCAGAGTGGTTTGTGGCTGTATGCCAGGAGGTGCTCAGGTTATTTTAACATGATAACAAATGCTCCACCCAGTCATTCAGCATTGTTATTAATGAATCCTATTTAGGGTACCACTGATCTTGTGAGACGGATTGCTCTTAGAACATTTTTTAAACAGGATGACAATTATCTATTCCGGGGTACCAAGATATTTAGTGAGCAAGTAGTCAGAGTGAAGTGAGGAAAATGGGCAATACAATCCCCACCACTTGTCTTGTCGTACATCATGTGTTGTTTTCAAACCTTTGAACACTAGTGTTTTTTTTTTTTTAAAATATATATTCTGGAGTGCAGATAATAGGGGCAGCCAATATTTTGTGGTAACTGTAAGCTCTTCCTCTCCATTTCCCTAATCATATAAGGGTTGAATAAGAGCATTAATTGTACTTTTAGTGACTGATAAATAAATACACAAATCCCCCATTTATAAATAAAACAGCGGCTAAAACAGCACAGCTTTTGATACACTAGGCTGGACCTAGCTGTTTAAAATAAATAATCTGCTTGCATTATAGCAGACACACTGCAAATAGGATAGATATTTGTCAATAGATACTGCCACCAACGGAATACATTTCACAACCTACTGGTGACCCCATATGAGAGGTTCACTCCAGTTCTGTAATGTAATGATGTAAAGTAGTAAGATGTTTTAAGTTTAGAGTGTAAATCAGTATTGAAACCTTTAACCGTTTCTATACTGCATTTGTACAGGTAGCATCCCTGTTTGGAGGAGGATTTGATGCCATAATAAGACAACGAAAACAGAATTTCAGGAAAATGTGATGATTGTTATTGCTGCTGTTTACCAGTGTATTTGGTGTACCAATGATTATTGACTGTGGCCATTTTTATCAACCTACAGTATACCCTTCCCAGTTAAGAGTATTTTACAACACTGGATTGTGTAATCCACACAACTCTGGTTTTACTAGGATTACCCCTAAAAACAGGTGGTTGGTGCAATAAAATCCAACTATGGCTTATCCCGGGGGGGGGGCGGTATTCAAGACCATCCAATTGAATTAACAAGTCTATGTATTCTTTACATTGATTTTAATACTCGTTATAATTTGTTTTTATTTCATATAACATTAAGATTAGGTTAATTTGGTTTCTGATGTTGAAAAGGAAATAGAATAGATATCCTGTTTAACAAAACATCTCGGGAAGGTTCCACTTAATGAAATTCATAATCATTTACTACATGTTCCCGTAGTTTAACCATTTAAATCTGCTAACTATTTCCACACTCTGTGAGACAAACATGCTTCTGTTGCACTTGCAGTAGTAAGAGATTATGCATTTTGGTTTTGATGATTACACAAGATGAGAAGTTGTATAACAGTATAGTATACCCTTCACTGATCTAAAATGGGACTTTATATCCAGGTTGATTTTGTATATATATTATAGAGTTGCCCTCCTCCGCTTAGTATGGCAGCTCGTCGTGCATTAAAGGCAGTACTGGTTGATCTCAGTGGGACTCTGCACATTGAAGACTCTGCCATACCTGGAGCACAAGAAGCTCTCAAAAGGTTAGTTTGGGTTACCACTATTGTCTGCTCATAATACATGGAGTACACACTTAATCGTAGTATGTTTGGGTCAGGTGTAGTGATTTGTTTTTGTGTGAAGACCATAAAATATGTTTTTGAACTGATATTAAAAAAAAATAAAAATAAAACCTTGTAGATTGTTTCAGCCAGTCTGGATTGTATGGGGTAGTTATTTACAGTAGATCCAGTAACACTTTAAAAGAAATGCATACAAAGGCCACACAAATCATTTCAGTTCGTAATAGGCTATAGCATCAAATAATGGCCCAAGGAACAAAGAACAAACTGGTTTGTTTTAAAAAAAAAAAAAAAAAAAAAATCTGATTTACTTAGACTAATAATCGTGTACACTATAAGCTGTGCCAACTAATGCAATGGAATTAAAGCTGTAATTTCACTCTGTACCAATGAAAATACATTTTGAACTTATTTTAATTGTATTGGAAGATGTCATAGAAAGTTCATATACGGTATATGGTATATTATATACCCCTCGGGGACAAAAACATTTTATTGTATAATATTGGTTGACCTTTTTAGGCCATTATTGCTTATTTTTATTGCATATACCTGTACGGTTGACTGTTTCTGTTATAGACTGCGGAGCGCTCCAGTTGCTGTCAAGTTTGTGACCAATACCAGTAAAGAGTGTAAAAGGACACTGTTTGAGAGGCTGAAAAAGCTGGAGTTTGATATTGCCGAAGATGAGATTTTTACATCCCTGACTGCTGCCAGAAACCTGTTAGAGCATAAGCAGCTTAGACCAGTGCTGCTGGTGGAGGACAGCGCCCTGGAGGACTTTCAAGGTATTAAAACACCCTTGTTTGCAAAAAAGTGAACTTCTTGCTTTTGTAGTATAGTGCTTTTTTTCCTGTCCATATTTTGATATTTGCTAGTGAATGATTGCAGATGAATTATACTCAGCAAATGTGCCTAAAGTTAAAATGTTATTTTTAAATCATAAGCATGTTCTGGGATTATTCTCCTAACAATGCAGATTTCGAAGCTGGAACTGTGCTTCATTTATGAGTAACTAGATTATATTGAATTAGGAGGCAGGTTATTATGACATCATAATAATAATAATAATAATAATAATAATAATAAGGTGATTACAAAGTGGAGTAGGTGTATTGTCATTGAAAATTAATGAATTGCTGATACTTACTATTGTAAGTCAGGCCCCCTTTGGAATCTGTTAGCAGCAACTACACTTATAATTTCGCTGAGAGTATAGATCACATGGTCAATGACAAATTCTAAATCATTAATCCACAACAGAATCTACATAAACAGATTAAGTATGTTAATATTGGCTTTCCTCTGTTTTTTTATTTAGATTTAATTACTTATAATATGCTTAAGAGTTTGATGGCTACCTCGAATCAAGTTGAGAGTGTATTTGATCTTGCAGTCTTTGTCCGACAGACCCGACGTGCTTTACTCGTGGGCCTGACGCAACAAAGTGTGAGAGAAATGTGCTATCAGCTTGATAACAGGTAGCCACTGAACACTTATCAACACACATTACTGTTGATAAGCATAGGTGAAGGAGTGATGTAAAAAAATAAATAAATAATAATAATTACCTTCGACAAATACAGTATCTGGGTGTAGTCCATTAGATAGGTATGACCTGATAAATAAGATATGTAAGGGTTAAACAACGATAAGTGTTGAATCAGTAAAAATAATTCACTGTTTCGAGTGCCATTGGGCATGAGAAACTGTAGATTCTTTTTTTACCGATTCAGTACTTTGAGTTGTTTATGCCACTTAAAACGTTTCTTTCTAATTGATAATTGTTCGATTGAGATTCAATTGATCGTTCATTTGGTAATTGGATTTGGTTTTTGCTCTTTTATTTACGCTTCGTTCAAACAGTTTAAATGTATATCTCTCCTATTGTGGGAATGTTGTCATGAGTTCCTCAGAGTTTAAGTTTGAAGTCCCACTTACAAAGTGTCTGTTGTAAGTGAAGATAGTAGGGAGGACTTTGTTTTAGATGTAGAACATGAAAGTGGCATTAGAAAAATTAATGCAAACAAAGGAATGTGAACTAGGAATGGAGAGAAATTATTGTTCATTGTGCCAAACCTAAAACAGACGAAGACCTAAATATCATTGCCAGCGATCCTTTTGTTTGAACATGAAATGCAAAAGCAATATGAAATGTGAAATTCTAAAGTGAAATCGCAAGCCCTTTAAATAAAATGGTACTCACTTTTCTGTTGAATTGTTCTGACTGTGGTTTTGTTGACGAATCAACAGTTTTCTGTGGATGCGTAGCACAAACTGGGGATTTGTTAGTCAACAATATGTGCCGCACTCCCCTTCTTTTCAAAGCAACACAGCCACATTTAGTTAGAATATTTGTAGAATTAATCAATCAAAGATCAAAGGGTGGCATCAGAAATGTTTTAAAGTTGGATAACACTTTTGGTAATTAAAATACTTTTATACTACTTTTAGGAATTGACACTAGTGATCCCAATGCCGTGGTGATAGGATTAGCTCCAGAGCACTTCAACTATCAGACAATGAACAGTGCCTTTAGGTAAGACTTAAATACACCAGGATTCAGTTTTATGATGGTAGGGTAATGTTTCAGCTAATATTTTCCTTGGTGTTAAATTCACCGGTCTTAAACAGTGCAGCTGAACAGATGTACCACAAATGAACGTGTTAATGTGTACCAGTGAGACTCCTCACCATAGCGCGTTAAAGGAAATGCTGGGGTCCCTGAGTGGCGCACCTGGTAAAAGCACAGCAGCATGGTGTGCAGGATGTCATGTAGCGCAGGCTCGCTTCCTGGCTGTACAACGTGGTCATCGCTGGGGATTTCCCAGGGGAGCATCACATTGACTCTGGTGCTCCCGTTGGTTAGGGAGGCAAAACTGGCAGGGACTTTGTCCTCATCACGCAACAGCGAACTCTGCTGGCCAGGCGCCCAGTGATCTCAAAAGTGGACACCTGCCGGGCTGGCCTTCTGCTCTGGAGTTCCTGGGTGTTAAAGAGGAAGCTGGCTCATTCATGGGATCGGAGGATGCCCACTGTAACCTTAAGTTCTCCTGAGCTGTTTGGGGAATTGCTGCGGTGAGGGGAAAACTAATTGGGCACACTAAATAAATAAAAAAAAGGCAATGATGTTGTTTTGATTATTGGTCCTGGACCAAAGCTTTAGTCAATATCTCCCGCTGTAAGTAAGCCAAATCAACCACGGGCTGAGAAAGTAAACTACAATGGTATTATGTACACACTTTCACTTTATAACTGTCATCAGGGACATGCTAAATCTCATGAATTTTATGATCAAGCCATAATACTGTGCTATGCTTAGGGTAGAATGAAGGTGGTGTGAATCTATTTTTCAAGGTTTATGCCATGTGGTTTATTGCACCCAAAGTCAATTATAAACTGCTACGTGAGGGCTGTGTCATAATACAATTGTACCATGTGCTTGGTAGTACCAGGTGTTTGTTAATGTATTATTTTGGAATTGCAACACTTTAGCATACAATAAATGGAATTCCCAGAAGTTTTTAAAGATGACAAACTCCCATTGCAGCATCGCAAATAATATAAAGAGTTTCTATTTAGCATTATCATTCTCCAAGGCAGGTATTACCTGCAAGATTATTGACCATTCATCTGTTCTTCTAGATTAATTCTTGATGGCGCTCCACTGATTGCAATACACAAAGCCAGGTACTATAAGAGGAAAGATGGTTTAGCGCTGGGACCGGGGCCATTTGTCACTGGTCTGGAATACGCTGCGGACACAAAAGCAACTGTAGTGGGAAAGCCAGAGAAAACGTTCTTCCTTGAGGCTCTCCGAGACCTTGGCTGTTCTCCAGAGGAGGCTGTTATGATCGGTGATGTATGTGTCACCTGTACCTGAACTGCCGCAGTCATATAACAATATAAAAATACAGTTTATGTATTATCACTGTGTTATTTATATTATCTGTGTCTGGCTGTTCAGGGCCCCAGTTTTAATTGAATAGCAGCATTGCAGGAAATGGAGTACCAGTGTATATTTGTTAAAAGCATTACCTGCCAATATAATATCTGTTCTCCTACATAATGCTTAATTGTTAAAAGAAAATCACAGTATACAAGGGAGTTTACCAACGTGCATCTGTCTAAATGGTTTTCTTGCATTCATTTTTAACCCGTTGCATGAAGATGGCTAAAATTGAGGATGGGGACTTTTTTTGGCTATTGCACATAAACAATATTGACAAGCTCTCGTGTATACAGTGACATTAACAATCACTCATCAATTAGATGAAAGTGTAACTAAAAATAAATAAATAAACAAAAAGTTTAGGCAGAATCCACTTTTAAATCCTTTATTTATTTATTTTTGTTCCTGTTTAGTCTTTTGTATTCAATTTACAAAATCCTAGCATATTGTAGGTTTTGATTTTGGTGAATTTGCTTAACCACAGGATGCAAGAGATGATGTTGGTGGTGCACAAAATGCTGGCATGCTGGGAATATTAGTGAGAACTGGTAAGTACCCTGGATTGTATATATGCCTCTTTCTGAGGAATGGGGGTAACATGTATAAAACGTTCTGTGGGTGTGCCCAGGAAAGAGTCATTGACTTGCATCTTGTTCACAAGAACTTCCTAATGCTTGCCACCTTATTTGGGGAATAGCTAGAAACAAAGAATACTCTACTATTCTGGAAGAAAAGCTGCTGTAGTTGACCTTTGAAGGCGAGACTACTGACAATCCTGTAGCACTACCATGACCTTAAACTGTTGTCTTTCAGGTAAATACCGTCAAAGAGATGAAGGTAAAATAAATCCACTGCCCTATCTGACCTGTGACGGCTTTCCCCAAGCGGTGGAGCATATAATTGAGAACCTTCTTTGACAGGGGGAAATAGTGGACAGCATTAAATACTTGAATAATATTAGTAGACAAATACCATGGGACAAGACAAGTATGTATTTATCAAGAATAACAATCAAGCCATAATTCTTTTGTTATGAAAAAAAAACATGTAAAACTATTTTATAAGTCAACAAGTGTGAAGCATGTCTTATTGTAAGATCCTGCCTGCTCAATCTGTGAGAAATGATGTCTCTTATAATAAGACATGCTACACATGACTTGACCTCTTAACTTATTATAAATCACAAAAGCAAATATTGTATTGGTGGTATTGTTTTTTAACCTTTAGAATTGCACTGTGTGTGTTCTATGCACAAGGTGACATCTGTCATTTTGACAAATCCTTTGTTGATTGGTTATTTTTTTTTTATTATTATTTATATTGACCAATATACTCACACTACTAACTGCTATTTGAAGTACATCATTGTGGTTTGATTGAGGCTTTCAGTAGTAGTTGTTTGTAAGAAAATGGTTAAATGAATTTCAGTAAGCGTCACAACAGTAGACCCTATAGATGCCATATGGTATATAGATTAGTCTCCTTATTACACAACAATTTGGTTAAATAATGTTTTATTGTTTACAAATAAACCACAAACCTGTTTTATGTAACTGTCAAACTTGTTTAGGTCCTGCTCTGTTCAATTGTTGTACTGCACAAATAACTGCCTTATTAGAAGATGCAATGTTCAAATGCCTAATTCAAAAGCTAATGTTAAATAAAGGTGTTTAACACCATATGAAGGTGTGGGCATGGATTGTCGCTGCTTCACGTTGGGTTGTGTTGTGTGTTAATTGTAAAGCAGTTTGTTGTTATGAATGCTGATATCATTTGAGCAACATTTCAGACACTAAACTTAGAATCTAGCAGAATTTTTACATTAAAGTTATTTGTTTGCGGCGCGGATAAAAGCGCCGCCGTTTGTTATTGTTTTTATATTTATATTTAAAACCTCGTGAGGATGCATGACTGATCAGCTACTGATTATTTAACTAGCTGACAGTCATGCATCCTTACCAAACGCTGCAGACTGTGGCCGAGGGGTAATAAGATAATTAACAACTAGTTAACCCCTCGGCCAGAGTATAAGAACCAGCAGCTGTTCGGGTTGGTGGTTGAGTGTACAGAGGAGAGTACGGGAGAGCGGAGAGAGAGCGCGAGAGTACAAAACAATTGCTAAAACGTGCTGGTTTAGCCAGCACGCCACTTACTTGTTTGCTGTTTATTCGCTTGGCCCTCATGCCCTTTGCTTTGGTTTGTGTTTTGTTGTTTTGTTTAAATCTTTTGTTTTGTTTAATTATTATTAAATACGCTGAATGCCATAGCATTCAGCCGCACCCGCCCATCCACTGTTTGTGATTCAGTTACTTCCTGGTCCGTGACGTCATCACACTCACCACTGCGAGCCAGACTGCCACATATGGTGTCCTGCGTGGGACAAACAACGCCTCCAAGAGCCGGACCAGGAAAGAAAAAGGACGTTTTTTTGTTTGTTTTTTTCAAACAGTATTTTTTTTTGTGTTTTTTTGGAAAAAAAAAAATAAAAATAAAAAAAATGGGGAAGAGTAGCCGGAGGAGAAAGCAGCAGCAGCAACAACAACAGCAGCAGGAGGCGCAGCAACAGCAGCAGGTCCTTACCACGCTGGACGTCTGCCTCACCTGCCTGAAGGGTGAGGAGTGGTGCTTCGCGGTTGGTGAGGTTGGGCACGTGGCACCGGACCAACCCCCTCCATGGCAGGAGAGGAAGGAGCCTGAGCATCCAGAAAGGGTGAGAGAGGACCCGCATCCTCCGAGGCGGAAGAATCCCGCCTCCTCTGAGGGGATCTGGGACTGGCTGGCGGAGCCTGAGAGGGATATAATGGTCGCCTCCCTGCTGTGATCAACCTCCTGTGGGCGAGAGATGGGGAGCGCTGGGAGGCCTGGGAACAGAAACACCAACCAGCATCCCTCCCAGACATCGCAGCCATGGTGCTCAACTACCTGGCTGCAGATATGGGAGGGGCCCCGCTGCTGTTTCCAGCGCCAGAGGGAGAGGAGCCATCGCTGCCTTCTCCAGGCCAGAGGGAGAGGAGTCGCCGCTGCCTTCTCCAGCCAGAGGGAGAGGAGTCGCCGCTGCCTTCTCCAGCCAGAGGGAGAGGAGTCGCCGCTGCCTTCTCCAGCCAGAGGGAGAGGAGTCGCCGCTGCCTTCTCCAGCCAGAGGGAGAGGAGTCGCCGCTGCCTTCTCCAGCCAGAGGGAGAGGAGTCGCCGCTGCCTTCTCCAGCCAGAGGGAGAGGAGTCGCCGCTGCCTTCTCCAGCCAGAGGGAGAGGAGTCGCCGCTGCCTTCTCCAGCCAGAGGGAGAGGAGTCGCCGCTGCCTTCTCCAGCCAGAGGGAGAGGAGCCGCCGCTGCCTTCTCCAGCCAGAGGGAGAGGAGCTGCCGCTGCCTCTCCAACGCCAGAGGGAGAGGAGCCATCGCTGCCGTCTCCAGCGCTAGAGGGTGAGGAGCCCTCGCCACTGTCTCCAGCACTAGGAGCAGAGCAGCAGGAGCTGCCTCTGTCTCCACCACCACCAGGAGCAGAGCAGCAGGAGCTGCCTCTGTCTCCACCACCACCAGGAGCAGAGCAGCAGGAGCTGCCTCTGTCTCCACCACCACCAGCAGCAGAGCAGCAGGAGCTGCCTCTGTCTCCACCACCACCACCAGCAGCAGAGCAGCAGGAGCTGCCTCTGTCTCCACCACCAGGAGCAGAGCAGCAGGAGCTGCCTCTGTCTCCACCACCACCAGCGAGCAGAGCAGCAGGAGCTGCCTCTGTCTCCACCACCACCAGGAGCAGAGCAGCAGGAGCTGCCTCTGTCTCCACCACCACCAGGAGCAGAGCAGCAGGAGCTGCCTCTGTCTCCACCACCGCCAGGAGCAGAGCAGCAAGAGCTGCCTCTGCCTCCGCCACCTCCACCAGCAGAGGGTGAATGCCTGCTGGTTCCGCCTCAACCGCCGTGGGAGGACTGCTTGCCGCTCCCAGCTCCACCAGCAGAGGGTGAATGCCTGCTGGTTCCGCCTCAACCGCCGTGGGAGGACTGCTTGCCCCTCCCACATCCACCAGCAGAGGGTGAATACCTGCTGGTTCCGCCTCAACCGCCGTGGGAGGACTGCTTGCCGCTCCCAGCTCCACCAGCAGAGGGTGAATTCCTGCTGGTTCCGCCCAACCGCTGTGGGAGGATTGCTTGCCCCTCCCACCTCCACCAGCAGAGGGTGAATGCCTGCTGGTTCCGCCTCAGCCGCCGTGGGAGGACTGCTTTCCCTCCCACCTCCACCAGCAGAGGGTGAATACCTGCTGGTTCCACAACCACCGCCCTGGGAAGGACTGCTCTTGCCCTGCTTCGCACCGCCTAAGGCTGCCTGTTGCTCCGCGACGCCTGGGCTGCCTGTTGCTCCGCATCGCCTGGAGAGCCACCAGTTATAGGGTACGAGGGAGAAGTGGAGCTCCCGCTGCCGCCTCCATGGCCAGGGGCTCCCTCCCGAAGTTCGCCCCGAGGGTCCGCTACTGCTGCTGCTGCCGTCGCCTCCCGAGGGTCCGCTGCTGCTGCCGTCGCCTCCCGAGGGTCCGCTGCTGCTGCCGTCGCCTCCCGAGGGTCCGCTGCTGCTGCCATCGCCTCCCGAGGGTCCTGTTTTGCCTGGGGTCGCTACCAGTCCTGCCATATGGCAGGAAATACTGTGGCTGGAGCCCGATGAACGGGAGCTGCCGGCCACGGAAAAGGGGGGGGAGGTCAGGAGACCAGCTCCCCCAGCCGCACTTTCGCGGCAGGAAATACTATGGCTGGAACCCCATGAAGGGGAGCTGCCGGCCACGGAAAAGGGGGGGGAGGTCAGGAGACCAGCTCCCCCAGCCGCACTTTCGCGGCAGGAAATACTGTGGCTGGAGCCCCATGAAGGGGAGCTGCCGGCCATGAAGAAGGGGGAGGTCAGGAGACCAGCTCCCCGCAGCAATTTCGCTGCAGGAGATACGGTGGCCGGAGCCCCACGGAGGGGAGCTGCCGGCCATGAAGAAGGGGGCAGGTCTGGAGACCACCCCAAAATTTTTCTGGCCAGAGGAGCCGGCCTGTGCGTGGTCCATTAGGAACGCTACAGCTGTTTGGGTGGGAGGAGGACATCCCACCGTGGCCGCCACCTGTGGCACCTTGCTGCCCCTGTTCCTGGGCCAGGACTGCTAGCCGGGACTTTAGGGAATAAGGGGGAGGTGGCCGAAAGGCCATGTGTGCTGCGCATGGGGCATGTGTGTGGAGTGTCCCGCCCTATTTATTATTATTTGTATTTGTTTGCGGCGCGGATAAAAGCGCCGCCGCTTGTTATTGTTTTTATATTTATATTTAAAACCTCGTGAGGATGCATGACTGATCAGCTACTGATTATTTAACTAGCTGACAGTCATGCATCCTTACCAAACGCTGCAGACTGTGGCCGAGGGGTAATAAGATAATTAACAACTAGTTAACCCCTCGGCCAGAGTATAAGAACCAGCAGCTGTTCGGGTTGGTGGTTGAGTGTACAGAGGAGAGTACGGGAGAGCGGAGAGAGAGCGCAGAGAGTACAAAACAATTGCTAAAACGTGCTGGTTTAGCCAGCACGCCACTTACTTGTTTGCTGTTTATTCGCTTGGCCCTCATGCCCTTTGCTTTGGTTTGTGTTTTGTTGTTTTGTTTAAATCTTTTGTTTTGTTTAATTATTAATAAATACGCTGAATGCCATAGCATTCAGCTTCACCCGCCCATCCACTGTTTTGGTTTCAGCAAGAATAGTGCTCTATAGATATGTAACTAATATTCTAGCAAAATCCAGCCCAAGTAAATATTTTCCTTTGTTTTATATTTATAAAATATTTTCAAAAGTGGTGTTGCTGGGAACCTCTGGTTTGGGGCAATTGTCAATAGCAATCTGTTTTGTGTGACTACCCAATTAACTTTATATAGTAATGGCCCATTAGCAGAGTTTCAACTTGCCAGAAAACAGTTTCTGTTATAAAGCCCCTTTTCCACTGTCTGGCGCTTTCAGTTATGGTTGCTCACGGCAACAAAACAGGGTGTTAACACAGCTCGCCCAAGAGGCTGAGCACTGCTGTCAGGTCAGGTTTGTATCTCGTACTCGATGTAGCCAACCTGGCTGCAAAGGAAGTGCTTCCTCACGTAGCCTGGAGGTGTGTTATTTTCTTTTATTTAGGTAAAGCACACATGACATTTTCTTTATTATTTTTCTTTAAGCTTTATTTTACTCACCGAAAGCAGAGAGCCTTGTTAAATTTCACAATGGTCATCCTGCTTTGGCACACAAGACAAGTCTGAAGTCACATTGCTTTTTGTTTTTATTCATGATAAACACAACAACAAAACCTGGCTGTTTGGCAGTGCTCTCCTTCTTAACCAGATTACTTTTTATTTGCAATGAGTTTATGGTTAAATGTATTTGTTACCGCCAGCATCTTTTAAAATAAAGTACAATCCTCCTGTGACCTTTGACACACAACAAGAATTTCTGTGGGTGGCCAGGTTTGGAAAAAAAACACTGAAATACTTTCTTGATTTCGCGGCTAGTCGTGGGCAGCTGAAGCCTGTAGCGCTAGGCAGTGGAAATGAGGCAAAGAATGAGTTAGACGACAGACTATCACCTAAATGGGGACATTCACGTGACAGCGATGTATTTAAAGGTTGCCATCCACAGGGGTGCAGAGATCTGTCTTTATCTTATTTTAGCAGTATTATAAGTTTGTAGTTGGGTGACTAACACCAAATTACAGCGTATTCTTTTAGAAACAAAATCATCTAACTATGCACCCATTTTCTAAGTATAAAACTGGTTATAAGCTGAAAATCTGTTGTCTTAAATAGGTATTTAAGTTAAAGTGAAACAGATAAAGACAGATGTAATTCTAAACAGCTACACACCAAAACGTATTAATTAATGCTAGAGCTTTACCTATTTAATTATAGTTTGAAAACAGTATTGAAAGAAGGACCCGTATTATGAGTTGGGTGCTCTCTGTGAAATCAATTTTGCCATGACATTTAGAGTTACAAAAGATCAATAGGAAAATGGCACTTCATCACAAGAACTCATTTTTAAAAATGCAACCTTTGTGTACAGATGAAGAAAAACAGTTCACATACATCAGAAAACACCCACAGGGCAGTAAAGATGCTGCAGTACCTGCATAGCCTTGCAGATCAAGCCCACTGGTGATCAGGAATCACTTTATTTCAGTACTGGGCATATTGTAAAGTGGATTTATCTATTTCTTTTGTCGCTGAAAGCTAACACCAATTGTATATATTTGTTATACTTGTGTTAGTTTTCATCTGACCATGCTATACATATGTAGGTTTAAATAACTACTACTTGTATAGCAATGGGTTACATGTAAAGATAATATTGTTTCAGCACATCTGCAGGAGCATGTTTCAATAGTCCAGACTCAATGCTACACTTAATACAATCCAGTTCAAAAGCCTCTTAACTGGTTCACAGATAGGGCCTGGAACATGTATATGTCCCAGAGCAATGCAAATTAGAAGGTAGCAAAATTATAATGTAGGGATACAATTTGTACAGTTGATATTTATAAAAATATCCTAAAATATATTGGAAAAGCTCTTTATCTGCCTTCCCTTCACCAGAGATCTATACATCAAATAGTTTTTGCAATAAATAAATAAATAAAATAAAATAAAATAAAAGCTTAGTTACATAATGGCAGACTTACAATATTGCATTTGTTCTAGTTTTCCCATTTAATACATAGGGTACAGAGAGTCATCCACACCATGTGTTTAAAAAAAACAAAAAAAAAACACATTACATTATTCTTTGGTCATTGTATAACAACAGCGACAGAACAATGTTGACTTGCCACATAAGTGTTGTTTTGTGATTATGATTACTGTGATGTGAAGTGCCTGCCAGGTTACAAATCAGTAGAGCATTGTTACTGAAAACTACAAAAGATTTAAAGGGATCCTAAAGTTCATGGTCCCTTGATCCTCTTTCTCAGTTACTAAGTAAAAAAGGATTGACTTTTCTGTTGAAGTCCAGTTCAGTCCTTGGGATCAACGCTGTTGTGGTTCACTTTTTGAAATTTGTAGAGCTCAGAACCACAGAAATTTCAAACAGACTCGTACTCCTTCTGCCAGGCTGTGTATTTTTCAGTCAGGTTTCTAGCAGAGGGTTTTGTATGAGCAATCGCATCTAGGAAATCTGTCGTTGTCACTGTCTCCAATTTGGGCAACTCTGTTTTACCTTTAGCAACAACAACAACAAAAAAAAAGTTGCAAACATGACTAGGTACAGAAATAATGCTGAGAAACAATAAATCACAGTGATCTAAAGACAGTACTATTTAACCAACACCATTTAGAGAAATGCAGTCGCCAACAAAAGTATTGGCACCCTATACTTAATATAAGATAATTTAAGAAAACATGTTAAAAACAATCATTTAGTGAACATTAGCCACTAACTAATACGACAAAGATCAAAATACACAATTTCTGGTTGTTTAACAAACAATCTTTATAAAAGAAACAAAAGCACTTAAGCAATTTCAAATATTCGTTAACAAAAGTATTGGCATCTTTACATTAAAAGGTGTGTACAAAATTAATTGCACTAATTAAAAAAAAAAAAAATGTATTGATTGAAAACCACTACAGAGTGCTAAGCTGTAAAGTCAATAGCCAGAAAAAGAGGTAATTATTTCCAACATCTGTTGAAAAATGTTTTGGCAACACAGCAGATAACGGTCAAGACACAGGAGTTGGATTCATGTTTGTGAAAAGCACTCATAGCAAACTACAACAAAATAAGTGGCTGCAGAACATTATAAAGAATCTGTATGGATAAATGTGAATGCAAAATGGACACTTCAGGTTTGAAAGTACAGTATTTTTGGCCAAAAGAAAACACAAATTGTATGGCATTTTTTTTAGAACAAAATTTAGACAGTATGAATATATAAGATCAGTATTACCAGCAGTGTTACTAGTTCTCATTATAAGTAGGGTTTAAATTTTTCGGTTTTTATATATTTTTTCAGTTTGGGGGATTAACAGGTTTTATTATTATTTGGCAAAACCATTTTCAGTTTCTATAATACACTGAATGTACATTTCACTAATACATATACAAGCGTTAACTGTGTTGTCTTCCACAACGAAATCCTTATGGTCATGGGCACATTCTTCCGGGTTTTTGTGTGTTGGCATTTTTTACATTTCGCCACAATTTACAATTCTGTTTTAAATGTAGGAATGTGCTGCCACTCAGTAGTTGGGGCGGGATTAAAGTATTCAGAACAAATCAATGATAGATACAAGTCAGGAAGGAGGGACATTGCCCAGCTGCACTGGGAAAGGTATTTTTTTTGTAGTAGTAGGTTTTATTTTTTAATTTGAAAGGGGTGGTCAACGTGAATGATTAACCATTTTCACTGCTTTTCCTGTGTTTTCCGATGTT
This sequence comes from Acipenser oxyrinchus oxyrinchus, assembly GCA_030684275.1. Taxonomy (NCBI): domain Eukaryota; kingdom Metazoa; phylum Chordata; class Actinopteri; order Acipenseriformes; family Acipenseridae; genus Acipenser; species Acipenser oxyrinchus. Next base: position 82,672,235 of record CM060247.1, on the reverse strand, counting down.
TGTTTCATTTTTTTTTTTGTATCGGGTGCTTTATCATTTTTATTAGTTAAAACCGAAAACTAGAAACCCTAATTATAATACTATGGCCCTCGTTGTGCTCGTGCAGCTTATTTTTCTTAAAATGACACATTAATGCTTAACGACAAAAACATTTGGCAGAATTTTACATTTTTAGTGTGCGACTTGTGTACTGTAACCACTGAATCTTCTAAATAGGTCTTGAGTGTTTTTCGGTTATTATCGATTACCGAAAACTTCAAGCTCTAATTATAAGGTATTATATGCTTATTATTTTTTTAATTAACACCTATAATGTCCAGAAGATGCACTTGCTTACCTCCTTTGTGATTTTCCAGAGCATCAAAGATTTTCCTCACAGGTCTCATTGCTGCCTCCTTACACACTAGCTTTATATCAGAGCCAGAGTAACCATCTGTTTGCTGAAAAATAATGGCCAGTTTACACACACCACGGTAAATGTCATTATGATGTTCTCGCATGCATTTATATGTGTACAGGGAATTAGGATTACACTTTTCTCAAAGCCTTGCAAACAGAAACAACAATTACAAGATTACGCTACCATGTAGCATGTTGTATGTTTTTCACATATATAACATTTGCACATGTTTATTTCATACCTATAGTGCTCTAATGTCCCTTTCTGAAAATTTGCAGTCCATTTTCTTCTTTTATATTAGGTATGTTTTAAATTAGAATATATATATATACAGTACTGTGCAAAAGTTTTAGGCAGGTGTGAAAAAATGCTGTAAAGTAAGAATGCTTTCAAAAAAAGACATGTTAATAGATTATATTTATCAATTAACTAAATGCAAAGTGAGTGAACAGAAGAAAAATCTAAATCAAATCCATATTTGGTGTGACCACCCTTTGCCTTCAAATCAGCATCAATTCTTCTAGGTACACTTGCACAAAGTCAGGGTTTTTGAAGGCATACTCGACAGGTAGGTTGGCCCAAACATCTTGGAGAACTAACCACAGTTCTTCTGTGGATTTAGGCAGCCTCAGTTGCTTCTCTCTCTTCATGTAATCCCAGACAGACTCGATGATGTTGAGATCAGGGCTCTGTGGGGCCATACCATCACTTCCAGGACTCCTTGTTCTTCTTTACGCTGAAGATAGTTCTTAATGACTTTCGCTGTATGTTTGGGGTCATTGTCATGCTGCAGAATAAATTTGGGGCCAATCAGATGCCTCCCTAATGGTATTGCATGATGGATAAGTATCTGCCTGTACTTCTCAGCATTGAGGAGACCATTAATTCTGACCAAATCCCCAACTCCATTTGCAGAAATGCAGCCCCAAACTTGCAAGGAACCTCCACCATGCTTCACTGTTGCCTGCAGACACTCATTCGTTACGCTCTCCAGCCCTTCGGTGAACAAACTGCCTTCTGCTACAGCCAAATATTTCAAATTTTGACTCATCAGTCCAGAGCACCTGCTGCCATTTTTCTGCACCCTAGTTCCTGTGTTTTCGTGCATAGTTGAGTCGCTTGGCCTTGTTTCCACGTCGGAGGTATGGCTTTTTGGCCGCAAGTCTTCCATGAAGGCCACTTCTGACCAGACTTCTCCGGACAGTAGATGGGTGTACCAGGGTCCCACTGTTTTCTGCCAGTTCTGAGCTAATGGCACTGCTGGACATCTTCCGATTGCGAAGGGAAGTAAGCATGATGTGTCTTTCATCTGCTGCAGTAAGTTTCCTTGGCCGACCACTGCGCTCACGGTCCTCAACATTGCCCGTTTCTTTGTGCTTCTTCAAAAGAGCTTGGACAGCACATCTGGAAACCCTTGTCTGCCTTGAAATTTCTGCCTGGGAGAGACCTTGCTGATGCAGTATAACTACCTTGTGTCTTGTTGCTGTGCTCAGTCTTGCCATGGTGTATGACTTTTGACAGTACACTGTCTTCAGCAACCTCACCTTGTTAGCTGAGTTTGGCTGTTCCTCACCCAGTTTTATTCCTCCTACACAGCTGTTTCTGTTTCAGTTAATGATTGTGTTTCAACCTACATATTGAATTGATGATCATTAGCACCTGTTTGGTATAATTGTTTAATCATACACCTGACTATATGCCTACAAAATCCCTGACTTTGTGCAAGTGTACCTAGAAGAATTGATGCTTGATGCTGTTTTGAAGGCAAAGGGTGGTCACACCAAATATGGATTTGATTTAGATTTTTCTTCCGTTCACTCACTTTGCATTTAGTTAATTGATAAATATAATCTATTAACATGTCTATTTTTGAAAGCATTCTTACTTTACAGCATTTTTTCACACCTGCCTAAAACTTTTGCACAGTACTGTATATATATATATATATATTACAGTGATTATATAATATATATATATATATATATATATATATATATATATATATATATATATATATATATATATAAATATGTACAACATATCAAAATGTTGGGCAGCTGGCTCTTTGAGCTAATTATATATATTGTAGATTGGCACCATAATAACAAGGTTTTCTTCATTAAAGGATTCCTTTTTTTTTTTTTTTGTCCAAACATACTGCAGTCCATTTTTGGGGAAAAGTTATATTTTAGTTTCATTGGACCAGATCATTTTGTTGAAGAATGCTTTAGATTCCCGTTCATGTTTCTTGTCAAATTTTAGACGGTTTGTTTTATGGTGGCTAGGGGGGTCCCGAGTGGCGGATCCTGTAAAGTCACTCCGCACCGGAGTGCAGAATGCGCCCTATAACTTGGAGATCGCCAGTTCGAATCCAAGCTATGCGAGTTAGTTCGGGGGCTGCAGCAGTGAGCCAGGTTGAATAATAATTGGACATTCCAAAAATTGGGAGAAAATTGGAAAATTAATTTAAAAAAATGTTTTTAAAAAAAATTGAAATGAATTGATGGCTAATGATCAATAAATGCTTGTATTTAATGTTTTCTTGAATAATCTTATATTAAGTATAGGGTGCAAATACTTTTGCGACTGTGTGCACATTATATATATATATATATATATATATACATATATATATATATATATACATACATATATATATATATATATATATATATATATATATATATATATATATATATTGTGTGTAGGTGTGCTGTTAGAGCAAGTGTCAGTAAATGTGCTCTTTACCTGTCCCAGAAGGCTGTAGTCCAGGTCAGTCCATAGCTCCACACCTCCTGTGTTACTTAATGGGGGCAGCCAGTGTTTGATCATAGCCTGTCTTGCCTCTCTGGTAGGCAGACCCACTAAGATCCTTTTCTCTAATCTTCGCAACATGGCATGGTCTAGTTCCCTGCAAACAAAAAAATGAGTAAGGTAAAACAAATCACGTATAATATAATCCTCCCTTCCTAGTTCTTATTCTGCAAAGCCTAATACAAAGTAATCTCACTTTACATTAATATAAAACCTGCAAAGTAAGGGTATTACAATTCAGACCCTCAAACTGTGGCAGAGCCAGATGAATGTAAACCACATGCTTTTATGTCCAGAAAGGTTAACTAATTGACTTCCTAACCATGGCAAATTGGAAGCTGCTAACACAAAGACAAGATCGTCCGAGCGTGCCAAGCCATCCATCTGAACCAGCAACTCTGTCTTCATTCGCCTGCTGCCTTCATGTTCCCCTCTGTGAAAACAAACAGGTGCATTTGTTAAACAAGTTGATTCAAGTAAGGGGCAAGCAAAAATGTACAATGCTTGTGATTTCAGCATTTAGCATGACGTGACTCAAAAGAGAATACAGATTTCAACAAAGACAAAATACAGTGGGAATTGAGATAATTACAAAGGTTAACAGTTATTGTAAATAACTAGGAATCTTAATTATACATTAAAATGAAAAGACCAATACTGGTAACACATAGTGGTGTCACAAGTAAGCATGGGATGAGAAAAGACTACATAAGCAACACAGGCACTGTGGTTTGAAATACATTTATTTTGTAATACAGGTTAGGTGAGTGTTCTTGTCTAACTCTCAACTATGGCTAGGAAAAAAAAACAAATTATTTTTTTACATATCATTTTTGTTGTTGTTGACATTTAGCAATAGGCCTCTCTGATGCACAAACTATAGTGTGTGAAAAATGCCAAAAACAAAAGGTACTGTCTCTCGTGACTGACAGAACTTCAGTATTAGCAGTAAAATATTTATTTTAACTACTATCCTATCCAGTTAGTTATTTGTAAAAAACAAAACAAAAACAAAAAACAAACAACAAACAAAAAACAACAACTATATGACTAAAAACATTCATAGAAAACTATAGCTTTGATCTATTCCAAGCTTGAGCTCACTGTAGTGAGATTCCAGTTAGCCAGGAAATCAAAGCTAATCAAAATTTACTGGATGACTCTGGGATATTAATTGCTTGGTTCCCGTTTTCTGGTATTACTGTCAGAACTGTAGAAGGGTCTTACCCTGGGCCAGTTCCTCTGTGGTTCATTACTGATTCCAACTCATCCAAGAAAATAGTAGAAGGGGCATGGTACCTCGCAAGTTCAAACAAAACCTGAGCAAAGAGGGGAAAAAACACACTTTAAATAATCTGAATCATAATGTAATTTTTTTTTGTTGGACTGGCAGCACTGTAGACTAAAGTCCTAAGAGCTGGACAAGCAGAGACAGCTGTAATGTAAACTTTCCACCCACTGCCCAACCAGGCATGACTCATGACTTCAGTGCCCATATCCATCCATTCTTGTGCAGTCATGGTGCCCACTGCCAGTTTATGGATTACTAGGGGTTACCAGACAACTTACCCGAACCAGCTTTTCTGAATCCCCTCTCCATTTGCTGACAATGCTGGATGCTGATATATTGAAAAATGTTGTGTTGCACTCAGTTGCAACAGCCTTAGCAAGCAGCGTTTTGCCAGTCCCTAAAACAGAAAGGAAGACTGTATTAAAAGCTGTGGGTGTATAATAGCATTAGCCCCCTTATAAAGACTTGATTCTTGTGCCATGACGGATAGAGGACATGCAAATTAAGGGTGGGCTGTAATGTATTGTAAATTCAAAGATGGTCTCTTCAAAAATGAATACAAGCCAATCCATCTACAGTAGGTTTATGAAGTATGTTATATTTAAATGGTTAGCTGTAGGTCCTAAAGTGCATTTTTTTAAAATAATTATAAATAGAAGGATTCAGCATTACCAGTCTTTAACTCAATGGTTAAGACTACTATAAAAACAAAGGTGCATTACTTTTACCATGTGTGACCTGGGCTGTTCCAATCTAAAATGATAATGTAGTGCATTTAAAAGTCTTGTAGTATTGCATTAATTAACCTCTAGAGACATGGTGACTACTTGCCTGGTGGTCCATAGAGCAATAGCCCTTTCCAAGGAGAAAGAATCCCTGTAAATAGCTGGGGGTACTGTAAAATGAAAAATATGATACACTTTAAGGCAGGAACTTGAGTATAACATTACCACCAGTAGATATCTGGAATGCTAAACTTAGGTTTAAAGCATTGGGTCTGATTTTCAAATGATTATTATGAGTAAAGTACTCATTTTTTTCCAAATACCTAGTGTGTTTATTTAGATGGTTAACGTAGATCTTATTATCTAGTATGAGATCATCTGAATTCATGTTTTAGAAAATAAGCTCCTATTTCTGTCGAGAAATAGGAGGGGACAGAGATGCTCTTGTCATCATCATCAGTTCAAAATAATAATGCATATTTATTGTACTTGACTAGATGGAAGAGGACATAAGCAAGTGACTTTATTAAAAATGTGTAGAAATCCACTCTACTGCATCATTAATAAAGTTGAGGTTCAGTTAGCCATTTTGATCTTACCACCATTTTTGTCAAAAATGTATGAGGCCAAATAAATAACACCCAAGAAAACGTTTTCATTTGTATTCAAGGGCTGAGCCACACATCTTTATTCCTGATCATTCAAACTACACAATCTAGAGAAGATGCACTACCCTGGGTCTGAGAATGATACTGGTATGGATTTAATGTCACCTTGAAGATATAACCTGTGTTTCCTTCCTTATAGCTTAGTAAAAATGCATTTATGATTGAACATCACAAAGAACTGCAGAAATACCACAGAATTTGCTATCACAGTACCTTAATAGGATACAAGACAGCTTCTTTGACTAATCGCTTGCCTGCATCAAGTCCAATAATGTCATCCCACCTCACATTTGGATTGTGCAAATATATATCCTTTAAAAGAAGACAACATGCTGATGGTTTTAACATTATGCCACCGTAACAAAGATTAATTGGTTTGACAGCAGAAGCAGAACTTTGCTGCAGCCTAGTGGCAAACGTGTGCTCACCATTCTAAAAACTTGGAATCAGATTCATAATACGTAACATCCTAGGTACACTTTCAAAACATGACTTTTTAAACAAATGCTTTACTCACTGTAAATGTTACAGTTCTATTATTATATTGCTGGCTAGTGTTCTATTAGTTTTAGTTGGTAAGGTTGAAAGCAGTTATGTGACAACAGATGTTTGCGAGCACACTTTTCTGTAAAGTCTCTGCAGAAAACAGTCAACAAGGTTTAAAAAGTCTGTATTCCTTCATATGGCATGTTACCTCGCTTTGATTCACTCTGTTTCTGGAACATTTTCAGTGCATTTCTTACCCTGCTTATTACAGCTGCCAATTCTCTCATTTCACTGTTCATTCCACTAAAGGCACTGAGAGGTTTAATAAGACGTTCCTATAGAAATTAGAAACAAATACAAAAAAAGTATCCAGTAAAGCTTCGTAATAAACTGTTCAGACACCGTAAATCAGCTGCAGTTTTAGGCTTTAGATTCAACATAGCTAAATAAACTTGATACTTTGATGTCACGCAAACAAATTTTGCCTCCTGGTTCAAAGATTAATTTAGAACAATATGCTAAACCAGGATTTTACAAGATAGGTAGAAACTTTGGAAAGACTAACAGAAGCTTCTCCCAACAAGTATTTTTATGGACTTAAATGTCTAACATAATGTTTTAACAATCTACTCACATCCACCACCAAAAAACAAAAAAATAGCAGTTCTACATTTGCTACCTCATCCTTATATTCGGTTTTAGATAATATATAGAATAAAAGAGTTTTTATTATAACCTACAGAAGGATCTGGGTTAGAGTTTAAGCTGTTTACATCGTTAGAAGCTCCTTTAATTGCATCTTGGATCAATCCACGGAAGTCAATCACTTGGCCCTGTGTAAATAAGAGAGCCCTGTCAATGAGGTTCAGCTCCTTGAGTAAAGCCAGTAGAAGACAACACATTTTTATTATACAGCAATTCATTACACACGACTCATGATATTCTCATGATATAAAGTTTAACTGGCAGCGGACCTAGAAACATGACTTCTAGAGTATTAAATGGCTCCCTTCATACACCCAGGTCATAAAAAAAATTAAAAAAAATCTAATGTGCATGCAAGCCTCTTTTGTGTATTTTTGATTGAAAAAAAAAAGTGTATTGACAAGTGGTAGCCTATTCTAATGATAGTTTATCATATTGGTATTTTCAATCATCATAATCTTACATGTCTGTATGTGCAATGTGTTAACATGTCTATAAATGCTTTTTACATTGGCACATTAATGTTTTATGAATATGGCCCTGCGTCTCTTTAAGTAAATAAAATGGCCTATTTATGAGAAAACAAACCATATAACAGTAGCAAGTGAATAAAGCAATAATAATAATAATAATACATGGAAATTAGTCTCTGCAAAGATTTGAGCAAAAAGATCAAATACAAACATAGAATATAATGGAAATGGAAGCTTAGAAATAGTTCTTTGTGTTTTAGGAATAGACCATGTTTTGTTAAAGCTTTGGCTCATGATCACCTTAGGACTTGGAAAACCTTTTTAACCTGCATGCAAATAGGTTCTGGTTACAGGTTCTGCCTGGACAAAGAAATAGATGCAAGGTGACAGATTTTGTTTTTCGAACCACACAGGTGACTTCTGTGTACAGAAACATTTATAATACACCTTACCTTTTTTATTTGTGTTCCTTCCCCTCCACCACTCCTGATGAGAGATGACACATTTAAACCAAACTCTGCAGTTTCTGGAGGGGTTGAACAGCCATTCTCCTACAAGAAAATGGGTACTTGTACAATTTTACAGAATAACAAATAGACATATTGAATCGGTCTTATAGAATACATTATTTACAGTTTAAATGAAGGCAACATTTTTTAGCATAAAAAGGTTGTAATAATTTGCACAATATGGTAAACTGTATCAATCACAAGGCACTTGACAGACAAAACTGTGTTTTCTTTCCTTTTGATTCATTCTAAAAGTAACACCACTGTACTCAATAATCTGATACAAATGGGTACAAATGCAATCAATTTTCAATAAAGTCAGTTAAGTATTTAAGTGTCTAAACTTAATTAAATGTATATACAGTACTGTGCAAAAGTTTTAGGCAGGTGTGAAAAAATGCTGTAAAGTAAGAATGCTTTCAAAAATAGACATGTTAATAGATTATATTTATCAATTAACTAAATGCAAAGTGAGTGAACAGAAGAAAAATCTAAATCAAATCCATATTTGGTGTGACAACCCTTTGCCTTCAAAACAGCATCAATTCTTTTAGGTACACTTGCACAAAGTCAGGGATTTTGTAGGCATATAGTCAGGTGTATGATTAAACAATTATACCAAACAGGTGCTAATGATCATCAATTCAATATGTAGGTTGAAACACAATCATTAACTGAAACAGAAACAGCTGTGTAGGAGGAATAAAACTGGGTGAGGAACAGCCAAACTCAGCTAACAAGGTGAGGTTGCTGAAGACAGTTTACTGTCAAAAGTCATACACCATGGCAAGACTGAGCACAGCAACAAGACACAAGGTAGTTATACTGCATCAGCAAAGGTCTCTCCCAGGCAGAAATTTCAAGGCAGACAGGGGTTTCCAGATGTGCTGTCCAAGCTCTTTTGAAGAAGCACAAAGAAACGGGCAACGCTTGAGGACTGTAGACGCAGTGGTCGGCCAAGGAAACTTACTGCAGCAGATGAAAGACACATCATGCTTACTTCCCCTTCGCAATCGGAAGATGTCCAGCAGTGCCATCAGCTCAGAACTGGCAGAAAACAGTGGGACCCTGGTACACCCATCTACTGTCCGGAGAAGTCTGGTCAGAAGTGGCCTTCATGGAAGACTTGTGGCCAAAAAGCCATACCTCCGACGTGGAAACAAGGCCAAGCGACTCAACTATGCACGAAAACACAGGAACTGGGGTGCAGAAAAATGGCAGCAGGTGCTCTGGACTGATGAGTCAAAATTTGAAATATTTGGCTGTAGCAGAAGGCAGTTTGTTCACGAAGGGCTGGAGAGCGTACACGAATGAGTGTCTGCAGGCAACAGTGAAGCATGGTGGAGGTTCCTTGCAAGTTTGGGGCTGCATTTCTGCAAATGGAGTTGGGGATTTGGTCAGAATTAATGGTCTCCTCAATGCTGAGAAGTACAGGCAGATACTTATCCATCATGCAATACCATCAGGGAGGCATCTGATTGGCCCCAAATTTATTCTGCAGCATGACAACGACCCCAAACATACAGCGAAAGTCATTAAGAACTATCTTCAGCGTAAAGAAGAACAAGGAGTCCTGGAAGTGATGGTATGGCCCCACAGAGCCCTGATCTCAACATCATTGAGTCTGTCTGGGATTACATGAAGAGAGAGAAGCAACTGAGGCTGCCTAAATCCACAGAAGAACTGTGGTTAGTTCTCCAAGATGTTTGGGCCAACCTACCTGCCGAAGTTCCTTCAAAACTGTGTGCAAGTGTACCTAGAAGAATTGATGCTTGATGCTGTTTTGAAGGCAAAGGGTGGTCACACCAAATATGGATTTGATTTAGATTTTTCTTCTGTTCACTCACTTTGCATTTAGTTAATTGATAAATATAATCTATTAACATGTCTATTTTTGAAAGCATTCTTACTTTACAGCATTTTTTCACACCTGTCTAAACTTAATTAAATGTATATACATATTGACAGTAAGAAAATGTAACAACTGTTAACTAGAGGCTTAAAAGGGTAGATAGGGACCTTTTTATTCAATTGTGTTACATGTTCCCATGTGTCGCTACAACTCTTTACTTAAGGTGTGTTTACTTTTTTAAACTTTTAAATTGCATTTGCATTCCCTGCCTCAAAATGGCTCCCCACGTACCCGCATGGACCTCTCAGAACTACATTTCCCATCACCCCCCTGCTCAGTGGTAAATCCATCTCAGTTACATATGTGAGCAGTAGGATGATGGGAAATGTAGTTCTGAGAGGGCCCTGCAGGTACATGGGCAGCCATCTGAGGCAGGGAATGCAATTTAAAAGTTTAAAAAAGTGGTCAAAATGTAAAAAAAAAAATAATAATAATTAAAACAACACACACCTTACGTAAACAGTTGTAGCAACACGTGGGAACATGTAACACAATAAAATAAAAAGGTCCTTATGTACCCTTTAAATTATTGTTTGCATAACACATGGCCAAAATGGCAAAATATAATACTTATTGTAAAAACTATTTATATATATTTTTTTTTTCACTTGTGAATATTTGTCACATTTACAGCTTATTTTACCTTTGGAGCAATATCTGAGCAAGCCTGAAATGTGTGTACTGACAAATGAGTCCAATATAAAAATTATCACCAGGGGTGTACTGGTAATTTCTTTCCATATGAAACAGTGACTGTTTATTTGGATATTTTCCAATGCAATTTTAACAAACTCACTGTTTAACTGACGGAAGAAATCTCCGATACACCCCCGGGGTCATTTTTATACTGGCCTCATTGCAGATGTTCTACCTTGCTCAGTCTTGCTCAGAGACAGAATATGCTGATGACCTTATTAAACATTACAAATACCGGTAAGTGCAGAAACAGTAAAAGACCACATCAAATTAGATAAAAAGATATGTGAATTTACAGCTGTAAATTAGGGAATGGGTGGTTTCAGAGATGCACTACTTTGACCACTGCAAAATAAGAGACAATCAGAGTTTCTGCCTTGGATTCTCAACTGGTATCATTTGTGTCTGAAAATCGGTTAATCTTGAACTCAGGGTCCTACCAATCACCTGTTTAGGGCTTTCTCTGACAGCTGTCTTTGGAGCTGTTCTTTTTCCACTAGTTTTTGATGGAGGACGTTGAGTGGCCTGGGGCTGATTTATCCTGGGAAGAGTCTGGTAGTTACAGCTGGGGGTTCTGAGATTTAATATAAAATGGAAAAAATAATTGATTCCTGAAGGAACTATGATGCCATGTTGAAATGATCATCTCAAAAGGTGTTTCCTGTAAAATGTAATAAGTATAACAAAAACAACATTTAGAAAAAAATGTCATCACTTTTATATCTATTGCTTCTTGGGCTACAAGAGTTTAAACATTGTCTTCTACTAGGAGCATGCCTATATTGATCGCAGAGTGGCAGAGGGGCTAACAGTTTTTAAGCAGAAGGAAGTTTGGGATGCATTCATTACGCTTTAGTCCAATTCAGCATTTGCACCACTTGTTTCTAAAGGGAAAATACAACTAGTAATAAAAAATAAGCTAGAAAAACAAAGCTGTATTCTACATCTGTTCATTGTCAGAATAAAAAATTTAAAAAATATATATATTTTACCTCTTTAGTTTTCCCCCACTTCTTGGGTGCTTTTTTTCTCCTAAAAAGTTTAAAAGGTTTGATGAAGACTCAAATACAGTTAAACAGTACTGATACAGCCCTAACTAGATGCTAGCCTTGTATGTTTTTGATAATGCCAACCAATTAAAGTAGTTGGATCACTTCACAATTGCAAATATATGTTCAGTCATATCAATACAGCCCAGTGGAAAAAGTTAAAGGGTATATATGGACTTTTTTATTTTATTGTGTTACATGTTCCCATGTGTTGCTACAACTGTTTATGTAAGGTGTGTGTATTGTTTTAATTTTGATTTTTTTTTTTTTTTTACATTTTGACCACTTTTTTAAACTTTTAAATTGCCTCAAGATGGCTTCACATGTGCCTGCATGGACCCCTCAGAACCCCTCAGATTTCCCATCATCCTCCTGCTCACATATTTAACTGAGATGGATTTTCTAGTGAGCAGGAGGGTGATAGGAAATGTAGTTCTGAGAGGTATGTAGGTACATAGTATTACTAGACTGGTCAAACACAGTACATACCAGATTCCGCTGCCTTTTTAGTAAGCTTTGGGTACCGTTGAAATTTAATGAAGTAGTAGCTCTCATACTCTAACAGGATTGTCTCCAAGTCTATGTTGTCACAAACTTCAAAACAACGCAAACCTAAATTGGTTTCTTGTTCAAGGGCATTGGCAGCATCCATATATCTGTGACAATAAAAAAAAAAAAATAGAAAATACACAGTCGCAACAGTGGTCGGAACGGTGCCACTGTTCGCTGAGCTGCTCCGACTATTAAAAAAGGCAACATTCCAGATACTTCGCAAATTCCACCTTCTAATCTTTTCACACTTGGTGCTACCAAGTTAGAGCAACCCAGAATTAACACCTTAACAATCTGGCTCTGCAGTGCTTTACAAAGCAGCATAGAAAGATTGTGTTTAGCTGTTATGCAGTTTGTTTCTCTCAATATATTTTTCTATTGTGCTGATATTAATGTACTACGTTACAATCTTTGAAATGTTGTGGGTTTAGCTAAATTAGCCTTAACTGAGCTAAATGTTTTTATTTATTTTAATTTTATATATAAGTATATGTTACAGTAGTTGTAGTTAAGTATCTTAATGTACAGTGACAGCCACATCTGAGTTAATACTGTACCTACCCTTCCTGTGTCATGTAGTGGAGAATCAGAATCAGCAGATTCTTCCGCCTGGCTTCTGCTCTCATTTCATCCTTCAAAACAAATAAAGCACACACTTTAAGTGCCAGAAAACATTAACTATATAGGTCAATTACATTCGCAAGCTTATTCAGAACTGAATTTATTTATTGATACACAATAAATACATGTTTTATTTCAAACAAAACAGTATTTTATAATAGTGAGTGGCCTAATAATACGTGTTGTGGAATAACACTTTAAATACAGTTGTTGGAATACAGTACTATTAATTACTCTCTACTTAGACTTATCTTTTTTTTGATCTACGCAATCAATTTGTTCCAATGCCTGTACTAATCATGTCCTTTTTTTTCCTGGCAACTGTATGGCTGCTAAAATATCACGTGGCGCCCATTGATCTCCAAGGCAACGTGAGACTCCACATTCACGGCAAATGAAAACATAGGAACATAAACAAATGTATTTTCTCTTAATAATATAGCGGTTTTAAAGTTCACACAACCCTGTGTTTATGTGCTACTGAGGTCAGCGATTTACTGCTTAGTCTCCGTGGAATAATAGCTCCTAAATATGCTAATACTAGAATACATGTGTTATTACGAACTAAAAACCCGTTTAATTCACTAAAGAAAACACCTTATTTTCACAGGTGTCTGCAACTGCGCTAGTGATATACGATGTACAGTAGTTTAAAAAAAACGACATTAGTCATTACTCTTTATTTTATCCGATGCAATGCCTACGTGTTTATTCAGACAACAAATTAAATGTACCAGCGGTACTACTGGTTACTCACCGCCTCTCTCGCTTGGTTGGCTGTTTTCATTGCTTGATACGAAAGCTCCATAGTCATTTTGCCCTTTTTGAAGTCACATTAAATACCTTACAATAATTTGAAATGTAGCAGGTGAAAACTTGCGGCAATCTGATATTTTTTCCTTGGCTCGGAACGTAGCCTTTTGTATGCATCAGAGTTACGCATGCTACCACTGTTGGAACTAATACACTTGCGTTATTTGCGTAGGCACACAATAACACTTGGCAAGGAACACTTGTTAGTCGGTTACTATTAACCAATGACCAGCTACACACAATACCTGTTGGGAAGGAAAACCATTTGAATGCAGCACTGCCATCTAGTGAAAACCTTGATTTTTTTTTTTTTTCTTTTACTAATTTAAGTGTTCCCATTTCCAATATCGGTGCTTCTTATAACAGTATATACACTTTAAAATATGTCAACATGTGTTTATTAAGCATGTTGATTCCTGATGGAATTGCAATAAAAGATCTGTTCTAAAACAGACTGTACATCTTTGATTAAGCCACACAAGTGTCCATGTCACTGTACATTATAAGGGACGATGAATGGAAGGTGCTTTACACAACACACACAAAAAAATCAATGAAGTTTATTAAACATTACTATTAAATATTTTGATAAAAATTATTTTATTGTTTTTTGAAATTCTAAAATATGTCCAAATTTCATTTCTGTAACACATTACTGTAACATAGTGTAGAAATATGTATTTGTTGCTTGTCTAGAATGAATCTCCCAGATATTAGGTACATATTTGCTTTAGTTTTGAGTTTAGTTTAGATTTGAGAAGTAATATGGGGTGACACATGTAGATAACTTTGTTTGTACTGTTAGGTACTGTTGTAATAAACTATTTTTTTCATTAAAGTCATCCCATAAAAAAAAGAGTACTACACTTGAGTAATCTTTGAGGGTGTGTATAATTATTTTCTAAGATATGAAATATTTGTTGTGCTTTTTAATCTATAGTAGGGTTTTAGAAAACAGCTGTTGTCAACAACACATTTGTAACATGCAGACGAAATAATACGATTGGTTTACATATTGGCTTTTGTCAGTAAGTTTTTCAGTTACCCAATGTCTCACATATAAACATGTCCTGACTGCCTAAAAATGATATGTCTCAGTGGACATATCCAGTGTATACTTCAAAAAAGTGCCATAATCAACAATTTTCATTTTAGTGTTCCTTTAATTTTTACAGGACAGAAAACATATAAAAATTTCAGATATTCCTGTATTCCTTTAAAGGGAACATATTTCAGAAAAGCTGAAACCGTCCCCCCTCCCCCCCAATCTAATTTCTTAATTGAAGAGTTGACCTTTTACTTTAGCTCCATATTTCATGGTTATTACAGTTTTATTGCTGACAGTAACTGCACCAATGTTTCTGTTGGACTAAACCAACCCATTGCAGTGCTTTGACAAATTGTAATCCTTTTTTTTTTTACTTGAGTAATTGATCTGATTGATGAAACTGTGCTTAAAATCCAGGATTTGTTTTTAATATCTTAAAAATAAATACTTGAAAACAATACACAGAGGGCTTATGAAAGTGACCATCTTTACCATACATGACCACTCTACATTGATGCTTCCTGTCTATCTAGCCATCTACCCTTGCTAGACATTTTCAAGGTCTGCGGTAATTTTAGGGGTCATCAGATGAGCACCACCAATTTTTTTGTGTTTTTTCCCCATAAAATATTTGTTGCAAGCCAACATATTTCATAATAACTTTCCTCTAACCCTATAATTACCGTGGGATTAGTGTTACCATTATAAATATGTTTGAGGGGAACTTAGGGATAACTGCGCTGCCATTGGGATTTCCCACATTGCTACAGGAGCATGCCAGAGAAAACCGTCTTGTGGGTTACTTTCCATGCCCATTCAATGAAGAATTATGTGGAGTGTTATTTAACACCATGATACAGATTTAATTTGTTTCTAAATTTTAACTCAGGCATCCAGATATAAAACCACATTAATGCACTACCTACTGTAAGTAATACAAAAAATATTTTATTAGCGACATTGTATAAGTAAAATATTACAATTTTGATTTATGTAGAACAAGTCTGATGCATTATTCAATTATCTTTCAAACTGTTACTGTGAAGTAATACTTTTACGTATACTAATACAGACAACAATACAATTGATTAAAATTAGTACACAATGTTACCAGTTATGTTATTAAAGCAACCCAGAAATGCACAGGCTCCAAAAAATAAAGTATGTTGCATATCCAAAGTATAAATTTTAGATGAAAATACATAGTACATATTTCCACATACACAAGCCAGTGTGTGTGAAGTGACAAAATATGTGCTCACTATGCCTGCTGTACAGGTTTTACCGTATTTACACCCAGTGTTATGTTTTGGATATGCCATATACTCCACATTCAACATTTTTAATTGACTAACTAAATTAACTAAATTTTTAAAAAATGAAGTTGTAAACATTCTTAATTTGTATTTAAATGTATTGTGTGGCAGAGTAGGGTGTTCATCGTACTCCCCTTGAAAACAATCAGACTGCCCAGGTTTGTCTACACAATGCGCAGAGCCCAAGAATACCAATAATTATCATACACATTGCAAACCACTGTCTGCTAGATACTTATTTTTACCGCAGAATTAAGATTAAAAGACCCCAGTCTCAGTTAGTAATGTATTCGCTTCTAGCAGCATTCCTTTTACATAAACCCGAACCGTGTAAAACAAAGTGAGGAAGTCCTGAGTGCTAAAGGCTGTATCAGCTAGTGCAAATCCTAATGTGGAAGGAATGAATCCTCGGCCATATTCCACCATCCATGTACCAGAGCTCCACTGGACTGATGTAGCTTCACCTACTGCATGCACAATAGTATCACCTGTAGAGACAAAAAGGAATGCAATAGCATGAGATTCTGCTGAGCATCCCTGCTTCTGGCTCACTAAAGTCTTGACAACTCATGTTCACTTGTGTTTATATTATTGTATGTTTTATGCAGTTTACCAGGCATAAGCATTTACTGCAGCCAACTTAAACATAGTACTTTATAATAATGACTTGCAGAGTGCAGTCCCGCCCCTTCAAGGACTTTAACATTGGTGTAAAACCCTGGCTGGTTAACTCCTACTTGACAGCTAGTTTTGAATGAATTAGAATTCTTTTTTTTTTATTACTGTAGATGTGCTCTGATGCAGAATGTCTGTCACAAACACTCTGAATACACGTTCGTGCACCCTGACTTCACAGGTCAAGCACCTCTCAATAAAAACACATTAAAATAGTGTTCGTAAATTCCTGTGAAAGCATTACCTGCTATTCCAGTGGTGATCCACTTGAATTCATTATGCATTTTTAAAATGATCTTTAGGACTTAAAAAATAATTAAAAAAAATCATTACAAAAATAACAAAAAAATAAATAAATATTCAGATGTTACTCTTATGCAACCCCATGAAACTCATATGAATTAAAGTGCTGTCATAAAACTCACCTGGATAATAAACTTCACTTTTTGTCGTCCCTTCTTTCCACTGTCTGAAAGTACCAGAGATAATGGTGTCAGAGATTTCAGCCCAGTAGCGACCTGGAAAATAATGACCTCATTAATTTGAAAGTCATGTATTTTCCCCCCATATACACTGCTGTGTCTTAGACATTTTGCACATGGGGGGTTATACTACTATAGAATCAACCTGCTTTAATAATACCATAGAATCAACCTGCGGCACCTACAGAACGTCATGTTACGTATACATTTTAAATAAACAAAAAACGTTTTACTTTTATTTCTGTGGACGCTCCTTTAAAATCAATGACTTAAGTGGGAATACCACAACAAAATTGTATTTTTAAAATAAACGTAGAGGGCACTATTATTTGAACCCAATATAACCCAGAAAGGGCCATATAAACGCACTTCTGCTTTATTCTAGACCAGACATTTTGTCAGCTCTTGGAGAACCCAGCCAATAATAAATCTGATTGAGAAACAGCCTCTGGCAACCCTACCTGAATGACCGCCAGTGTCCACTGCAGTTCCAAAAAGCAAGACATATTCCGTGAGGGAAGCATGGAGCAGACACATGGAGCCCATCCAACCACCAGCATTTACAAATACCCATTGCAGGTCCTCATCTGGCAGTATGTGGCCAGGATACTTCTTCCTCAACTCAAAGACAACTTTGGAGAAAGCCAGCTCATGATCCAGTCCTATTAAAATACAGAATGTTGGAGTGAATTAAATGGGGGCTCATAAAAGACCTGACCACTTGCACTGCAAACTGATTCAATTATAAGATTGTTGTGCTCATTTATAAAACAGTACATACAACCCAAAGCACAAGTAAGCATTTATTGATCATTTTAAATCACAGTATTTAGCAGGCTGATATCTTACTCTGAGCTGATGGACTGCAACGACTACTCAGCTAATTAACATATTGATTCACGTCAGAAACAATTCAGTAGAGTACCTGAATACTACAGCAGACTACCCTTTAATGACTAGAAAATAAAGCTATATACGTTGCCTTTTACTTTAATTGAAGAGTCTGGTGAAGACTGGCGCAAAATCGAGGCGGTTATCGTTATCATCTGGTATTGTGTGACAGACCGATGGACACGATCTGCGTATATAGGTCCCTATTATTATTATTATTATTATTATTATTATTATTATTTTCTTTTTTAAATGACCCTAAAAATAACACAAAGTCCCAACAAATGTTTTCAATCACTTTATACACATTTCAATTTATTTTTTCACATCTTGGTTTCGCAAAGGATATATATATATATATATATATTACGCTTTAATTTCTCCCAGTTCAGGTATTTAATTAAGGTAAAAATAATTATAATATACACAATTCAGTTTTTTTAATTTTCTTTTTAAATCTGACTTTGCTTAATAATAGTCAATGTTGAAGTAGTTACGATCTGCTATGTACATCGCTAGTGATGGGAAATACATTTAAATTTTGACAGAATTAAAACGATTAAATCCTTTAAACTGAAACACAGATTGACAGTTTTTTTAATTTAATGTTGACAGATTTTAATAGTCGACTTGCTCAGAATTATCCTAACTGACGCAACTTAGTTGCAGCAGTATTGTCACTCTGTAGAGAGACGTCATTTTCCAGTGATACACAGTACATGCTGTTATAACTTGGTTTGAAAAACTAAACATTGTGAGATTAGGCTACCACCCAACATCATGTTAAAAACTGTGTTACGTTTCTGTGTTATTTAAATGCCGACCATATTAAAATTAGCGCCATATTCTAAACTTGTTAAATTAAATACTTGCCTGCATATTGCTTGGCCAGCTTTGCAACATCGTCCTTGTTGAACACATACTGTTTGTTCCCCAACCAGTACTGTATGTACTGCACCAGCAATGCTAGAACTCCGAGCACCACCACGAGTTTTAACACTTTTGAAATAAAAGACATGACTGCAACTAAGACAAGTCACATGTAAACAGCGAGCGGCAGGTAATTAATCAAAAGTATAAAACGCTTAAGTATCACAAAAGGCTACTCCTTCAGTCTAAACATTGAGCAACGTTACAGTAATCCCCTAAATGCCGATTTGCGCTGAAGCATGATTCGAGCCTGATTTCTAAAACCACCAATAGCGGGTCGCCCCTTTGAGAGTTCTTCCAATGGTAGCGCCCTGAACCTGATCCGACAACTTTCTCTTCCTGGTTGGAAGGCCAAACAAATTCTTAACCGAAGTTGCAACACGATTGAATGAATGATTGAAATTCAGTTTTGGGCAACTCAAGAATGCATTACAAGCTTTAGCTAAATGCTTAAAATATAAAAATATTTTTATATTTTTACTTTTTTTTATTTTTATTTTTTTAAACAAGTGCCAGTTTCGCACACAGTAGCCTATCTGAAATTGCCAGTAATGTTGTTACCTTCTATACAATCTAGCAGCAGTGGTGACGGTTTTTTATTTTATACAAATCAAGTGAGGACAGTTCTGTGTATACATTGAAAGAATACAGTGTATTTAATTCCATACCTTTTTAAATTACAGTTTAGCATTATACTCTGTGTTGTATAATGGTCTGGCAGCTTGACTAATCATCTGGTATCTTGACCTAGTCGTTTTTTTCATTGCACAGTACCGTAAATTATATTTAGAACCTTTTAGGGCATTTTCTAGCAGTACAGCCTGTATTACAGGGGGATTCTCCAGTGCTGTAAAATGGTCTGAAACCATCGTATTGTAGTGGCTACATTTTTAGAGTACATCGCTCAATCCAACTGCAAAGCCCCACTTGTTTACTGTAATATAGAAGTTCAAAACCAGCGCCTTTGCACACTAAACAAACTGGTTCAAGCCAAGTGACTTCCTGCACGTTGATATGATAACCGATGTAGCAGTCGTGTTACACGCGGCTTCAAATTGCTATAACGAGAGAAAGACGTTTTATGAGTAACTTTTATATAGTCTTTAGGAGATAAGACATGGACGGCAATAAACAAACACCAGATTTTGATCAAACAGGTACGTATTTTCTTTTTTTAAATTTACGTTAAATTCCTTAATTTACATTAAACAAGAGCAATAAATAAGTGCTTGCATTTAAGGTTCTCTGAATGTCTCTCGAGAAATTAGTGACACCCACTTACAAAGTCAGCAATGGGCAAAGGTATTTTTTCAAAGTGTTTATCGTTATGGATTACAATCTTACATTATGCATACGTTTGTTCTTGTAAAACTCGTGATATGTGTGTGTGTGTCAGTGTTGCCTAGTCTCGCGAAAAAAAAAAAAAAAGCGACACTGCCTAAAACAAGCGCAAGCTGTATGGGTGTTTATGCAAATACCAACCCGCGACTCAAACCGCCCACGCCCCGGCCCCCGCCGCCCCCGTCAACTCCCCGCCCCAAAACAAGCCCAATCCCGCGTATTATAAGCGGACTTGGCAACTCTGGTGTGGGTGTACTCCTCGGAATGCTGGGAACTAAGTAAGTAAAAAAAAAAAAGAAACAACAAAAAACAAACAAACACAAGTACTGTATCTTGAGTAAAATGCGGAAGTTGCCGAACCAAAATATTCAGAGTAGAGGTTCGCGTGCAAAAAGACTCAAGATTCAAGAACAAATACGTACCTGTATGTCAGTAACACATTTCCCCAGTAGTAAAATAATCATTATGACGAATAAGCTGGTGACATTGTTGTATAGCAACACTATGTATAGAACTGTATAGCATAAGAAATGGCAATGCAAATTTGCGTTTTCAAGATACATGTCAAAATATAAGTGTAACATACAAACGGATGTAAAAAGAGACACCTATATACCCACAATCTGATACTACCAATATAACCTGTGCTTGAAAATGTAGACCGGTTTCATTCAAATTGAATTAGCAGTTTTTCAGATATATGCACAAATATAAGTGTGACATACAGTTGGACAATGTACAGGCCAATACTCGCAATACGTTTTGCTAAGTTATGTTAACACCAAAGTTTCATTACAGTTACATAAGCATTTTCTCAGATGGAAAAATGTTACCTGACACACATACATACTTATATCTAGTAATAAAATGCAGCATGTTCATACCATTTAGTTTAATCTGCTGTTGGAACAGTTTAAACCATTCCTGCGTAATTTAGGAATAATAATATTAACTCAGTTAGAGTTGATAAACGTTTTTCCTTGTTTCAAGTCAGTGTCAAATCCAATGGACAAGACTTAGCGGAAGTTTCCAAACCCACATTCCTTATAGGAATTAGACTAGAGGCCATTGACCAATGATCACGCAATCTCTCCAAAACAATTTTAAAACCTTGTTACGTTTAATCAGCGCTGCCAGTGGTGGCGCAGGTAGCAGGTGTCTTTCTTTTTTTTCCAACAATGTATTCCTCTACCTATTTGCAGAGCACCAGCACATTCGCTATAACCCCCTGAGGGATATGTGGGTCCTCGTCTCAGCTCACCGGATGAAAAGACCCTGGAAGGGTCAGGTAGAGAAGCCCTCACAAGAATATGTCCCCCGACATGATCTCTCTAACCCACTCTGTCCTGGAGCCACAAGGGCAAATGGGATGGTACAGTAAACTTAACTAATCATGCCTTCCTGTGCCTCAGTATGGCTGGGTATACAGAAGCTGCTTGATATGAGCCATGTACTTTTGTGTTGGTGGTTAGATTCATTCTTTTGTTGGTAGTGGCCAAGTATTTGTTGCCTTTTTGCCGCTAGGTCCTGTCCCATATAAAAAAAAAATGCAGTTTTTGCAGCCTACATGAGTCATCTGAGAAAGTTGTTCATGTGCTGTGTGGTCCAGTGGTTAAAGAAAAGGGCTTGTAACCAGGAGGTCCCCGGTTCAAATCCCACCTCAGCCACTGACTCATTGTGTGACCCTGAGCAAGTCACTTAACCTCCTTGTGCTCCGTCTTTCGGGTGAGACGTAGTTGTAAGTGACTGCAGCTGATGCATAGTTCACACACACTAGTCTCTGTAAGTCGCCTTGGATAAAGGCATCTGCTAAATAAACAAATAATAATAATAATTAAGTCGTTATAGTAACCTATAAAGACAGAAGCATTATAATTAGAAAACTAAATCTTAGATCTTAACTGAGATTTTAAATTATGTTTACTCTAACTGTTCTTTCTACAACATTGCAAAACCTTTTCTTATAATTTGCGTGGCTTTCATCTTTTATTCTAAGGTAAACCCAGAATATGACAGTACTTTTCTGTTTGATAATGACTTCCCTGCACTGCAGCCAGATGCTCCTGAGCCAGGTGGGTCATTGTTGTTTCTGTATTATATGCTTATTTTTTGAGAGGTTACTGGAATTAGTTAACTTTTGTCAATGACTTCATTACATTGTATATGGCCTGCCATAAGCAGAGGCTTATTTAGATATTTTATATACTTTTTAACTGCAAAGAAGGTCCTTAACCAGGCAGTTATCTTGCTATATGCAAAACTCTATAAGTATGTACAATATATCGCCTCTACTTATCCCTTGGAAGGGATATGCATCCCTGTGTCTGTCTGTTTGTATGTCTGTCTGTAAATACATACACCCATGTCTTCACTTATTTTCAATATAACAAGTTTTGTTAAATTATATTATTGGAGTGATTTGTTAAAAAAAGGTTCTGGTTTATTGTCTCAAGAGTACCCTGCCTGTTGATTGCATTGTATTATTGTATACATGGAAATGAAGTAATCATCTGGTAGGCTTATTACATAAGATGAGAAGGTCGGTATAATGACTATCCAGTGAATGTTCTTTGTTTTGCTATATCAGGTAATCACCACCTCTAATTTTTCAAATTGTAGCAATTGGTTCTTGGTAGGGGAAGTAGAAATATTAGTCAATCTCCAACTGCTTTTAGTATCTCTCTTATACCCAGAACTCATTTTACAACTCTGTATTTCTTTTTAATGTTCTCACAACAAGATGTCTTATTGTCCATAAAGTTGGTCTCCTGCGGACTATTTGAAATAAAAAAGATGTGAGAGCATTTTATTATAGTTTTGATATTTTTTGTTCTGGATGTAATGTGGGCAGCTAAATTATCCTAGATAAACAATGATAATTTTTGGATCGCTGAATAAATTGTTAACAAGGTCAAATCAAAAGTGAAATCCTTTCTTTTTGTTAGAACCAGTTTAATATATTCTTGTTTATAATGGCGACCTAGGGAGAATAGGAGTACATATGTAGTGACCCACATGACTGGAAAATACTTTTTAAAAGTCAGCTATGTCTGCATTTAATGTAAAACATTATCACAAAAACAGATTTGGTGGGTCCCCAAGTGGCAGACTGACAATATGTCATACAACTGGTGCAGAGAGGTTGGTAGAGAATTGTGATGACGAATGCATCACAGCATGCTCAGTTCTATTGAGATCCAGGATTGTGGTGACCATGGAAGATGTCTGAAGTCCATGCTCCTTTTGCGCACAATTCTGGCACAATGGATGGGCGCATCATCGTCTTGAAAGCAGCCATCAGGCTATAAGTGCAACATTGTGGGTGGACTTGACCCACAAGTAAATACAACATCCGTTTAGCCTTCTAGAGTAATCAACAGATCCAGGTCATTCCGTGTCCCTCCCAGAGCAATGCTAAATCCATTTGGGTAGACCGGTCCAAATAAAGTGGCAAAGCAGTGTATATCCACCATGCACTTTACAGTCTATTTTGATTAATAAAACGTATAGCACATATAGTCACACGTGCTGTTTATTAAGCACCCCAGGAATGGGAGCTTGTATGGGATTGGCAATCCACTGCCACACCTACTACTGCTGATATCTCATGAAGCATTTAAGCTGGCAATTTAATATTTTCAGTGTTTTGGACACTATGCAGGCAAAATTACCTAAGATGGCCACCATATTGGGGTAAACGCTTCAAGATATTGCCTACTCATTTTGTAAATGTATAGGTCAAGTACAAGAACCATTAACCCTTTTTAAGATAGTTTTTTTTTTTTGCAAAGCCGCTGCCTCCACAGTGTCAAAAGCTTGTATCTCAGAAACAATTTGACGCATTGACTTCATATTTGCCGGATTACATAAAACTGTAATGTTACATGTGTTGCTGACAGTGAAAATGACCTCTGACCAAATATGGCTGACACATTGAGGTCATGGGGCTTTTGAAGGTACCGCTGCATAGAGAAAAAACACTTTCATTTATTGTCTTAATGTCTAGTATTGTTTTATGATTCAATCTTTCATATTTCCTTATTACTTCATGTTACAAACCATTCTATTTGATATGACATAACCCTTAGATCATGCTAGCTGTGATGCTATGTTTTTGTTAACTGTTTCTAGTTTAATAGTTTGTGCAAGCAGATGACAATCTTTTAAGCAGCCATTAACTCAAATATGTTTTATCTGAATCATTTTTTCTCTTTTAGGAGTCAGCGACCATTCACTGTTTCAAACAAAAGCAGCCAAGGGTGTATGGTAATAAGAAATTAATTAATTAAATTAGCAATGCTAATTACATTTGTATTTTCAAGTTGAATAACATAGAGGAGGAATACCATTCCTTAATGTTAACAGCCTCTTATTTTTGATCTTGAGAACAGCTCACAGTGTCATCTCTTTAGGACTGCAAAATAATAAGTGTTATTAGATGGATATTTGTATTTAATATATGTATATTTTTTTTATGTGTGCCCAAATCCTCAATCACTTTTTAAGAATGTATTTTGAGCTGGATACCTCATTATGAAACCTGTTATTTGTGCAACAAGTTTCAGAAGTTTTGACCCAGTAGTGTCCCCCAACCCTCTGCAACTTGCTGCTCATTTTAGTTACATGGTATTTTGGCAGGGTCGAGACATTGATATTCAGAAGCATAGTCTTATTGCTGGCCATTATCTGAAATGTCACAGCCCAATTCATGTAGTAACCAAAACATCATAATGTTGTAGGTTTCATTTATTTCATTCAGTGGAAAAAAAGGTTTTCTTATTCAAAATAGTCATGGTATAGGGCAGCAAGGGTGGTGTGATGAATCTTAAAGATTTGTGTCTTCATGAAAGTTAGTGGAAATCTGCTGAAGTCTCCTAAACAAACATCACTGTTGAGACTCTTCTTTTTCTTTATCTTGGATACTTAATCACCCGCCAACTTAGTGTCAACTATTATCAGCCCCCTATTTAGTTCTACTTTCCTGCCATATATATGTAAAATCAGCCTAAGTGTCTTTGTAGAAGAGCCAGTGCCATCTTGTGATCTGCCACTTTGGAAACACATTTCCTTTAGTTTTGCTGGTAATACACAGCTGAGCACTAGATGGTGCTGTTGCTTACTAACATTAAAACACTGATTTAGCTTATATTACACACACTATATGTATATGTATATAGAGACAGAGAGAGAGAGAGAGACACAGACCGATGGCGAAGGCAAACCACGGTAGGAAATACGCAAAACACAGGAATTGCAGTGAAACGCCGTAGCGTACGTTTATTATATACAGTTGTTGGTTGGCAAAACAAAAATAAACAAACATAAACCTACTCCAACAAGGAGTGCTAACTAACCACAAGTCCCTATCTAGGACAGGACAACTAAGCTGTTTCCCTGTACAGAAAACAATTGGTAACTTTACGAACAGCACAACTATTCTACACAGTAACAGTTCTTCTTGAATAATCTTTCATAAACACCATCTGTCTCACTCTACAACCATCTCCCTGGTAGTCTCCTCCTTGAACTGGATGCAAGGCTGGCTTTATATAGCCAGGACCCCGCCCTAACAAGACACACCTGTGTCCTGTTACACAATTAACTTCGGCCAGTTTAACTATGGCCTTCTGGGAAACATAGTCTTTTAGTCAGCAGTCATTTTACCCCACTACACACAGTACCCAGTGTACAGACAGTTATTTATTGTGGAAATAGGATTGTTTTCATTCTGTTACTTACACATGCATTGTTACACGCTACCATACGTCCCACGCACCACTATATATATATATAGTAACGTATTTAGACCTTTTCACCAGGAGTCTGTGTTGTGCTTCAGACAAGTGTCTGTCCCTTTAAATACACACGGTACACTGGAAGGGCTCTTTAAACGCTGTAGCATATTTTTTATTAGCAAGCCGAGTTCAAAGCAAACAAAACAAAGCCTAGCCCTTCTTTGGACACTAACTAAACAGGTTAACAGTAGCCCTATCTAACGCAGGACAGGGTAGGCCTGTCCTCCTGTTTAAATCAATTCCACAAATAACCAAATCCAAATCACCATCCAGCACCTTTGTTTGTTTATCAGAAAATCCTTCTTTGTCCAACACACTTTTCTACTGTTTTAGTTTTAGTTTTAGTTTTAGTTTTCTTCTATCTCTCCACTTCAACCCCCATCACCAAACACACAAACTGTGACCTTTTTATTCCCAACTTGATCAGTTGTAGCTGATCAGCATTTACCCATTAATTATTCAATTAACCGATTGTTACCTTTGCTATGATGAAGTGTGTGTATGTGGCTAACACCAGGGTCCAAAAGCCTCCAGATTAATGTTTGGCACATACACATCATCACTACTCTACTCTGGTGCATTATGAGCAACAACAATTTACTCAAAGCCTCCACTAGTGTGTTCTACTATTATAACAACCTTGACTTGCATAAAGAAGGGAAAACATTGAGTGAAATAGCTTGCATCACTCAATTTTCAAGGTGTGGTATCTGAAGCATAATCAACAAGTACAGAGAAACATCATCTGTAATTGACAAACCTAGCACTGGAAGACCCAAAAACATGTCTAACAAGGATAGGCAATACTTGAAGATAATATCCTTAAGGAATAGAAAGAAGACAAGTGTTGAATTGACAACAGAACTTGCAGAAGGCACAGGTGTCGTCATCCATCCATCAGCAGTCCAAAGCACCTTTGACCATTGTTCCATAGTCCAATTTCTGTGTTCTTGTGCATATTTTAGTCTTCTTCCCCTTTCTTAACAGAGGTATTCTTACTGCAACACATCCTTTAAGTCCTGATTGCAAGAGTTACCTTCGTACTGTTGATTTGATGAACAATGACACCTGTGCCTTCTGCCAGTCTTCTTTCTATTCCTTAAGGATATTGCTCATCCTTGTTAGACAGCTTTTTGGGTCTTCCAGTCCTGGGTTTGTCAATTACAGATGATGTCTCTCTGTGCTTGTTGATTATGCTTCGGATACCACACATTGAAAAGCTATTTCTCTCAATGTTTTTCCTTCTTTATTTATCTCAAGGTCGTTATAATAGTAGAAAACACTAGTGGAGGCTTTGAGTAAATTGTTGATGCTCATAATGCATCAGAGTAGAAAAATGTAACACGTTTAAGGCTTTTGAACAGCAATATATATATATATATATATATATATATATATATATATATATATATATATATATATACACACACACACACACACACACAGTATATATATAATCCTCATCTTCAGCCTTTTTCAATCATAGTAAAAACACCTTTACTGCTGAAATAAAAAAAAGTATTTGAGTAATTGCAGTAAGAACCACTAACAATAATTGCAAACATTTAAAGAAAATGTAATTACAAGCTACTTACTCCTTACACTGACAGAATAAATGTTAGGGGTCCCATGTACATCAATCAATCAATCAAAACCTTTATTTATCCTGATGAGCCAATTGAGAACAAATTCTCATTTACAATGAAGACCTGGCAAGAGGCTCACAACACCACAGCAAACAACATAAAACACAATAAATAAGGAGTAAAAAACACATTCAATCAAAACACATAAAACTCAGCAGCAACTTAGGAGGTACAGATGCCAGTCAGCAATGAGTTAACTCTATGGCTAAAAGTGTCCTCAGATATGAACTGTTCAAATTGTTCCTTTTATTAAAACTCATTTGGCTGTTGCAAACTGAATTGAGTGACGAACAAAAACTGTTGATACCCTGGGAACAACAAGTTTAATAAAATTACTGAATCTTAAGTTATACAATATAGAAGAGCATGTCAGCAGCCGTTTTCCCAATTAAGGTTCGGTAGATTAACGTATACCAGTGTTTCAGTCAACTTGTATATAAAGAGGGCCAATTAATCAGATTGTTAAGGTCGCGATGGTGAGTTCTGTACGGGGCACCAGTGACAAATCTTGTAGCAGAATGGTATAAAACATCTAGTCTCATCAATAGGCTTCTAGAGACCAGTATGTACTATCATTTTGTTTAACATATGTACAATACTTGACAGTTCAGTGGCAAGTTTCCAACATCATATTTGTTAGTAATTTGTTTTTGGAATATAGTAACATTTAAAATGGACATGATTTAAAGTAGCACAAAGGACATAGGGGTTATTACTCCAAGAACATTTTCGCCAGTATGTTTCAGTTCTTTGATCAAATGATTTGCCAAATTTCAAGGGACAAATACTTTACATGTATCTTCACTTTTGAAGTGGCAGTGCAATTCAAAAAGGAGGCAGAGGCCTGGTGACAAGTCAGTGGCCTGTCAAAAATCTACATTTCTCATTAGAAAAAAACAAAACAAACGCAACAGGATAAGTGGGTTGTTACTGCATGAAAGTTCACCAGAGAGATCTGAGACATTACTTCAAAAAGTAAATAATCGTCGCCTTAAGGGCATTTCACCCTCGTTTTTTATTGTTTGATTTTTCTTTGACACTTTCAATTTTTGGACTCCCTTTAAAAAGCCATTCTCCTAAATGTAACCACATGTTAAAGATCAGACGTTTCAAAGCAAATCAAGCCTCCTTTGACTCTAATTGTACAGTGTGTAATATATATTTTTAAAAGCTTTAAGCAAAGTTTATTTTTACTGGCTTTATTTATTATATTAACTATTTATAATTAAAATCATTTTTTACAATCACAATCACATTTAAAAATAACCACAGTGATGTTCATTTATACTCTGGTGCTGGGTATAGAATGCATTTGGGTATCTGGTCTGTGAATTTGGTTGATCATGTCTTTACCCTCATTAATCCATTTTATCTCTGAATTTATGTGACTGTGAAATTTAAATCTCTGTTCCTCCAGTTAGGTGGTTAGAGTTTTGTTTTATACAGTTGTTCCCACAGCTGATAGTTATATTTATTAATAGGTAAAAGTACAACATATAACAAATTAGATATAATGCTACTGGACTAGTCAAAATCAAATACATTATTTCATAGTATAATGTTTTAATATCAATGTTTTGTTTTCTTTTAAGGAAAAAAACTGTGTTAACTAAGAATGGTGGTAAATGCTTTGTGAATATGGGCCAAAGTACACCAACCTCTCGAATGGTTTAACATTGCATTCCCACATGATGGCAGCATAATATAAAGGATAACCACAGACCATCTTAACAACTTTAAGAACCTGTTAAGAGACTTTCGATTTCAAAGGCTGTCCCAAACTACATCAGATTCTTCAAAAATATTCATGACTGACTGACTCAAAATAAATTATTTACTGAAGAATTATTGGTCAATGATACCATCAAAATACCTGGATTATTGTGGGCTCCTGCTTGAACCTAAAGTGTTTACAGTTTTTTCGTATTTCCCCTGGATAAAAGCAGTGTTTTGCAATCATTTTACAGTCTAAGAATACTGTTTGCAGCTGTCAGTTGATCCAGAATTCTTTTTTTTTCAGTAAAGTGATGTGCTTCCATCCCTGGTCAGATATCACCCTCCCACTGATGCAGATCTCTGAGATAAAAAATGTCATTGACAAATGGGCTGAGCTGTTGGTAGATCTGGGGGCAACATACCCGTGGGTTCAGGTAAATGCTAGGGCTTAAAATTGGCAATGGTACATGAAGATTTTAATCTCAAGGACGTCAGTGACTGAAAGTCATTTCCATATGTTGGACGTTGGGGCCTATGTACAAAGAATTTTGATGTTTTTAGCCTAGTTGTCCTAGAGGAAAAAAAACATGCCATCATTGGCCCCAATAGGTACTTTGGAAATTTTTCTGACGGCCGTTCAAAGAGACCAAGGATTTGATGAATATGAAGTCTGAATTAGGCTTGAGGCACATTGACAGGATAGTACAAATCAAACATATCTGTTGCCCCAGCTGTTCAAAGTGGATACAAAGAGGAATTGATTCTCCGGTGCATTTAATTCAGCATTTTAGGTACCAAAAAATTTAATCAAACAAATATTATATGAGAAGTGTACTATTATCACACCATAACAGATAAACAAACCTCACAACAGCCATTCTCAGCAATACACTGGCTGTCTCTGACTCACCCTGTAGTTATCATTTAAATAATGTCTTATTAGCCTGTGCACTCTAATTCCTCTCACACTTTAAATAAAATGCAAGTTGGAATTTTCAGATTTTTTAAGTAAAAAAAACAAAAAAACTGCTGATTCCTAGTACCTACCCAATTCCTGTGCAGTAGGTCTGCTTTTAGCTAGAGCACTGCAGTATGATTCACCTGATACACAGGTAGTAATTATTTACCAGGAAACGGCAGCAATGTTTAATCAGATCTTAAAATAAATCCTCATGGTCAGTTCTCGGGAGCATCAACTCCCTCTACTGGAACCTGCAGGACACTACAGCAGTCTGTCAGGTTTGTTCCCTCCATCTCATCCTTCTTTAATCAATCAAGAATGATGCCTGTGTGCTCTCAGCCCACTAGACGTCAGACATTCCTGTCCGATGTGTCGAAATATTTGTACTTCAGCGTCAACACCGGCATTCATCTCAGTACTATAAGGAAAAGCTTCACTCCCATTGGACTGCAGAGGAATAGTTGAATTTAGTTTTAGGTTATCCGATTTTCATTCTGGTTTCCTCGCTTGACACACCCAATAAATCAACAGTTACTTTTGAAAAATAAAACATTTTAGAACTTCAAAAACACTGTAATGTATATAATGAATACTAAATTGGGTTTTGACCATTTAAAACCGACTTAAAAAAAAACAACGTAATGGGTCCCACTGATTTATATGTAGTTTGCACTATTTCCTTTTTTTCAGATTTTTGAAAATAAAGGGGCCATGATGGGCTGCTCGAATCCACACCCTCATTCTCAGGTGAGTGTTTAAGGATGTAACGATGGCATTCGACAAACTAACGGTAGAACTGAATGGTCGATTAGTCAACTGGTCGAATACAAAAGTGACTGTTGACTTGTAGTTGACTAATCGCAAGTCACGTGATTGTGAAGTCATTGTGCTGTTTCAGATGAATGGAAGTGCAGCTGCGGACGCAGCAGTGGCGTAGCTGAGCTTGGAAATGTGGCTGGGCCCCAACTTAGGGTGGACGGGCAAAGACTAAAGGTCTGACGTCACAGGAAATAGTTTGCAAAAATGATTTAGATCCATTAAAACCCTGAGTACATCCAATATTTCCCATGTAAATCCATCTAAAATGTTTGAAGTAGACACAAAAATACATTTACATAAATATGCACAGTGAATGTGCTTTAAAAAGCCAGAGGGGCTCCCGAGTGGCGCATCCGGTAAAGGCGCTCCGCGTGGAGTGCAGGATGCGCTCTATAGTCTGGACATTGCCGGTTCGAGTCCAGGCTATTCCACAGCCGACCGTGGACAGGAGCTCCCAGGGGGCGGTGCACAATTGGCTAAGAGTCGCCCGGGGGGGGGAGGGTTTAGGTCGGCCAGGGTGTCCTCGGCTCACCGCGCACCAGCGACCCCTGTAGTCTGGCCGGGCGCCTGCGGGCTTGCCTGTAAGCTGCCCGAGAGCTGCATTGTCCTCCGACGCTGTAGCTCTTGGGTGGCTGCATGGTGAGTCCGCAGTGTGAAAAAAGCCAACTGCCTCACAAGCTGTCAAGCAAACACAGCTTGCACATGATTCGTTGTGTAAGAGAAAGATCCCACCCAAACATTGCATCACAATGACTATTTTGCTTTGATTGGCTAAAGCCTGTGACATTTTCTCTATAGCCTGTGTGCTAACTGGGTAGGCCGTGGCTATGCCCCTGGGTTGCAGTCCATTAATATATACATTTTAGAACATTAATAAATAGTTTACGACATATTAAGCAGTTTTAAAATACTGTGCACAAATAGCAAAGTGTGGCAATAGAGCACTAGATATGATCAAATACATGATTTATTCATTTAAAGAGGTGACAAGCCCACATATTTTAGTATTTTTACCTCATCTGTTCAACTTTGTCAAATTAGTTGTTGTTCTACCCCTACGACAAACAGTTCAGACTGACTTAACACTTCTTAAGTCACTTTCTTTTTTTGCCTCCGCTTAACCCAGTATTAGACACTTTAGGACACAGGCAGTGACTGAAAATGACTTGCACATCCCAGTTGGACTATTTTGAGTAAAAAAAAATCACACATTTATTGGAGCATTATTCTTGTAGGATATTTTTTTTGTTGTTCTGCCCATGCTACCAGCCATTTGTTATTACTACTGGAATGAACAGATGGGGACATTAAAAGCATGTTTTTAAATATGGTTGCAATTTAAAAAAAAAAGACCACTGGGTGGCACAGTGATATAGTATATGAAAGAGGATGCTATAACCAGTATTCTCCTTTATTCAGGTTTTCCATAACTTTAAACCGTGAAATACAAACCAATCAATTGTGTAAGTAGCCCTTTGTTTGTAGGTTGGAGAAGTTAATTATAACCATGCTGAATTTTCTAATGGCTTACAATTGTAGTAGGAACTGGAAATGCACTGAGGACTTTTAAGTGATCTGGGTTCTCAAGGTTATTGTACTAGGCATGGAGACTTAAAAGTATTGTCATTCAGTGCAATGTACTGCACGTAGTAACTGCATCAGGTACAATTTTGAAAGGGAAATGCAAGCAATTAGCGGACATCTCTAAAATATAAAGAAGCAATTAATAGGGAAACTGAATGCTAGAGTACATGACTTGAATAGCAAAATGAACCTTTCAGCACTAGTAACTTAATAGAAAAACTACCCTAGGATAATTTATTAAATATATTCATTGTTGAATACTGAAAAATAAACATGGGCATACATATTTATTAGAAAGTTACTGCATCTGCTGTTATGAGTGGAGATGATTTTTTTAATACCACAAGTATTGGTTTATCTAGCGTGAGATACATTTTTTTTATCCCACTTAGGAGGATGTCCTAACATAAACCACTCACCCCTGTCAGGGCTGGTGATTTACCGAGACATCGTCCTGCTAAGAATAACAACTGTATACCATGAGCAATCATTCAGTGTCCTCTATCTATACCACCAGAGTGGTCTGCAGTTTTGAGTGGAGATGTATTTCATATACTACTGGAGTGGTCTGCAGTGTTGAACAAGTTAAGTCAGTTGGTTGTTGCTAACATTGTGTAATTCTCTATTAAGATCACACCTAAAAAAACGTCCAGTCATTGTTTCATTGCCAAACTGTGTTGCTGCTTATGTTAAAGTAAAATAACATTGGGGAGATATTTGATGTCAGCCGAAAAAAAGAAAGACCAGTCTCATAAGCTTCTATTCTTTCCCACTGTTTCTTATAAAGTTTTCCTCATGCATTGCAGTATGTAACCGATTCAAATATATCAAAAATAGTGTATAGCTAAAATATCATCTACAGTACATTATTATCCCTCACAGCAATGCCTATCACCATGGGCTTATAAACTACTGTAACAGTCTTTTTAGTATCTAAAATCTATTTTTACAAGAATTTACAGCTTGTATAAAAAATACTACACATTTTCTCTTTGTGCAAAAAAAAAAAAGCCCAGAATTGCGATTTTTGTTTTCCAGTTGAATCCAAAATATAAACATGTGACTGATAAGCACAGCTTTCATTATAAGACATGAAATTCCTTACATGATTGACTCAGCAGCTTCATCTCGAGCACTTGGCTAGTAAACCTGCAGCAATGAATAAGAAGATAAAAAACATTCCCCAAATCTAGAAAAATCATATTGTACGCAGACGGGAAAGAGTTCATCCTTAACGCATGTAACCAGCCTCTTAAAAATATTCCCAAAACTCAACAATATATGCTTACATGAATTCAGTTTTGCAACAATATTTGAAATAAAGTTAATGTGTAACACAACTGACAAGTAAGATCAGTACATGTATGCCCTGCTGAATCCTTAATAAAGTAATGCACAGTGATTTAATTGGTTCACAGATTAAAGAAGACCCTTGTTTATTTCTTTTAAGTGATGACTGTTCACTTTGTCAAGGATGCATCATAATATTCTTTTGGTGAATTTTCAAGGGTTAGATCATTCCTGGCTTGCCATAGGTCCGCATACGGTTGGGTCCAACGCATATGGAGCTCGGACAGGGATGGTTGAGTCATGGTGAACAGTCTCTGCTGTCCTGGCTGAATTTATTTTGGAAAATTCCCCCCACCCCCCTTTTTTATTTAAAAGATCTGTCAGCTGTTGTAAATAATAGGTTTGTTCTCTATGCAAACAATAAAAATCATTGATTGCAAAACTTTGATCAATAATAGGAAAATTAAAGATATTAATGTTTCAAGATTAAGAACAGACACATGAATCGCACTCTTGGGTCCTTAAATTAACCACCTGAGTTGTGTGAGATTAGTTTAAAAGATAATTGGTGCAAATTGCATTTTGCTGTATAGACCTTGATAAATTATATTTTAAATCCACAAGATGTTTAAACCCAGGGAACAATTTAAGACTCCCATTGAGGAGCTGTTAAAGCCATTTAAGTTTTTCCTGTGAGCCTTAATTGTACACAGAGTGTGGTTTGTCTAATTAAGCCCACACGAAAAGCTGGAATTGTTCAGACTGCTCTGCAATGGGTGCCTAAATTATACCCTGAAACCAGAATTTTATCAACAATACCATATTGATATTTGACCATGGCATGTAGTTAACATGTGTTTTTTTTTTGGTTTTTTTTATGTAAGGCAAGAGTAATTTAAAGTTTCACCCATTTATTTTGTAATGGTCTTTGGTAGTAATTACTGTGGTAGTAATTACTGTGGCTGCCACTTGTGTACTGCGTATGTATCAATTAATTTGCAACACAATTGTGATTAAAAAGGTTAAATTAAATAATCTGCAAAGATACATACATACTGTACCTAAACATATGTGAAATTACAATCCCAGTTGTGTTTAAAAAGAAATCTGCAACTACAACAACAGCATTTGATTTAGATAGAGACTTTAGGACACATCTTCCCAAAGAGCGCTTTGTTTACATTTTGACCCTAGGCAGCTGTAGCAGACTTTCATCCCAAGAACTGAAACTGCAGCCAGGGACATTAGGAGACAGAAATAAATACAGGTACATGGGGAAAGGGCTTTTAAAGCCTTATCTACATTTTTAGGTCTTGCTCTTAGCTAACAATGAAGCTAGAACTGGGGTGATATGTTACAACCCTAATATAATGAGTTTTAACCATATCCAGTTCTTTATGTTTATACTATGATGTCCTAAGTCATGGTCTCATTACTTCTCCTATGGAAGATTGTTCTACTTTCTTCTTTGATGGTACGTTTGGTGGTAAACATTAATGTTTTGCCAAAGATCTAGAAGCCCTGCTCTAGTTTGTGGCTTCATCCCCTTGCATAAAGCTAAGTTTGTCGGCTTTGTAAAATGTGGTGAGTTTTCAAAGACTAGACGTCCATGAAATAAGACTATTGTACTGTTGATCCCCTTCAATCTCCATTAAATTATTTCTGTATTCCACTCGTTCCTAACTTTAATTTTTTTTTTTCATCTTCATACTGGCAAAAATAATAACAAGTACCTGGGCCTCATTTCCCTGGAGCATTGTTATTTCCCCTGAGCAAGGCACTGCCAGACACCCAGGATATGTGAAATAGCAGTTTCCATGTCTGTTGAATGAGTGTGAACCAATCTGTATGCCTTTAATGTTACCGGTCACATCTCAAGTCATTTAATTTAGTTTAGATATGAGCCCACATGTAAACAGAAGGAGAAAACAAGCTGTCTGATCCCCAATATCATTTTCCCTCCCAGCTCAATGGCACAGTTGTCATGCAGAGTTCAGTTTAATAGACTTTCTATCAGTCTGGAAATTCCTTTTTATTCCTGTCACTGAAAGAAGGTACAACTAAAAGGGTGCTTTTCTTATATATTCTGTCACATAGCATGTCTATATGGGTTGACAATTTAAGTAGGGTAGTCCGCAAATGTGCCTCATGTGGAAATTGGTTTCTGAAAACCGGTCAATAACCATTATACAGAAAAATACAATAAAACCTGTAAAATACCACTATAAAAGACCCATACTGCACATACAAACAACACATGATTGTGAAATTATTAACAATTAGTTTAGTCTTCATTATTTATTGCACTGAAAAATGCTTAATGGTAATCGTATTATCGGCAGTAATCGTGTATCTTAGTCATGTGAAGCTAAAAGGATCAGTGGTGGTGTTTACATGCAAGTTTTAATCGCGCTACTATAGTGCATTCATGACGTGTCACGCGCAAATGATGCATGATTGTGCTCGTTCCAAAAGTGCACGGCAAAAAAGTGTGTGACTTAAGTGGCATTACACTTTGGTAAAGCATGGTAAAGTGCGCGCTAATTGGCCTAATTAGTCCCATAGCAACAAACTCCACAGTTGTGCAAATACTTACCGATAGACTTTCATGAAATAACACAATACCTCCTCCACTTCCCCTGTGTAAAAGAAGGCTCTTCTCTGGGATACGGCCTTTCTGTCCTCCTCTGTAGTGTAGTAAGATTTTCCTTATCCCAGTCTTACTAATACAAATCAGTTAAATATCCATCCATCCATTATTATCAATCCGCTTCTCCTGATGAGGGTCGCGGCTAAATTATATATAAATTGCATATAGAGATGTTGATTTATACCATTATTTATTAATTTCAGTGTATTATGAACGATGCATGAGAACTACTAGATTGTTATGACCAGCATTATTATCATAATAATAATAATACTACAAATAATGTAGCTTTTTTCCTGCAGGATGTTTCAAACTTCCACCCCTTCTGACAGCACGCAACACCAGGTCCGCTGGACGGATGAGGAAACTCGTTCCCTCCTCCAAATTATTGCGGACCTGTGGGTTATGGATGAACTGGATCGACCTCGCCAAAGAAATGCCACCATTTTCACCAGTATTACCGGTGCTCTGGTTGAACTTGGTATAAATAGAATGCTCCTGCAGGTACGAGATAAATTCAAGAAACTGAAATATCTGTACCTGCAGGAGAGAAAACGCCTGCAGTCCTGCGGTCAAAGCTCGAGGTCCCAATTTCGGAAATGCACCGGTTAATGGGTGACCGGCCAGTGGCATCGGACCATTTCCTGGAATCCTCATCATTCCAGACGTCCTGTGAAATACCAGCCCCATCAATACAATATGGTAACTGCGCCAGCCATCATTTACTTTTCTAAACTAAAATATGCTACCTCGGTAAAGTTAGCTTGACGTTTGATATTTGTTTAATATTCGACTCAAGCTAACCCGACATGAATGAAAATGGCTGTATCTCACTAACCACAGAAGCTAGAGTGCTCAAACCAACTTTAATTTAAAGGAGACCAATTGTGAATTGTTTAACAGTCTCTGTTTTACATGTGAATCCTAAGAATAATTTATGGAAAATAATAACATACCGCACATACGCACACTTAGCCTCAGCCACGCGTAAAAGGACTTTATCTCCTCAACCACAGTAGCAACAGCGTCCAAACCAACTTTAATGTGAAGAAGACCAATTGTGAATTGTTTCACAAGCTCTCCTTTACATGTGAATCAAACAAATAAATTGTGAAAAACATTAACAATAATGCACAGAGCCTACCTGACACACGTAAAATGGCTTTATCTCCTCAACCACAGCAGCTACAGCGCTCAAACCAAATTTAATTTAAAGGATTCCAAATGTGAATTGTTTCACAGCTTCTGTTTTACATGTGAAGCCTAAGAATAATTTGTGAAAAAACAAATAGTTGGGGATATCAAGCCATTTTACGCATGTCGGGCTAAGTGTGTGCGCATATGTGATATGTTTTGTTTTTCACATAAATTCTCTCTCTAAAATAAACTCTCATGTAAACGTGGAAGCAGAACTGTCATGACCAAAAAAGCGCGAGAGATCTGTTGTCACACTTTTCAGTTTTTGCTTGTAAACTGCCCCAATGTCACTGCTCCTAAGAGATGTCTCATTCTTCTGTCTCCTGTAGACAAACGTGTTATCCATAAAAAGCAGTGGTTCAGAGAACAGTGATATGACTTTGTTTTAAAAAACCAATAAGCAAAATGTAGAAAAACAGACAACAGGTTGCAATTAATGGTAGCGATCATTTTTGAGGCAATTATCTATAGTTGGAAAAGTCATTATTATCCAACCTTTACAACAGTTAATGTCTCCACACACCGGACGTGATGCGATTTGTTCTGTGATTAAAATGGTACTTTTGCTGCGACACTGCCTTTCACACCAGTGGAGACAGGTGCACACGATATTATTGTATCATCAGCTGGAAAAAATCACACGTTGATAGTCCTGTTATACAGCTAATAAAAATGTAGAATACATAACAGCTTTTCAGAATACTTATTTCAGTAAAGGTATACAAATCATACACACCAGCTATATCCAGTTCCCTGGAAATGGACTGCCAGATGTTCTCTGTTCTCATTGCCTCTTTAACATTTGTGTGTCCTTTATTTACAGGTTTTAGGGTCTAACGCTACGCATTACCTTCCCTAGCTTCCTGCTTTGTTTTACGTATTCTTTTTCGATTTTTTTTGATATTTTTATTAATGTATCCCTGGTCCAAAGTCAGTTTTGAGTGGTTATTTTCGTGTTACATCGGTTATGCATCAGGTCTTCCTGCCAAAATGTCTTCTGAATTCAAAACATCACCTGGCTGAGTTAAACATGTTCAATCATTTAATTGGCTCCCGATTGTACCTGCTCACTCCAGCAAAGGTTCAAAAGGGCAAGAACAGATTTATGAATGCGTACAACAAAGTGGCAAGCTAGGGAAAGCAATGTGTTTTAAACCCTACAGTCTACAGTATCACTTTAATAAGTGGGCCAATATATCACCCCTGGGGGGGGGGGGACACGGCACATCAGATGAATTCACATAGTTAAATAGCAGACACATAATCCTTCACTGTAGATTATTAAAATAATAACATGTTTGCATCAAGCTGCTGTCAACTAGATAGCACCTCAAGGAAATGTTCTTTGCTCCCTTCTGTGATTGTCTGCTTTTGGTGTTCAGCACTTTTCAGAATAGTTTGTGATTAGTTCCAATTTCATAGAATTATGTTGGTTAAATAATCTACACTTGGCCTTTAGTTTATGCTAATTATTATATTTCTCAATCATTATCTTCACAAATGGGCGTGCATAGTACTAAATCATGTAAATATTTGTTAATCATTTCACATTGCAACTAGTGTTTGCTTGGTAAACTCCTGCTGGTAGGTGGTATTATGCGACAGTAAAACATGCAGCAACATGAATATACCCATATTTCCAAAACAGTAAATTACTATTATGATAACCACATTTTAAAGCAGGGCTTATTTTACTAATAAACTTCAGTGATTTTTATTTTTCTCAGTATACCGCTTCTAGGTACTGATGCAGAAATACAGAGGTTGGACAAAACAAATAAAATCCCTGCCATATATAGTACATACTTTTGCTGGCCTTTTTCTCACCTGACTGGTTCATTTGTTGTACAAACTGAAATCTCTGACATTATGTAATTTCTAAAGCAGAATCGCTGTTTTGCAAGTTAGTTTCAGTCATAATGAGCAAGACCGCATATGGCCTTGTGTCTCACATGTACCCCACGTGGGTAAGCTATGTCTTACCGCACACTATCAGAAAATATCAGCAGTATAAAATGTGGTAGTGCAGCATGTGGGTTAGGTTTTCAGAGGTTGTCCAAAGAGACCAAATATTTGTCTTAACTGTGACATCCTGCAAGATCTTATGATTTTTTTTTTTTATCGGAACCTTTGTGGGGGGCAAGCCCAAACAGTGTGAACTTGTCTCCCCACCTCTGTCTGACACTTTCAACAATTTGTGGAGTTCTATAAGAACTATATTCATAAAAAGGGTCCTGATAATTTAATGTAAAAAGTGGCCTTTTTAGTGTAATCATAAAGTTTTTTATTTTGTCAAAAAATGACACTTTCTAGAAGTTGTAAATCTATAAAATTGCAGTGCAAGCAAATATAAGACTCGGTCAATATATTGAAAAAAATATATAATTATGTGTCTTACTGCTACAGGCAAAAATCTGAGGATTATCCCTATATGTCGGCCAGTGATTCTCTCTTTTATTACATTACATGTTTGGCGCTAAAAGCTCATAGCAATCATCAAATGTTATTTATTTCTTTTTTGACTTTTTTAGTATTTTTGGAAATGGGGATTTGAATTTCATTGGAGGGTTTACAGTAAACACTCTTTAAAAAGCATTTTTAAATGACTGTTTTGTTCAAGTGTACTATCAAGTGTGGTACGTGATTTATCATAGAGTAGAGTACAAACAGTTGTGTAACAAAGCTCTGCATTGGTAAAACTGTTTTCCCCAAATGTGCTAAAATAAACTTGGCCACCAACAACAAAGAAAATGAATAATGTAATGAACGAATTTCAAGTCTAATGCCTGTGCATATGTACACGTGTGGGGTATCTCCCCTGTTTGCCCATTTCACTGCACTTTAGTCAGGAAGGCAAGTGCATGAGCCAATGCAAGGACTGTTCTGCAGTTTAACCAATCAGTAATAGTGAGAAGAGGACATGTGACAGACAGCAGAGGTATGTATTGAAATTAGCCTTCAATACATCTTTGTAAAATGCTGGAGCCAAGGAGAAACCTTTTTTATTTTTTCATTGCGTTAAGTGATAGTAGAGCAAACTGCAACAAAAGACAACAGATTTGCTTGCCAACATAGTAAGGATACGCATTTAAAAGTGTCATATTTATATGAATGACTAGAGAATGTGGCACCAACTGTATTTTTCTGCTTCAGCACCCCTGCTATAGACCAGTGGTTTCCAAGCCTGGTCCTGGGGACCCTCTGTGTCTGCTGGTTTTTATTCCAACTGAGCGCTCAATTACTTAACTAAACCATTAATTGAACTGATCATTTGCTTAATTAGACCTTTTTAATAGTCAACTCTCAAACAGTTGCAGAGTTCAAGTTACTTATCAAATGTTATAGCTAACTTGAAATCTGCAACTGTTTAAGAACTGAAAACAAAGAAAAAGATCTAATTAAGTCAATTATCAGTTCAATTAAGGGTCTAGTTAAGTAACTGAGAGCTCAGTTGGAATGAAAATCAGCAGACACAGGGGGTCCCCAGGACCAGGCTTGGGAACCACTGCTATAGACAATAAATCCTCCTTAGAAAGGAGGGGAGATCTGTTGGTTAGAAAGCACTTGGTTGTTTCATAAGGAAATATAGTGGAGATGGAGACCGTCGTACTTACGATTCTGGCGTATCGTACATCGGTCCATCTTTGTCACACATTTGTGCATAGATCTGGAGAACAGCTTACCCAATTGTCATGAAACTTGGCATTAACACTATTTAACATACGTTAATGAGAATATCAGATTCTATATAGGGGCTTGTCTGTCTGCCCGTCCATCTGTATGTC
Source organism: Acipenser oxyrinchus oxyrinchus (assembly GCA_030684275.1). Taxonomy (NCBI): domain Eukaryota; kingdom Metazoa; phylum Chordata; class Actinopteri; order Acipenseriformes; family Acipenseridae; genus Acipenser; species Acipenser oxyrinchus. The sequence goes on along the minus strand of CM060247.1, from coordinate 82,630,395 downwards.
ACACTTACATTCTTGCATTAATCTTGCGAATTGCTTATCAAATTGTGGTAAAACATTTAATTTAATTCTATACTATTCATTTTCATCGTACTAATAGCTGTAATTTTGAATGAGGCTATGTATGTTACTGACATATTTGTTTGTATCCACATAAATCATACTGAGATCTATTGTGATTGGTACATTGGAAGACGCTATATAAAATCACAGGGGCTCGTCACTGAAAGGGTTAATAGGACTGCTTCTCATTAACTTCACGGTCTACTGCTGACTTGCATGTGTCTAGGAACCACAGAGCAGTTTAGCGGGCAATAGTACAAACTAAGTCGCACACAGTCTGTATTTATATACATATATGCCAAATCCTTGCAGTCAGACAAGGATATATAATTATTTCTTTTAAGGGGTTACATTACCATATGAATGAAAGAAGAAATTAAATAGTGCATGTCTTTACTTTTGACTGCACAATGATGCAGCCTGCATCCCTGCCAGACCTCAAACCTCTAACTGAACCCATAATCCATTACCGGACTGAATCTAAAAAAATATATATTTATTTTGTAGGTGTGGGCCAGTAATTTTCTTCCCAATGAGCCAAGACTGGCGGACCGCTGCCAACGAGAATATTACAGGGATAAAGGCGTGCCAATGCTGCTGGAGTATGCCAAGCAGGAGATGCAGAGAAAGGTACCTTTCTGAGGGGTACTGGTGGGAGGCTGTAAGGGGCAGTGGTGCTTGTTCATATGGCACCTGAACCAGGCTTGTAGAAAACTGGAGTACTGAGTAAGAGAGCAGTAACTTGACAGTACACACAAGCCACAGCTTAAACATCTGTGATGGGCTGGCTTTTAGTGTGGGAATCTTTTACAGGACAAATACAAATAAACTCTGCTTCACTTCGCTATTGGCTCCAATCCTGTCAAAATTATAAATCTTCGTTTGGCTTCATCATAACAAACCAGCATCCTTTCAGGAACATTTTTAAAACTGCAGAGAACAGAGGTCATTTCTGTCACCTTGTAAAACTGAATCAATTATGGGCCAATTTCAGTAACAGGCAAATTGGATGTGGCCAGTTTGTCACTCTGGCAATTGGAATGAGAGGGGGAAAGTAGTCTGGTTATATATATATATATATATATATATATATATATATATATATATATATATATATATATATATATACAGTACTGTGCAAAAGTTTTAGGCAGGTGTGAAAAATGCTGTAAAAGTAAGAATGCTTTCAAAAATAGACATGTTAATAGATTATATTTATCAATTAACTAAATGCAAAGTGAGTGAACAGAAGAAAAATCTAAATCAAATCCATATTTGGTGTGACCACCCTTTGCCTTCAAAGATCAGCATCAATTCTTCTAGGTACACTTGCACAAAGTCAGGGATTTTGTGAGCATATAGTCAGGTGTATGATTAAACAATTATACCAAACAGGTGCTAATGATCATCAATTCAATATGTAGGTTGAAACACAATCATTAACTGAAACAGAAACAGCTGTGTAGGAGGAATAAAACTGGGTGAGGAACAGCCAAACTCAGCTAACAAGGTGAGGTTGCTGAAGACAGTTTACTGTCAAAAGTCATACACCATGGCAAGACTGAGCACAGCAACAAGACACAAGGTAGTTATACTGCATCAGCAAGGTCTCTCCCAGGCAGAAATTTCAAGGCAGACAGGGGTTTCCAGATGTGCTGTCCAAGCTCTTTTGAAGAAGCACAAAGAAACGGGCAACGTTGAGGACCGTAGAGCGCAGTGGTCGGCCAAGGAAACTTACTGCAGCAGATGAAAGACACATCATGCTTACTTCCCTTCGCAATCGGAAGATGTCCAGCAGTGCCATCAGCTCAGAACTGGCAGAAAACAGTGGGACCTGGTACACCCATCTACTGTCCGGAGAAGTCTGGTCAGAAGTGGCCTTCATGGAAGACTTGCAGCCAAAAGCCATACCTCCGGCGTGGAAACAAGGCCAAGCGACTCAACTATGCACGAAAACACAGGAACTGGGGTGCAGAAAAATGGCAGCAGGTGCTCTGGACTGATGAGTCAAAATTTGAAATATTTGGCTGTAGCAGAAGGCAGTTTGTTCGCCGAAGGGCTGGAGAGCGGTACACGAATGAGTGTCTGCAGGCAACAGTGAAGCATGGTGGAGGTTCCTTGCAAGTTTGGGGCTGCATTTCTGCAAATGGAGTTGGGGATTTGGTCAGAATTAATGGTCTCCTCAATGCTGAGAAGTACAGGCAGATGCTTATCCATCATGCAATACCATCAGGGAGGCATCTGATTGGCCCCAAATTTATTCTGCAGCATGACAACGACCCCAAACATACAGCGAAAGTCATTAAGAACTATCTTCAGCGTAAAGAAGAACAAGGAGTCCTGGAAGTGATGGTATGGCCCCCACAGAGCCCTGATCTCAACATCATCGAGTCTGTCTGGGATTACATGAAGAGAGAGAAGCAACTGAGGCTGCCTAAATCCACAGAAGAACTGTGGTTAGTTCTCCAAGATGTTTGGGCCAACCTACCTGCGAGTTCCTTCAAAAACTGTGTGCAAGTGTACCTAGAAGAATCGATGCTTGATGCTGTTTTGAAGGCAAAGGGTGGTCACACCAAATATGGATTTGATTTAGATTTTTCTTCTGTTCACTCACTTTGCATTTAGTTAATTGATAAATATAATCTATTAACATGTCTATTTTTGAAAGCATTCTTACTTTACAGCATTTTTTCACACCTGCCTAAAACTTTTGCACAGTACTGTATATATATATATATATATATATATATATATATATATATATATATATATATATATATATATATATATCCAGACTACTGGATAGGAACAGGTCGACATGTTGTCCAGTATCCTCCTTTGTAAAAACTTGTGCTCTATAGACTTCCTCGGGGTGAGTCAAGTTTTTCATCCAGTAATGATAACAAGAAATCAAGTCTCACGTAATGGCAGTTGACTTAAAAATAAATAAATAAAATAAATAAATAAATCCTTTTTCAAGAAAAATCAGCTTTTTGAAATTTGAAAATATAGTTAATATGTATCAATGGTTGTCTTTCTAGCAGCAGTGCTATCTCAGAGAAAGGCTGTAATGGCTTGCATTTGATTCATGTCTCTTTCACTTACAAACCCTTGAGGATGGTGTTTTCATCCTGCCACCTGCCAGTGGTACGTATTGATTTATATAGGTGCTGCAGTCAGAGCCTTTGCTTGATAACACCATCACTGACAGCCCTTTGGTTTTAGAGACTATTATCCCTTTTTGTTCTCCTGAATCCCGATCAGTAAAGTGTTGAGCTCATTACTGCCTGAAGCAGCTGCTGCTGGGAGAGAATGGGTCTGACATGCTGCCAGTGCACTGGTGCTTCCTTCAGGGCTTTTTATCTTGCAATAGAAATGATGATCCTTAGGAGCAGAATTTTTACATTGGAACCTGAGCCTATGCTGATAATTATATATTTGTTTGGAAAGTGTATCTGATTAAGAATGTAGGTTTTGTATACTGTTTGTGTAAAGCACAAATTCCATATATGATGTCAAAATGTACACTATTGTACCACCTTTGTTCTTCCCAATATCTTACATGAGAAAATTGAAAAACACTTCCTGTTTTTTTGTTTTTTTTAAACTAAGTTTCATTTTAGTACTACTATTTGCTCAGTATCTGTATGCATGATAACAGAGGCACAGGTCAAAATGGATATTAGTGAAGGAAATAGGGCAAGGACTCGTTGGCTTGGTTTACATGGAGTTTCGAAACTCCAAATTCTCTCTATATTGTCATGAGAATATGACATAGTCCGCACATGTCATGCATGTTCCTCATGCTTTAAGAATTGCACGGCCAAAACATGGTACAGCTAAAAGGGTGGGTAAATTGCCTCACTCTAAAAAGGCATGCACATTGAGTAAAAATGATTTTGCATGGCAACAAGTTTGTACCATATGTGCACAAGACTTCAGCAGCGAAGATCCTATTTTGTATGTAACCTCTCACAATGTTCTACTATTAGTAAAGGCTGTACCAAGGAACTCTTTATTAACAACCGAGATCTACTGAAAGCTTGACAAGCTTCTTTGACCAAATGTAACAAAAATAAGCATACGTGGGTATACAGTGTTTCAAATTGCTGCCATTTGCAGGTTACTCCTAAAATGATGGTGCTTCATAATTTCGTTGTTTTATAAGCCAGGATATATATGTATATATATATATATATATATATATATATATATATATATATATACAGTACTGTGCAAAAGTTTTAGGCAGGTGTGAAAAAATGCTGTAAAGTAAGAATGCTTTCAAAAATAGACATGTTAATAGATTATATTTATCAATTAACTAAATGCAAAGTGAGTGAACAGAAGAAAAATCTAAATCAAATCCATATTTGGTGTGACCACCCTTTGCCTTCAAAACAGCATCAATTCTTCTAGGTACACTTGCACAAAGTCAGGGATTTTGTAGGCATATAGTCAGGTGTATGATTAAACAATTATACCAAACAGGTGCTAATGATCATCAATTCAATATGTAGGTTGAAACACAATCATTAACTGAAACAGAAACAGCTGTGTAGGAGGAATAAAACTGGGTGAGGAACAGCCAAACTCAGCTAACAAGGTGAGGTTGCTGAAGACAGTTTACTGTCAAAAGTCATACACCATGGCAAGACTGAGCACAGCAACAAGACACAAAGGTAGTTATACTGCATCAACAAGGTCTCTCCCAGGCAGAAATTTCAAGGCAGACAGGGGTTTCCAGATGTGCTGTCAAGCTCTTTTGAAGAAGCACAAAGAAACGGGCAGCGTTGAGGACCGTGAGCGCGAGTGGTCGGCCAAGGAAACTTACTGCAGCAGATGAAAGACACATCATGCTTACTTCCCTTCGCAATCGGAAGATGTCCAGCAGTGCCATCAGCTCAGAACTGGCAGAAAACAGTGGGACCCTGGTACACCCATCTACTGTCCGGAGAAGTCTGGTCAGAAGTGGCCTTCATGGAAGACTTGCGGCCAAAAAGCCATACCTCCGGCGTGGAAACAAGGCCAAGCGACTCAACTATGCACGAAAACACAGGAACTGGGGTGCAGAAAAATGGCAGCAGGTGCTCTGGACTGATGAGTCAAAATTTGAAATATTTGGCTGTAGCAGAAGGCAGTTTGTTCGCGAAGGGCTGGAGAGCGTGCACGAATGAGTGTCTGCAGGCAACAGTGAAGCATGGTGGAGGTTCCTTGCAAGTTTGGGGCTGCATTTCTGCAAATGGAGTTGGGGATTTGGTCAGAATTAATGGTCTCCTCAATGCTGAGAAGTACAGGCAGATACTTATCCATCATGCAATACCATCAGGGAGGCATCTGATTGGCCCCAAATTTATTCTGCAGCATGACAACGACCCCAAACATACAGCGAAAGTCATTAAGAACTATCTTCAGCGTAAAGAAGAACAAGGAGTCCTGGAAGTGATGGTATGGCCCCCACAGAGCCCTGATCTCAACATCATCGAGTCTGTCTGGGATTACATGAAGAGAGAAAGCAACTGAGGCTGCCTAAATCCACAGAAGAACTGTGGTTAGTTCTCCAAGATGTTTGGGCCAACCTACCTGCCGAGTTCCTTCAAAAACTGTGTGCAAGTGTACCTAGAAGAATTGATGCTTGATGCTGTTTTGAAGGCAAAGGGTGGTCACACCAAATATGGATTTGATTTAGATTTTTCTTCTGTTCACTCACTTTGCATTTAGTTAATTGATAAATATAATCTATTAACATGTCTATTTTTGAAAGCATTCTTACTTTACAGCATTTTTCACACCTGCCTAAACTTTTGCACAGTACTGTATATATATATGTATATATAAGTATAAAAAAAACAAAAAAAAAAAAACGCCGCCCATGAAAAAACAGTATTTGTGAGAAATGTCATTCAAGTATTGTACATTAGGGAGAGCTTTCACAATCACTTGCATGTCCAGTTGAGGATACTCTTATTTAATATATTTCATTCTTTAATATATTTATTCGTTTTATGTTTGCAAACAAGTTATTACAAATCAGTCTAAAACGTTTTAACTGTCCAGAAGGCTGTACACTATCTTAACTGTTTTGAACCAGCTATACCCCAAGCTATGGCTTACTCTGTACATTCAAATGTTGTTACATTTTAAGTTGAATCAAATTAAATCAAATTTTATTTATAAAGCGCCATTCACACCAAAGGCATCTCAAGGCGCTGTACAGCAACTCAAAGGAAGTAAGCCTGTAATCAAATCAAAGCAAGTAAGTACTATCCGGAGATGAGAATCTGATAACCAATCGCAATCCTCTACCATCTTGTACTTTTGATGAAAGTATATTTCGTAAGTAGGAAGTGAAGGAAAGTGCTCATGCCTTAAGACTGAATTTCAGAAATCTGGCATGAGTACTCTGTGATGAGTGAACTACAGTACCAGGGAGCTGATTTCTGAATTATTTTAACTGATATTACCTGAAATCGATTGGCATCCATATTAAGAAAATCCATATTAATGAGAGTGCTGAAGTTGAACATCTCACAAAGGAGAGCTACTTGTACAGGGAGGATTTAAGCTTATCTGGTGTCACTGGAATTCAAACTGACTGCATTTAAACTCTGAAGGTAAACACTTGAGTGCACACTGATTTTATCCATGCGGCTGGTTTAAAGTAGGGACTACTTACTGTTCCAGCCAATGCTGGACTATACAAAAACCGAACAGGAGCTTGGCTCTAAATGGCATTACAGGAGCTTGGCTGTAAATTGTCTCTCTCCTGCAAACACTTCTAAGCTGATTGTGTTTTTGGCATCAACCTCTTGCAAATGTCTAACAATATAGCAGACAGCAGGGTCTATTCATTTTATCTAAACAGCTGCAGTACAGCCACCTTATAATTAAAAAACAAAGCCCTCTGGCATTTTGCAAGCCATTTAAAAGCTTCTATTTAATGCAAAGTAAGAGCTGTTGTTTTTAATGGCTTTGGCCTAATTTAATTAAATAAATGTTGGCTGCGTTTTAAATCTCTTTTTTAGATGAAAAAATACACCAAAGCATATGTTTTACTATATTTGTATTCTTAAAATCATACAATTAGCAAATAGCAAAATAAAAGAGCACTTCTAATCTCACCTGGATATATCTTTAGGATGGAGTTTTGCACAGTGTGTAGATTTTTAAGCATAAATGAAGTCCCCTTAAATATGTTTGCTGCTGTTGCTAAACTGGCACGTGGCAAAGGTAATGTCTTAGTCCGGGACTGATCAGTAAAACTTCTTTTGTAGCAATGCTTAGAGTCGTAGACAAAAGTGTAGGCACCTTACACTTACTATAAGGTAATTCAAGACAACATGTTAAATACAAGCATTTAGTGAACATTACCCACTAATTAATATGACAAAGATCAAAATACCAAATTTCTGGTCATTTAATAAACAATCTTTATAAAACAAATTAAAAAAAGCATGCAAGCAGTTTCAAATGTATTGGCACATTTACATTAAAAGTCTGTAAAAATGTAATATAACTAATTTAAAAAAATCTGTGAATTGATTAAAAACCAGTACACAGTAACTAAGCTGCAATATATAGCCAGAGAGGAAACGTAATTATTATCAACATCTGTTGAAGAAGAATGTTTTGGCAACACAGCAGATGATGGTCAAGACTAAGGAGTTGGATTCACGTTTGAGAAAAGCACTCGTAACAAACTACAACAAAGGAAATGGCTACAGAACAGCATCAAAGAAATATGGAATACCAAAATTCACAATCAGAGCAATAATTAGGAAGTACCACAGAAAGAAATCAACTGAAATGCTTGAAAGTGGACGTCTAAAGAATATTATGGGTACAGCAGGTAGGAGAATTGTCCGAGCAGCTAAAGAAAATCAAAGATTAACAAACAGTGACTTAAAGAATGATTTAGAAGCATCAGGCATAATAGTACACAAAATAACTGTACAAAGGCACCTGAACACAGAAGAGTCATATGCAGGTAGACCTCTCTGTGAACCACTTTTAACCCCTTAATGTACCAAGGAAATGAGCGGTTGTTCAAACGGTTTCTTCTTAAAATACATTTAAGATTGACTCTCAAGTATCATGAGGAAAGATCCAACCTGTCAATACATTTTAAACCCTGTTTTGTGCAAAAATAAGAAAGTTAACTTAGTTTTCTTTGTGGGACACATATGACCCGTGTACCTTAAAGGGTTAAAGAAAATTCATAAAACAAACCATCTAAAATTTGCCAAGAAATATGAACAGGAACCTGAAGCATACAAAATTCTCTGGTCCAAAGAGACTAAAATATAACTTTCTTTCCCAAAAATGGACCACAGTTTGGAGAAAAAAAAGGGAAAGCCTTCAATGAAGAAAACCTTGTACTTACAGTTAAACATGGAGGAGATTTGATCATGATATGGGGGTGTTTTAGACATTCATGTGGTTTAAGATCGAATGAATGCAGCCATGTATCAAAACGTTCCACAGAGTACAATGATACCATCTGCTCGTAGGCTGATATGCAGACAGTTTATCTTCCAACACGACAACGACCCAAAGCATACGGCTAAGTCAACTCTGAAATTCTTGAAGAAAACAAAGATACAAGTTTTGGTAAGGCCTATGCAATCACCAGATCTCAATCTAATAGAAATACTTTTGACTGATCTGAAAAAAAACTGTGCCCAAGCAGTGTGTATCCAATCTGTTTTACCTGAAATAAATATGCAAGGCAGAATGGGCCCACATTTCACCAGCAAGATGTAATATACTGGTTAAGAATCGTCATAAACTTTTGAAAGCCAAAATAAAAGTAAATACCAAAGCAGGGATAACAATATTTTTGTTATGAACGAATACTTTAAATTTAAATACGTTTTATTGTTTTATGATAGATTATTTGTTAAAATTACTAGACATTGTGTATTTTGCTTTTTGATTTATTAAAACATGGTTAAAGTTTACTAAATGCTTGTCCTTAATCTGTTACCCTGAATTATGGCATAATAAGCGTAGGGTGCCAATACTTTTGTCTGCAACTGTACCAGCTTTGACACCCTTTGTTTTTCTTTGCCCTGTGCTGTCATTCAGCATGCATTGAAAATCCATTAGACCACTTTAGGTAACACACATACAAAAAATGTTTTGGCCATCTGACAAGGATTTTACAATAGTATAAAGAAAATAAATTTGAACGAGATGTCTTTCCTAGTATAAGTAATTGGATAGTTTAAAGAAAAAAAATGACATGCTTATACAGCAGGCAATCTGCCATTGCGAAATAATGAGATAACCTTACCAGGATCAACCAGATGTTGCCGATATTAATGGGGGAACTATTGTTTTTGCACGCTTGTTTTACTAATTATTCAGTGGGGAGTACTGAAATGAGAACAGATACAAATGTTCTAGATTATCCTTCTGTTGTCCTTATACAAAATACTAAGAGACAATGCATACTACTTACAGAAAGTAGTTGCCTACTCCTTCAACGACCACTAGCTTTTCCTTGTGAATGACGATCACATATTTTCAACACATGAGGATTGCACATTATTTAGGCATTACAGTTCACGTAAGTGAAATCAGTTTAAGTGTTTGTAGAAATCCCAGTACGCCTTGTCCTGTGTACAGATGTCGTCCTGTGCATAAAACATACGGCTCAATTCGAAAGTTTAAAAAAACAAAACACTTTTTATGTTTACCTGTAGCTCCTGGCATCAATAGATGTGATTTATTGAAGGGAAATTACATTTGTTTATTTACTTTTGTTTGTCTGAAATCATCATTGTAGTTCACTGAAAGAGTATTTTCTTTTTTTAAAGAAGGGCTCAAGTGTCCATGTGAAGCATTTTTATCAGTAAGCAGTGATTTTAGAGCAGGCGCCATTAAGTAGTGTTCTCTCTCAGCCGCGCTTTATTTGTTGTTGAGTAATAATGGCTGATCTCCATAGAAAACAATGGGAGAGCAGAGTCTGGCTGTTGTATAATATAAGTGAATATGTCATGTGTAGGGTGCCTCTTATTTTAATAGTTGGAGCAGATCGAACTGTTCAGATTTGCTTTGCGATTTCCTCACCCAAATGCACATAATATTTCCCCCTATGTTTAATAAAGTCATTTTGTATAGATTCTAGAAATTGTATTCACAATAAATGCTGTAGTTGAACATCAATAAACTGTACATGAATTACACAGAAAAGTAATATACAGTGCATGTGTTGATCGGTTACAGCAAACCAACCTATTTTTTATTGTGATCTAGAAGTTTTTGCATGGTAAAGATCAGACTTTTTTTCCTATTGAAATTGAGCACTTTATTTTGAGAATTAACTTCTGCCACCATACGATCCAAAGATGATAGTAATGTTAATAAAACACACTGCATCTAATATGTGTGCAGGACAAAAGCACACACCAAAAACAATCCTTCAGTGTACTAAAAAAATAGGTTGCAAATGTTTAGCGCAAATAAGCCAGTTGTCTCACTATCAGTGGCTTGCGTGCATGTTTCACTGTTTTATTCAATGGAACAACATAGACTTTTTACACACATAACTTTTAAAGCCTGTTTCAAAGCTCTTTTCAAAATGGCCGCTCTAGTGCACTGGGGTTTAAGATCTGTCCTCTAAATCACTGCAGGAAGAGTGATAAAAATAAGAAAAAAAAACATAATAAGTGCTCTAGCTTTTCTGTTTCGTATCACATTATGGATCGTTATTGCTGTGTTACCTGTTTGACAATGTGGGCAATAATCCTTCCGCTATTAGCGCACTAGATTGGACATTTTGAAAAGTGTAAAAAGTTTTAAAAAACTAGAGGTTCGTTATTTAACCAGTTGTAGCAGCACGTGGGAATGTGTAACGCTATATTTTTCGTAACCCCGCTACTTCCACTTTAGCCTAGCCCTTTATTTCTGCTTCATGACCTGTTGTTCCTGCCTTATCATTACCTAAGCTTTTTCATAGAGCCATTCACGCAAGCAAAACATTTGGCAGAACAATGTTCAGATTGCAGGCAGGAATCTTAACTTTGGCTTCAAAGATTAACATCTGCATTATAACTGGTTAGCATGTGATCGTGATGTCTTTATTTAGGGGGTATGTTGACAGCAGGTTGTTAAAGATTGCCAAGCATAACACTGAGTTCCTGAGCTAAGTAAATATAATAATAAATAAAATCACATTTGAAGCGACCCTTTATACTCGCAGGTAAGGTGTTTTTAAGCACTCGATGCATATATATATATATATATGGAGGTAATGACCCCCCCTCCATTCACCATCAATGTAAAGGCTGATTAAATTTCAAAGCTGGTGCCCTGTGTTGATCGGAAGTCCTACGCCCATGAACCCTCATTCACACCTCATTGCATTCACTCTTGCACATTCTTACATGTGTGCTTACATTCAAACTCTACCTCGCTAAGCAATACAAACAATATTAAATGTGTAATAAATTATATATAAGCACATTTGATCTGTTATAAGCTATCCCTTTCTGGTACTGCGCAATTATGAGGATGTTCTGGTTTCACATTTGTAGCACCTTGGCTATAAAATCTTTTCCTAAATATTAAAAATTAAAATGTTGCTTATTTCTAAAGAGGGGACTTTTATCTATTCAGGGATACCAAGATATTTAGTAAATACAGGGAGTGCGTGTCTTTAATGGGCTGGTGTCTCAAGACTTTAGGCAAGGCAGTATATAGTTATACTGTACTTAAAATGCGTACTGTACCACAAGCGTTGGATTTCTGCATTTTCTTCTACCTTTTTCTTGGTTTGTTTTTTATGCTGTCTCCCTTATTATGCCATGTACATGCCTCCACCACCATGCTGGTGTTTATTTATACTGTAGTTTACTGTGGAAAGTCTCACCTGGAACTGCTTTTCAATTGATTTCACTGATGTCCTGTTCTTTCTCAGTGACTTGGAACTGCCCAGATTATTTGCTGGTGGTGATTGTTGAGTCTGATTGAATGTATAGATGGACCCAGGAGTTTTGACACTCTGACATAAAGTCTTTCAGGCAGTTCTTTAAGAGACTGTTCAGATACGGTAGTTCAGCTCAAAGGGCAGAGGAGGTTGAAGGTTTTTCTTGAGTGAGCATTGCTGGAGGGACTTTTACAGTAAAACCTGTACTAAGTGGTCTCCTGCTGGTAGTGTTTTTACAAGTGTCTATTTTAGTGGCTGACACGCCTTAATCAGTTATTTTTAATCCATTGTCTTTCATATATCACATTTTTAGCCTAAACTAGAAATGCCCTCAATACTTTCTTGTTTGAAGGTTTGTTTTAATGTTGTTTTCAAAAATGACTTGCATATTTGATTTTCCCATTTCAGAACATCGGTTTCTTTGGTTTACATACCACCCCATTTTATGCATCTTCTGCTTCAAGTGGTTGTTTTCTTTCGGTTGGTGATTGAAATGTATACATAAATCTAGGGTGTTGTAAGCAGGTTGATATTTGGTCAGATTGCCCATGTTTGAAGAAACTGTTTCATTTGGAGGCCTTCCAGATGGCCAGATTGAGTTCATTTCATCAAAGAATGCAGACTAACTTAAATAATATGCTAATGCTTTTAATTGCATGTCATAAGTCTTCAGATGTGTAATAATTAGTAGCTTGCTCAGCTTGGCACTGCTCTTAGGTGACAGCTAACACCCCCCTGCTTTTCAATTGATTTCACTGATGTCCTGTTCTTTCTCAGTGACTTGGAACTGCCCAGATTATTTGCTGGTGGTGATTGTTGAGTCTGATTGAATGTATAGATGGACATAGGAGTTTTGACACCCTGACATAAAGTCTTTCAGGCAGTTCTTTAAGAGACTGTTCAGATACGGTAGTTCAGCTCAAAGGGCAGAGGAGGTTGAAGGTTTTTCTTGAGTGAGCATTGCTGGAGGGACTTTTACAGTAAAACCTGTACTAAGTGGTCTCCTGCTGGTAGTGTTTTTACAAGTGTCTATTTTAGTGGCTGACACGCCTTAATCAGTTATTTTTAATCCATTGTCTTTCATATATCACATTTTTAGCCTAAACTAGAAATGCCCTCAATACTTTCTTGTTTGAAGGTTTGTTTTAATGTTGTTTTCAAAAATGACTTGCATATTTGATTTTCCCATTTCAGAACATCGGTTTCTTTGGTTTACATACCACCCCATTTTATGCATCTTCTGCTTCAAGTGGTTGTTTTCTTTCGGTTGGTGATTGAAATGTATACATAAATCTAGGGTGTTGTAAGCAGGTTGATATTTGGTCAGATTGCCCATGTTTGAAGAAACTGTTTCATTTGGAGGCCTTCCAGATGGCCAGATTGAGTTCATTTCATCAAAGAATGCAGACTAACTTAAATAATATGCTAATGCTTTTAATTGCATGTCATAAGTCTTCAGATGTGTAATAATTAGTAGCTTGCTCAGCTTGGCACTGCTCTTAGGTGACAGCTAACACCCCCCCCCCCCCCCCCACCAATACAGATTGCTACAAGCGGTTTTGTCTAGCAGCAGGAAAGATTGATAGATGACATTCGAGGATCTTTAATACCGAATGCCTGAGCTCTTTTTTTAAATTATTTTATCAAGCACTTCTAATAGTAAAATGTCAGGAAAAGGAGTATTGAACACTGACAGCGAATACTCATGATGATCGCTCTTGGTTGGTCATTATTTTATTTTATTTTTTTTCTGAGCAGTTCCTCAAAATGATAATGCCCCCAAAAAGGGAGGCATTGCAGCATACACACATCTTGTTTTCAAATTAGAAACCTTTTTTAAACCACTCTCATTTTCGCATTTATAGAGCAGATGTGATCTGAAAATGCTCTGATAGTCTTGCCAGTGGTAGCAATAAATATGTTTTATTTGTCTTGAATTGGGTTTTCTTTAATTCCTTGCCAATGGGGACAGTAGGAGCATTTATAGTTACTGTCTGTCACTTTTTTGCATCTATAGAACTGGTTGTCCAATTGTAATGAGACATGCATTAGCACAAATTCTCATATCTATGACCTATGTCATATTTTGTAGCTGTATTTTCAGAACCACTTTCTTGAGATTTGCAAAATCTGTGACTTTCTTTCTATGCTTGATTTTTGGCTTGAGATTTGTTACTATAATGAAAACGTACACAATTTAGTTTTAGCTGCAGACATACAAGCTTAAATTCCCCACTGAAACCTGAAGTTGGTTTTGGGCAGTAAGTGGTGCCACCATGAGTGCATTACCAGCTCAAAACCAACAACAATATTGTGTGATAAGAATATATTATGACCCATATGTTATTTTATTTATTCTATGGCTTGGTTTACATGCAAAAATAAAAATAAGTCTCACCTTTTTGTCCTGCTATTTTGTAATGCCTTTCTGGGAATTTAAGTTTTACGTATAGTTTTCTTTTAAGGAGAGAAATTCTCCTTCAAAATGACCTAATTAATAATACTATATGGAAGGGTATATTTAAATGTTTCTGTCAGTGTTCAATGTTGGTCTTGCATGACTACTGATACTGTGCAGCTTTCTTAAACTGGGTTTTACAAGAAGTTTTTAGGTTGTGTTGAAGAACCGCAAGTGCACCCTGTCTCATTTGGCCACCAAAAAAATTAAATAAAAAAAGCAAGTTAAACAAAATAAAAACTCAGACATTACACAGATACCAAAAAATATGAATATTCCATAAGACAATGCTTTCCTGCATTATTTGCAAATCATTTTTGACTGCATATATATTTATATACATATTATACATGAACATATACAGTATAATATATACAATGTTTCCTACAGAAGGGGACCTTCAGCAATTCTGATCCTTATGATAGTCTACAAACAGAGCTAAAATGTAGCACTTTAAGTTAATGATGCAAAAAGTATCCAATCAAAATGTTTAGTAGAGTACATTTTCAAAATACTGGTAGTAAATCTACAATAGGTTACCCTACTTGCCCACATTACCCACATAATAATAATAATAATAATAATAATAATAATAATAATAATAATAATAATAATACCGGGACAGGGACAGTGCAAGGCTCTCACCAGTAGAATGTTGTTATGTTTTTTTGTTATTGGGGATCCAGTATTCTGGTAGTCCATACAAGTTCAACACATTTCTCTGCAGATGGTAATCCGCCTGGGCATTTTTGTAACAATTGATTCTGTAAGTCTTGCAACAAGCTGATGTTAAGCCCCCTATTTGCCTTTTTGCACACATTCGTGGAACCAGCAGCTAGTGTAACCTGAATTACATTTTATTTTACTGCTAAGATACCAAAAAGTCTAAGCTTAAAGCAATCAAGGATACATCATTGCTTATACAACAGCTGCATTATAAAGTGCTATCATTTTATATGTCAATAATTTGAAAAGTTGAATATATGGTGTCATTAACACAAAAAAAAAAAACATAATGAAGAGGTCTCTAAACCCTACGCATGCTTTTTTTTCTATTTGGTCACAGAAGTTTTCATGGGCTACTTTCAGCAGATCTCAGTTGTTAATAAAGAATTGCTTGGTATGGCCTTTACTTATAATAGGAAATTGCACAAGGTTACATAAAAAACTGGATCTTCACTGCTGAAGTCTTATGAACATATGGTACACTTTTTAAAGTTGTTGCCATGCCAAAAAAAAAAAATGTATTCAATTTGATTTGCTTTTTAGAGTGAAAAGGCGATTGATTTATCCACCCTTTTTATGCAGACCATGTTTTGGCTGCGCATTTCCTATAGCGTGAGGAATGTGCAAACATGTGCGCACGAAGTCATATTTGGAGTTTCTAAACTGCCTGTAATGTTTCTTAAAGCATAGAAAAACAAACTGCCACCATCATCACGTTTGCTACAACAAGCACAGAACAACAGACAAGAAATAATAAATTAAAAATAAAGATATTATTCAAAGTCTTCCCAATTTTTCTCTTTTACTGACAAGATGAAATTCAAAGTGTTTCTACAAGTTATTTTCAGGTATCTGAGTGGCACAACAGCTTTGATGTACTGTATATTATGGTCCCAAGTTGTTTTACAAGATAGACATAGCAACCAAGTTTATTGTATGTGGCACAAATTAAACTGACAGCCCTACTGTTTACTCATATTTGTAATAACTCTGTTTATGTTCTTGGATGACAACTAACCCCCAGTACAAATAATAACCTAATATTTTCTGTAGTTGACTCAAGTACTGTGTCCTTTTTTTTTTTTTTTTACAACTTGTATATTTTGATAGTGATTTTCTTGTGTTCTCAGGAGCGAGTTGTGGTTGAGAATGAAGACTGGCTGGTAGTTGTTCCTTACTGGGCAACATGGCCTTTCCAAACGTTGCTTCTGCCCAGGAGGCACGTGCTGCGTTTGAACGACCTCTCCAACGAGGAGCGACAAAGTAAGAGAGTGTTAATTAAAAATCATTCCTTCAGGGTGGCTTTTCGACTTGGATAACTTTGTCTGCTCTTAATGGGGGTACTGCTGCATTGCCGTTTGTTTTCCATCTAATACATATTCGTAAATTGTAGCTGCGGGGATTTATTTCTCCTGCGTCTTGATGACAACTAAGCAGACATGAAATGTTAAGTGTTTGTGTTACTACTGAAGTTCATTTGGAAAGGCAATAACAAAGCTGGCTGATATTGTACAGAAAAAAAAGCTCTTAATAACCAGCAGTCTTGTAATGCTCACCATACCCGAGTCCCTGTCTTATTATTATTATTATGCACATAGAATTTGGATTTTATTTTTTTTCCTCTAAAACTTCCTTCTCGTGTTTTTTTTTTCTTTTATAATTTACCCATGTACATATAGAAAATAGGGATAGTCATTTCCATATATTTTAATAAGCGAATACACTGTATTTACTAAACGTTTACACGATTATACTCAAACCTCTTCTTTTTTTATTGTATTTTTTTTTTTAAGTTTATTGGCTGCAATCTTGTTCATGCTCCATTTGGTATCGGCTTGCTTATTACTATTAACCACAGCAGTTTAAGTATGAATAATTATAACGTGGTTGCCAACAGTACTGCATTGTATGATATCTCTTTTTTGTAAAATACCTCTATTTTGTAGTGTCTTGTGTAAATTAGATTGAATAATTTAATGTAGTTTTAATATGTGCAATTAGTGCATTAGCATTATTAATGGTTACCCATAGCTACAGCATTGGTATCATCCTGCACTTTTAAGAACACCACCTGTTTTTTTAGAGCCATAGAAAGAAATAATTATGTATTTAATATTTATTCATAGTAACACGTTGGGCTGCAGCGGCAAGCTTAGTGTGGTTAATGTGTCTGTTCAGATTATTTATATTTGTTGCAATACAAGATTATATGATTTAGTAATTTTCTAAACAATCAACAATTTTCTAATTGATTATTCAAATAAGCGATTACACATGCCCATCCCTAATACAAAAATGAAAACTATATCCTATCCTAACTAAAAACTCTCTGTAGTATATAGGGCAGATTGAGATGTACGCATCTGGTTATCAAATAAATCATATTAAAGAAAAACCTGCATTAACAGATGCAGCCTTTGCATACCAAGTGAACGTTTTATAAGAGACATAATAGTATTGAGAAGCAAAACTTTATTTGGTACATCATTTTTTAAAGTAATGGTATACGTACAGTATGGGATCAGTGGCGGCTCGTCATAAGAGGCTAGCTTACGTGTAATTTTGTAAAAGTAAAAAAAAAAAGCTTACCTTACGTCATGCTTTCCAAGGTCTTATTTATTGCTATTGGCTCATGTAGCCTCAAAATGAGTGGGATTCAGTGCGTCTTCAACCTACAATCACCCTCTGTCAAGTTTTAATGTATTTGTATTGGCGACACGATGAAAGTTTGTGGCTAGCCTCTACCACTCATAATTAGATTTAATCTTGACATATCTGTTGCAGGCAAGTTATGGGTCAGGTGTGGCTACTTGCTTAATTTTCAATTTCCATACAGTACGTTGACCACTCTGTTAAATCACCTTTGAATAAAGATACATATTAACAGGGCCTGTAATATGGTTTATCTGCCCACAGTTCCCCATCCAATAATCATCTAAATGCGGTATAATTGCTCATTTAAACCTTTTTGTTGGAAATGAAAACAGAATTGAATCGAAATACAATGCACCACTACAGCTGGCACAGTTATACTTTCTGGTACCACTGATACTTGCAGACTCACTTACAGACTGAACCTCACTGGACAGATGAAACACCAATCTCCTTAGATTGATATTGTGAGAACTAAAATAATACCTGAACATGATTGTGGTGGGAAGGAGTGTGATCTCCACCGCCAGTCAACTGAGTTTCTTAATTAACACATTTTTTATCACTTCCATGATGTATATTTAACTGCACATTTTTATAAAACAATCCCAGGTTTACTCAGATACAGGTTAGTAGAAATGCAGGCCCTTTTGACGGACTCTAAGCTTGGTAGGCAATCAGTAAACCTTTGGCAAATGGAATATTGGACAGGTAATAATCAACAATTAACAATTGTAGAAAAATATAGACTCTTCACAAAAGACTTTAAATGCAACTGAAAACAGACACCTGTAATTTGATATATTGATATAGCGAGATGAGAGCCTCACAGGGGCACAAGGGCCATTACTGTTTAATTGAGGCTTGCAAAATAAAGCCACGGCAATCAATAATCGATTCATTGGTGCGTCCTTAATTGAGGAGCACTGCAGATCTAAAGTTTCAGCTCATTCTGTTGTAGTTTGCTGTAGTACAAACACACAAGTGGGGTCAAAACAAATGATATACATGGATTTTACATGCATGAGGAAGCTGTATTTATTTCCCAAGTATTTTATGAACAAGCTCAAACCTCTTTTTTTCTCCACACACATTAAGCACAACATACATACATTACATACATTATATTGTCATGTTTTTGGTGTGTAATTCTCTTTACTCATTTTTTTGTGAAATCTGATGGCTCTTCCAGTGTCTTTCTGTTGTTTTTTTCTGGCAGATTCAGCTTGTGAGAAATATCTATGGTAAATTAAAATATTTGCCTTGTGAATTGTTCTTTTATCTCACCAGTCACCTGTGTCTCACTGTGACAACTATAATCAGGACTGTAAAGAAATTACAGGGTTTGACATTCATGAGCGGCTCCTGTCAGCAGAATCTTCAGTAGTCAATGAGAACGGCTATTTCAAAAAAAGCAATTAAGGAGTTCAGTTTGCATATTTGCAAGACTACAAAACTATTTAAATATGTACTTGTGATTGACCAAAAAATGAAGGTGGGCTTGTCCACTGGGTTTTCAGTTTTGTCTTTTATATTAAAACTGTTAAAAGCTGTTCATTTATAATGTGATTAATTTAACATGCCAGCACATAAACTGTAAATGCATATTACAATCGATATATTAACATTCTTGTTAGCATCTTCACTGACTTTCTTTATTAACATATTCACATCTTCAGTACCTGGCAAATGCTTTCTTTATCTGTTCATTAAAGGTAAGCCAAGAACACTGGAAGCATTATTTAACCAGTGCTCCCCGTGTTCTTTAACCAAGTGCTCCTCGTGTAGTACATGTTTCAAATTTCAATCCATGTTTCCTATGTGTGTCTTTTTCAAAAATACACGAGACCTAAGGTTTATGGAATTTCTGTGTTAGCTATAACAACTTTAATGTTACGATTCACACCTGGGCAAGGCATAAACACTGGACATACACACCTGCAGTGTTAGCCACAACCACAACAAAAAGTCCTGGTCCTTGTTTTGGGTACAATATGGATCTGGTTCAAGCTGCAGCATGTGTGTTGTTCCTATGAAGTAGGAGACACAGGCAGAAAAGATTTAATGATCAACAGGGAAAATATATACATGTATTTTATTTAAGTGAAAGCCAGCAGCACCTTTGGTCTACAGCTATCCTAATATATGTCTAGAATGTCTTTTTGTGTGCCTGTATAAATAGATTTAAATAAATGGGGTGCTTGAAAAACATTTAATTTGGCTGCGATACGAACTGCAAAAGTTATTAAATCAGTTAAGTGTTTTGCTGTTACAGAAAAATACACACCGCTTTGCAAAATAAATTGGTTTCTTTTCATATTGGTTTTTTTCTTAGATTATATGAAAATTATTTCCTATAGATGTAGAATAGCAGAGCTGCCAAAGTGGCTTGTGTTGGTAATACAAACCCCAGAAAACATCAGACCAGATAATGTAACTCTAAATTGATGCAATGCGAAAGTAATTTTGTTATATTTTGCTTTTTCCTTTTTAGGCCTGGCATCTATAATGAAAAGGCTCCTGACAAAATATGACAATTTGTTTGAGATATCGTTTCCATACTCAATGGGGTGGCACGGTAAGAAACACATGCAATGCCAGATTACAGAAAAAAGCAGTTATGCTGAATAGGAGGGCTGATAGATTGGTTTGTACTTGGTTTAGTGGATGGAATTGAAGTATACCAGGGTTGTTATCCCCGCAGGGGAATGAATATCCTCAGCACTGGGGTTCTACAATAGTGGAGGCACTCATTTGTACACTACACTCAAACACCGACACATCACATGTTCAGGATGGTGTTTAGAGGATCTGTCTTTCCATTTGTTGGCAGTCACCCTACTGATCTGTGATGCCCGTAGGCAAAGTTGTGTCTGTGAGACCAGATTTTGGTCCCGCAGCAGCTGCTGACATAATCTGCAACACTGCAGTATTGTTCTGGTAGTAGTCATTACAATCTACTGCTCTATGCTCTCAATCTCTGCTATTGTTGCATTTGATTAATCTGTATTTTAGTATCATTTTATTTTACATTTTGGAATAAATACATGTCAGGTGAGAAGAAATATCTTGCCCTTGACCTTACTTTGAGGACCACTGCTCTAGAGAGACACCTAAAACGAAATGGAAGGACTGCATTAGCAGTCATGCAACCCCCCTTGAGCTGCACTCTCCTATTAATAATTAGTGTTGACACTGCTGTGCCTCAGTCTGAATGTAAGATACTTCTTCCACTGGTGTTAGGAGATGTCCAGTGTTTCAAGCATTGGAAATGCTTCCTGTGATTTGGAACTTGACATGATTAATATGCCTGCAATGCTGCCATCGTCCAGCATTCTTTTTATTGAATTCTTCCAAGTAGTGCTGCCCGCTGTAATGGATTGTTTTGTGTGATGCGCTGCTCAATAAAAAAAAAAAAAAACGCTCCTTCAGGGGGATTGATCCTTTCGTACAAGTTTCAATATGCTGGCTTTGGAACCACTGTGTGCTTTGTTCACTACCTCTTCCTACAGCATATCAAAATGTATCAGATCCAATGTGGAGTCAAGGTTTTTGTATCAGCATGGGAGACAGTTCTCCCAGTACTATACACTCCATGCATTCTCTTGTTAAAGCTGTTTCCATATTGATGATCCTGGATCAGTTCTGATGACAGTCATTCAGTGACAGTATATGTCATGTGAATGGGAGCCTTTGTGACCTTTTTTTTTTTTTTTAAACTGTATAGCAGGATAACAGACTTGAAATCCCAATATAAGTGAATGGCAGAGAGATTCCACTCCATAATTAGGCGATAACTACAGGACCCTTCAAGTGTACAAGGAGATAACAGTTTTATATAATCCTAAAGGAATTCTCATTTGTAAGGTAAAACTTAAAAAGCAAGACAGATGTTTCCACTAATGCCTTCATCAGTATAATGTTTCAAATTTGCTCAGCCCCTGTGAATGGCAGTTAAGTTAATTAGAAATTGAATCCTACTTCTAAATCTGTTTTTCTTCCAAAATGCTGACGTACTGCACACTGTACCTTCAAAAATATTTTAAGCTCAGAGTTTGCTGTGATGCTCAGAGCATTGTAAATTAAAAATCTTTCTGATGAGGACCCTGCATGGTTTTTCAAGTGTTGAATCACTGAAGGAGGAAATTGGAAAGAGACGCTTGAACACTGTTGAACAAGAGTATATGTCTCTACTTTCCATACAAAATACAAGGTGTGCAGCACATAACTTCTGCATGACACATACATGGTCATGCATCACTTTAGGCCATAAAAAACACATGCTACGCTGTATTTAAATAGCTTTGATTTTCATGTTGGAATCTGACCTTCATATCTTTTATGTATTCTCTAGAGCCGTGTTGCATGATTGCTCTTCATATTATCCAGTGTTTCCAAAAAACAGTAGGGCTTGAAATGAAGATTACTCTAAGGGTATCACACTGTGGTTCTACAGATGCCTACATGGCATTGCAGCAAATTGGTATCTGAATTTTTTTTCTTTTCTTAATATGGTAACAATACACAAAGGATAAAAAAAGAGGTTTCAAAACTAATATGCATATTATGTCTAAGCTATAACACTCGACAGGGTGTACAGTAGGGTTGTAACAATAATCAATAATATCGATAATCATGTCACCCCAGGCGTAATTGTGGGACAGACTGATCAATAACATCTTCTTTGGAGAGATGTTTTCAGAGATACTTAGTATTTAGTAAGCAAGTGGTTTAAGTGTGGTAAAAAAGGGCCTCACTCCCAGTTATTCACATTGCATATGTCTTACCATTACTGTTGGAGGGTAATGCATGTACATTTCATGGAAATGCATAATATTTTATTATTTTCAAACTGACTTATTACATTAAATTCTGCATGGTTGAAAATACACATCACTCTTTTGGACAGAGCACTGTGTGCTTTCAAATGGTTTCATAGTCTTTGACATAAAAGTTGTACAAACATAACTTTTTTTAATTGATTGTACTAAATGTACTGTTTTCTGTGCATTGATAAAAACCATTGAAACCTAATATAAAAAGGTTTAATATTTCCTTTGATAACACTTACCGAGAGAGTCTCTCTTATCGTTCAACACAATGCTGATCTCTGCGAGAGATTTATTGGAATAGTGTAATCTTTTTATATAAAGACCTGAACTGTTCCCAAAGGAAACAGATTAGTTATAAGTGCATAAGTCCCACACAGGGATAAAACAAAAAAAGTCTTACAAAGCGTAAATGTGCAATATCAGAGAGAATAATATTGCAAGGATTTAGTATTTTTATTTTCAGTCCCTTAAGTGATTTTCTTCGATTATGCCAGGCAATTATAGTTATCAGACTGGTAATGCATAAACAAAAGATTAAAACAAAAGGCATACTTTGAATTTTAATACAAAGTATCAGACTGAACTGCAGCACAGCCGAAGGCTCCTGCTCAATTATACAGGATTACAACAAGCTTACTATAGACTACCAGCTGGATTGAGAAACTGAATCTTTGGTGCCAAGACATTTCAGCTGCAACAGAAGAAATGTTGGCAAATGAAAATTGGCAATATGTAAACCAGGTGCTGTACCTACTATATACTGTGTGTGTGTGTATATATATATATATATATATATATATATATATATATATATATATATATATATATATATATAGTCATTACAGTCATATACAGGCATTATGGAGCAAATGGAAGCCACAACCCTACGGTGCTCATCCGTTATACGCCTCGATTCTGCACTATAACGAGGCGTATAACGGATGAGCACTGTGTGTGTGTGTGTATATATATATTAGTGTTGTAAATTGAACCCTGACGTTGACATCAATTATTGTGCAAATTCTAACGCCGATTATCGATCATTATCAAGTTAAAATGCTTAAAAAAAATTAATTAAAAAAAACTTCCCTCACAGTAAGATTGACAAGTTTTTTATAGAACGGTATAAAAAACTCATTCAAACAAATCCAGATGTTTTAAGATACGTTTGATAAATACATTAGTATTTAAATATAGCACTCTCCAATTTTCATATTCCTGCCGTCACTTGCTTTTGCCTTGTTTTTGTTTAAAATCTGACAAATCTCCAGTGTAAACATAATGGTAAATTAAGAAAAAAGAAAAAAAAATCCTGTCCAAAGGAGTAAAAAAAAACTACATGTGGCCTGTTCACATGGAAATAATTTGATCTCTCTTTTTTTATTTGTTGTTGGTTACAATTCATGAATTACATGGCCCAGCTTCTGAAAGCAGCGGTCCCTTCCAGTGTGCCGCGGCTGCAGAGATGCAGCTCAAAACTTTACATAACTTTGCATAGACACTTAGATTTGCATTATCTTCAGCGAATACAACTACATTGTCATTTTCCAAACAGTGCATTAGAGGTAGACTACCCTTTCCTGCAACTGAACTTTCGGCAGCAACAACTCCGGTTGATCATTTTATTTTGCGTCTCCATACTTGCTGTATTGTGGCGATCTCGGTTCCCTCAGGCAGGAGGTTCTCACAGACGGACTTCCCCCGTGCACGCTACAGTATAATATCTCTTTCATACATGTATGTGGATTTATTATTAATTTACTTACTGCCCACATCACAACCAAGATATGTAGAATATCTCTTTCATACATGTATAGGCCTAATCAATCTACATACCACATCGCAACCAAAAAAGCATCACATACTGGCGTGCTCAGAGAAGCGTTTCACCCACGTGGATTCGCTTACACTTATACAGTACATTACTAAGATCCTACCTATTTCACAGCCGTGAAAAACGTGACACGGACCGTGAAATTCATTCTTCACTGTAAAAACTATTTTGTGTACTTTTACCCTGCACTTAAATCCAGGTTCCTGATGTGATTACAAGCTTGTTTCAATTTAAAAAAAAATATTGATTGACACTTAACAGCAGCCAATAACCACTCTGGGCTCTCCTCACTGATTGGTAGATATGGGCATCCGGGGCGGGTTTAGTATCCTAGGAGATCTCAACTGATATTGTTGTTAAGCAAGTGAACATTTTGTGAGTGTCCAAAATGAATTTAAAAAGTGTACAATAATTACTGCAGCGGATCGTGTACAATAATTTTGCATTCTATTGGTGGCAAACTATTTTGTACAACCTGCAATGTTTCATTGCGTCACATACGTCGAGCTATGATCCAGCGGCATTTAGACTCGGACAGCAATCAAAAATGAAAAAGGTTGAAAAAAAGTTCTGAAACAGCGGCACATGACAACGTAGTAATGTTAAATATTATTAGTTTCGCTCAAGACAGACGGCTGCAGTTGGGACTGATTTAAAACAAAAAATATGTATAAAATACATTAACGAAGCAGGTTACTCTTGATCGCTGCATCATCATCCTGTATTTGTTCACAGATGCATATTCTCTGTAGTTTTTAGAAGCAACAACACAGATTACTTCTTGACAATAATTCATTAAAATATTATTGATTTGTTATCGTGGGATCCCAATCGATAAATAATTCAATTATTATCTTTACAAGCCATATATATATATATATATATATATATATATATATATATATATATATATATATATATATATATATATATATATATCAGCTGCATAATGTTAGGTTATAGTTTATGGATTTTCTAAACATTTATTAGTAGTAAACTAAACTGAGGTGTTTACATGTTTAAAGATGGCAGTCTTAGCCAGCAATACAAGGCCCTCACAGATAAGGAACCACAGAGAAGTCAGGAAGTGTTTGAATAGTTATTTAATGAACCTATGCTAATATACCAGAATTGATCAGAAGTAAAATCAACCTAGATAGTGCATAATGCACTTTTTTTAGAGTAGGCACTTGTAAATAATGTACCAGGTTGCATAAAGAAACAAAAGATGAATAAAAACAAGTAAAATGATTAAAACATTTCCCTTGGTTGGGAAAAAAAATCTCTGGAAAACATAAAGGCTTGGCTCCTTTTATAGATGAGGTATGCTATCAGTTTTCCATTATTTTCACTGTGACCATGGCCTAAAAAGGAGAAAAAAAGTTTTTAAATTCCCCAAATACTTGACTACAAAAGCACTTTCTAAAATGTCTAATGAGTTTATTAGATTGTTTTCAAAAGAAGAATGATTAATACCAGGTTATTTAAAAGTCCTTCAAATGTGAATCACGTCAGGAAATTAATGTTTGGAAATTTTTATATACCCTTGGTGGGCAGTGTCTCATGTTATAGGGGTTGTAAAAGTTTCTTTCAGGGAAGGACATTTTACTTTAGTTAAAATTTTTGTGGCATTTTCTTAATACTCAGTTTACTTTAATTCTGTAAGTAACAGTGATCAAGGCCCTAAGGCAATTCCTGGGGATTATTAAAATGTTGGGCATGGTCGTTCGTGCTATGAAAAGCACAATATATTTCATACTGTTTTACCTGTATTCCTTGTTCATTGTATTAGCTCACAAACGAATCTCAGTTTAAAACTTAAAATCATTTAACCACCAGTGTTTTTAGGCAGGAACTACCTCCAAATTAGAGTTTTGTTTGTTTTCAAACCTCAGAAGTAAAACTTACACGCTGCTTCTTGGTATTAACTGGGGTCATTCCACGTCAAATGGACCAATGGTCCACACCTTATTGTGATATCGCATGTGGAAGTACCTGAAAGTGTTTTAGAAAGAATCCCCAAATATTAGCTCTCAATTCTCATGTTTTAAGATATGGGCCTGTAATGCAGGGCGGAGCGGGAGGATGGGGGTGAGGGGTGCCTGTGACGAATGAAAATGTGTAGTGAAAAGGGACCCTGTTTGAGAGGTCAGTTCTTTCACCTAGAACAGCTCTTCTAGTGTAATAATGGCTTAACGTATTTGTGACCTTGGATGTTTATGTTGATAAAGTAATCATGTGCCAACAGTGTGTCCATTCTAAATATGTGAACAGGTTAAAGTAAACTGCTTGCCCTTCAAGGTTGCCTGGATCTCTTTCAAGAGGTACATTAATCAAAGATGATACAGACTCAGGTGACAATGATTTCTGATTGGATAACCTATAACAAGTCGGATAAATTAAGAGTAAATTTAATAGGAGCCTGATTGCTCACAATGCAGGCACAGGATTATTGTATAATAAAAAAAATAGATAAAAAATAAAATGACTGACTCAAACGGTCCTAGAAAGACGAGAGATAGATACAAATGCACATTTTAAAAACTGCTTACAATACTGTAGATACTGTACATGGTTTAGCTGAACATATTTTACTTAGACACCACAATTTGCAGTTTCATCATTTAATTGCTGTCTAGATGCATATAAACCTTGTACATTGATTAATTCTAACAAAATAACGGTAGTGAGTGTACACAGATGGTGCCACTTTTAAGGATAAAGTGTGCCATATTTAAGTAGATTGATACATTTACAATTCTCAGAAACATAGTTTTAAGACACAGAGCACAAATGAGTATCTGCTATCCCTTCTGAGTTCTGTGGTGCTGAAGGGAAGGTAATACACACAGTGCTTCAGGAGTTCCCCAAAGTACAACATGGCATTTTTATCATCTGTAGCCATCAATAGGTAATATGTTGACACATTGTTAAACTAGAAGAGCAGTTCTGTGTGTAAGAAGATATCTTGAATACAGTCGACTCCTCTTATTTGCATACTGGATAATTGCATACATCGTTTAATTGCATGGCATGCAACTGGTCCCGTTTTTTTAATGCATTGTTTTCTATGATTATATGATTCGGTTAAATGCATATCGTCTAAATGCATAATTCGCTTTTATTGCATGAAGCTGCGTGCTCCCGAAGTTGGCTGTACGATGCATTTAACTTCGGCTAATTGCATAATGCAGTCCACGTGTTCTGTCAACGTGCTGTTGTTATGTGCATATATATTTACAATGGTGGAAAAAATAAGAAAATGGCGAAGCGAACCTGTAAAACTCAGGCCAGATACTGTGCAGACTTCTATCAAAGACTTTTTTCCTACGTTGTAGACACAATATCTACAGTAAGGTACTGTTTGTGGGATATGTAGTCCTTTTAAGAGTTGAAAATTACTAATGACATTAGTTCCATTTTTGGAATGAACGGCGCAAATTGTTCTGAAAGGTGATTGGTTGGCTGGGACACTAGATAAGGTGACACGGCGCTAGAAGCGGGCAGAGTGGATTGGGAGCGGAGCGAGTGATGTTATGCTGAATTGTTTTGCTAATAAAAGGGTTATCCTTTTTGAATTACGATTGGTTTTCCTGGAGTTATTATTCTAAAGCAATCAGACCTATTGCCATTGTATCCCATTGTATTCCCTTGCTCCTGTTATCTGCATACTCTGGTTATGTGCATAGCGTCACACCAGTCCCGAACCCATGCAATTATGCGGAGTTGACTGTACTTTGAGAGCTAATATTTTGGAATTCCTCCTAAAACACTTTCAGGTACTTCCATATGTGATCTCAAAAGAATCTGAGATGGTGAAGTGGGGGAGATGACAACATTTAGTCCATGTGTTGTTGAATGACCCACTGGTAGTTTGTTAAAATAAAACTTTTACTTTTAAAAGTATTTTCTTTTGTGTTTTATCTTCCTCATAGGTCTGTTTACACAGACCTACTAAAAACAAAGGCGTTATTTAAAATAATAAAATTAAAACAAAACCTGCAGTAAACTGACATTTTGCAATCAATTCAAGGACTGATTGCAGGCCTAATTGCTTTACTTTTGTATGGCATAGTCATGTATTTATGGACACTAGCAGGAACAATTGCACAAAAATATCATAGTTCTTCCAACCCGTTTTGGAATGCCAGTAATATTATGCTCCCATATCTCCCCAAGAGATAGACCTGTCATATTACAAGGAAAGGCAAAAGTTTGTTTCTTGGTGTATGCTGGTACAGTAGTTTATTCAAATCAGACAAATGAGACATCAGTATTTTGATTTGCATATCTGATGAGTATTCCTCAGTACGGTTCCAGTGTTATTTTTGTACAGTTGAATATTCTAGCTCCCTGTACTTGTGAAAGACGTTCTTTCCAGCTCATTTTCTAAAGTCCTATAGTATACCTCTTGATAAAACCCATCTGAAGAAACATTTCCAATCTGTGTTCAATCATATGTTAAGGACCAGTATTTTTGCTTAATGGGTTTTATTTGAAAGCGGAAAAGAAAAGAAGTTGACTAATGATGATCATATTTGTTGTTGATGAGTTATTAGATTAATGTCCATATGTCAGTGTTATGAGGTTTTTCATACCCTGAAAAATAACTTAATGCCAAAACCACACTGGCGACAAGATTTTTTTAAGCAAGATCAATAAACTTAAGAGCAAACCACTGGTAGAGAAAGGATTGTTTTGCACCCCCTAAACAAGCAGCGTGGTGGCCCTGATTTGAACCCAGGATCATTTGACTTCTGCTTCTTGGCTCTAACCACTAGGCTTTAATATATCCAGCTTTCACAATTACCATATGCATTAATATTTACAAAATACAGTATATTGGGATAGAAAAATGACATCTGGCTCTCCCACTAACTGCTACAGTATGAATGTCCACAGTAGGTTATTGTTTTGCATTGTCTTCAGCAGACACAAAACAATGCCTGTGAGGTTCTTTTGAAGATCTCACATTGCACAGAAGAGAAAATTGGAAGGAAAAACTTGTTTTACAGACTGGCCATCTAATAAAAAAACAATGTGGTTCCTACAGAGTGGTCCCTACATTCTGTAGGTTTTTAAAGGCAGTCATTTTTAAATTACAAAATGAATACGGTCATAAATTAAGCATTATTTTTAATTTTATATGAAAACAAGTAGTTTCAAATGTCTTAACGTTTTTTTTATTTTTTTATTTTTTACCTTACTGTTACAGTGTCTGCAAAACAGTCAATCTTGATGATTCTGTCGCTCCAATATTAGGTTATCATCATTTTGATCAAAATCTGCCTCTACCTGGCTCTCAGCTGCTTTGATCTTGTCTAGAGAATCCTAAGAATGGACATCCTTCCCATTTATGCAGACAGAGAGTAGCTGAGGCAGAGTGGAAAGGTCACATTAGTCATTCAATAATTTTAAAAGTTTTAATTGAATATACTGGCAGTTCCATATATATATATATATATATATATATATATATATATATATATATATATATATATATATATATATATATATATATATATATATATATCATTCCAAAGTGAATAGCCAGAAGAAACTTAAAAAAAGTAACCACAAAAATCAAATAAATAGACATGTAACCACAAAAAGCATCAGATAAAGCTACACAAGCTATAGACAGAAGTTGAAAAATCAATAAACCAAAGCAACATCAACAAATAAAAGTACCACAAAGCTATAACACGAGAGCAATTACATACAAAATGAAATATAGAACACATTGAAAGAAAAACAGCACAAGAGAAATAGTGACTATAAATCACAGAAACATAAAACATTGCTCCCAGCGCCTTGAAACAGAAAAATGAACTAAACTGCAATGATACGAATAAAATTGGAATGATAAATACAGCCCTGTAAAGGTACATGCTGAACATGTACTGCGTTTTTATAATGTAAAAATGATGTGTATCTACAATTGCTATGGCTGGCTTTTAATCAATGGTTTCAGTTACTGCAGCAACGGGTATTTTCTGAAGCAAGATATTTCTGTAAAAACCTATTACACACATAATCAAGCTGCTGTGAAATGTTGATAAACAGTAATACTAAACATAATCATATATGTCTTGACAGGCCTCCAGTTGAACATGCAGTTTATGTTTTGAATGTAGGACAAAGTGGACGTTACGTTTGCTATTTCAAGTGTTTGGCAGCCACATACAATTTGTTATGTTTGTACGCTTTAGATATAAAAAGTGATTGCAGTATATTTGTTAACTACACCAATGGTATTTGTATTTGAGCTGCCAACTTAAACAACAGGCTGTCACATTAGTCACCCTAGTTTAAATAGTTCTTCACATACACACACACACACACACACACACACACACACACATACCCCTCTTTTTTGTTACAAAATAGTAGTTTATACAAAAAAAGAAAAGCATCTTTTTTCTATCAATAATGTTGTGCCTTGTTCAGTTTCCCATGCTGTGATTCATTTGTTGGCTTGCTGACTCTCACTCATGTTTTCTGTACACTGTCGGTCAAGCTTTTGTGCAGAGCACTGGTCATTTTCAATATTAAATGCCCAGTAGGTGGCTTTGCTGCATGTTCTCCCCCACTGGTGATGTTTCTGGTGACACGTCAGTGCAGTGGTCCTCAAACAGATAAACATGGGGGGTCGCGAAACGACCAAATCGTTACAAGCTAGACCTATGATATGTAATGACTATAGAGCAGCACAGCTGGTCTTTTATAAAAGTTGACATTGTATCTAAACACTGTCAGATAAGGAAAACTGCAGTATGAATATACATTTTATTTCTGTTATTTATTAGTGAGTATGCTTTTTCAATAGGAAAGTCAAACCAAAACAAAGTCTCTTTTAAAAGGGGTCTAGAAAAGTTTGAGAACCACAGCTTTTACATATACAGTGTATAGATAAATAGATATCCATATATATATATATATATATATATATATATATATATATATATATATATATATATATATATATATATATATATATACAGTACTGTGCAAAAGTTTTAGGCAGGTGTGAAAAATGCTGTAAAGTAAGAATGCTTTCAAAAATAGACATGTTAATAGATTATATTTATCAATTAACTAAATGCAAAGTGAGTGAACAGAAGAAAAATCTAAATCAAATCCATATTTGGTGTGACCACCCTTTGCCTTCAAAACAGCATCAATTCTTCTAGGTACACTTGCACAAAGTCAGGGATTTTGTAGGCATATAGTCAGGTGTATGATTAAACAATTATACCAGACAGGTGCTAATGATCATCAATTCAATATGTAGGTTGAAACACAATCATTAACTGAAACAGAAACAGCTGTGTAGGAGGAATAAAACTGGGTGAGGAACAGCCAAACTCAGCTAACAAGGTGAGGTTGCTGAAGACAGTTTACTGTCAAAAGTCATACACCATGGCAAGACTGAGCACAGCAACAAGACACAAGGTAGTTATACTGCATCAGCAAGGTCTCTCCCAGGCAGAAATTTCAAGGCAGACAGGGGTTTCCAGATGTGCTGTCCAAGCTCTTTGAAGAAGCACAAAGAAACGGGCAACGCTGGAGGACCGTGAGACGCAGTGGTCGGCCAAGGAAACTTACTGCAGCAGATGAAAGACACATCATGCTTACTTCCCTTCGAATCGGAAGATGTCCAGCAGTGGCATCAGCTCAGAATTGGCAGAAAACAGTGGGACCCTGGTACACCCATCTACTGTCCGGAGAAGTCTGGTCAGAAGTGGCCTTCATGGAAGACTTATGCCAAAAGCCATACCTCCGGCGTGGAAACAAGGCCAAGCGACTCAACTATGCACGAAAACACAGGAACTGGGGTGCAGAAAAATGGCAGCAGGTGCTCTGGACTGATGAGTCAAAATTTGAAATATTTGGCTGTAGCAGAAGGCAGTTTGTTCGCCAAGGGCTGGAGAGCGTACACTAATGAGTGTCTGCAGGCAACAGTGAAGCATGGTGGAGGTTCCTTGCAAGTTTGGGGCTGCATTTCTGCAAATGGAGTTGGGGATTTGGTCAGAATTAATGGTCTCCTCAATGCTGAGAAGTACAGGCAGATACTTATCCATCATGCAATACCATCAGGGAGGCATCTGATTGGCCCCAAATTTATTCTGTAGCATGACAACGACCCCAAACATACAGCGAAAGTCATTAAGAACTATCTTCAGCGTAAAGAAGAACAAGGAGTCCTGGAAGTGATGGTATGGCCCCACAGAGCACTGATCTCAACATCATCGAGTCTGTCTGGGATTACATGAAGAGAGAAAAGCAACTGAGGCTGCCTAAATCCACAGAAGAACTGTGGTTAGTTCTCCAAGATGTTTGGGCCAACCTACCTGCCGAGTTCCTTCAAAAACTGTGTGCAAGTGTACCAAGAAGAATTGATGCTTGATGCGGTTTTGAAGGCAAAGGGTGGTCACACCAAATATGGATTTGATTTAGATTTTTCTTCTGTTCACTCACTTTGCATTTAGTTAATTGATAAATATAATCTATTAACATGACTATTTTTGAAAGCATTCTTACTTTACAGCATTTTTTCACACCTGCCTAAAACTTTTGCACAGTACTATATATATATATATATATATATATATATATATATATATATATATATATATATATATATATATATATATATATATTTGTTTTCAACAAGTTATTAGTTCAAAATCAGGGAGTATAGAAGTATGGAGGAATCTGAACCGGGCAGCTCTATTGTGGTTTGTTATGCAAGGTATTTTTTTTTTTTAAATATACAGTCAAGCCTGCTTAATATCACTTCAAAGCGACTGCACATAAATGATGACAATAAGCAGAGTTGACATAATTTTCAATTCACTGACACCATAGCAACCTTGAAGCCGTTACACTAACAGTATATATTACCAAAGTGATATTATCAGGAACTTGTTTACATTGACTCGCATTATATTGTTGTGGGTATATTTTAATTTGATAATAAGTGATATGATATGTGAATGGCTGGATCTTATTTTATTTTTCATTTTTGCTATTTAGCACTATGAGAAGTTTTATATAATTTATGCAATTGTATAATTACTGTTTTTTGTTGAGAAAGTCTTTTGTCATTATTTCTGATACTATGCGAGGCCTGTCTGCAACGTGGTGCTCAGCACATGTCTAGCAACAGCAGCTGCTGGGTACTGACTGATTTTGCCAGTGACTTTTACAGGTGGGCATCCCTGTACATTGCCACCCGCAGTGATTGCGAACCAGTGAAACAGTACCAAACCAGTACTGAGGTCAACGACTTCCATTCTGGATAATTGCAGCTTCTGCAAATGTTGTGCCCCTTTCTCCAAGCGCACACTTGAGAAGAAGTTATCCCACAGCTCTAAGGAGAGTTCTGCATCCCTTACTCCTGCTCAGCGCTCTTCCCCATCACCCCCTTGGCTCTGTGCCAAGGGAGAGTGGACGATGCACCTGGGAAAGTAGCCCAGGCAGGAAACCATCTTCATGTTCTTCCTCATCCTCTTTGAGCTCTACCTCAGCTTTTCCCCTCGAAGAAGTCGCTGTTCCAGGCGATCGGCAGACGGAGCAGATGGAAAAGGTCTGGCCAGCTGTTTTCCCATCAAGGAACTATTCTTGCTGAATTACTGCAGGAACGTTTGGCACCACCTGCCCTGCCTGCCCCCTTGGAGCTGCAAGCGCAGATTGGCCACAGGAGGACATACTGTCTATCGCTTTCTCTGAGAAGGTGGGCAAACAGGAGCTGGCCATCCCATCTAATGATATGGAGTTGGACGGCACATCCCTGCAGTTAAACTCTCCCTGTCGACAGAGCTCATACTAACCACCTCAGTTCCCCCCAGTTCACCCGAATTTTGTATATGAAATCCACTGCCTGGGACCATCTGGCAACAGCTCCTGCTGTTTCCTGTTTGATGGACACCCTATATCGGGTGCATGAAGCGGGAAGCTGTGCCTGGCTCATTTTCCACTGGTTGAGGTTTCCATTGCTGCCTTGGTCCAGGCGCCTAATTTGGCGCTCCTATCCAAGGGCGCTGCTGCCCTAACAAGCATAATAGGTTCCACCGCCCTACTCAGAGACATGAAGCCACAGGCCAAGCCACAGGCTAAGCAGCAGTCCTAGGATTTTGCTGCGACAGTCCCAGTGCCCCTTCTTGGGTAACCATTTGGACTATAGGCATCAGTGCACCATAGACACCTGCTTGCTTACCACCGTTCAGATCGGCTATTCACTGCAATTCAAGTACAGTCCCCCTCCCTTTCAGGGCGTGACAACAACATCAGTCACGGACCCACAGGATGCCGCTGTGGTGTCTCAGGAGGTAACAGAAACAAAAACAGCCTATTCGCATGAGAAACAGTGGGCCCATCTACGCATAGGTGTAGTGCTGGGCAGTGTCACCAGAAGGGAGGTCGTCCCCATGGACGCGTCCAGCCTGGGCTGGGGTGCTGTGTGGAATGACCCGGGTGTGCAAGGTGTGTGGAACCCCACATGGCTGGGTCTCCACATCAATGTTTTAGAGCTGCGGGCAGTTTACTTGGCCATACAGAATTTCTTGCAGGAGGTTCAAGGCAGACATGTGCGTGTCCGTACAGACAACACAACAGTGGTGGCATACATCAACCACCAGGGCGTCCCCCAGTCTCCATTTTGTGGCCCGCAAGCTTTTGCTGTGGGCACACGAAAAAACCTCCTCTCACTGTGGGCAGTGCATTTGCCCAGGGTAACGAACTGGGTAGCGGACCTTTCAAGGGGAGTCCCCAGCAGCTCAGAGTGGAGGATTCACCCCGAGGTGGTGAGACTGATGCAGGTCTATCTGGCAGCTATTTCAGCTTGCTATGTTAAGATTGAGTCTGTTACCCCAGGAGCTCACTTCCTGGTGGGGCAATTTCTGGAAGGGTCTCGCCAGCTTCGGCAGTCTATGAAGGACATTGTTCCTTGCTAGAGGCTAAAGGTGGTGCTAATGCACTCATGAAGCCTCTATCTGAGCCCCTGCATTCAGCTGAGATGAATAATTTTGAATCATTTTATCATTTAAAGAGGCTTTCTTGCTTGCTGTCACCTCTGCAAAGCAGGTGAGTGAGATGCAGACCTTTCTCTACAGCAAAAGCCTGCCAGGATAAAGGTCACACTCCGTACCAATCCTGACTTTTTGCCAAAGACAATCTGTGTTCCACGTCAACCAGTCTGCGGAATTGGAGGCTTTCCATCCATCTCCTTTCCAGTCTGACAGAGTAACAGCTCCAAACACTCTGCCCAGTTCGGGCCCTGGCGTACTATGTTGACAGGACGAAAAGTTGGAGGCAGTCCAAACAATTTTCTGCTATGGGGCAAAGTCCCATGGTCAAGCCCTGTCTAAGCAGCAGCTGTCCAAGTGGACACAGTCAGGACTGCCTATGAGCTGGCCAACTTGCCATCTCCAGAAAAGCTCAGTGCCTATTCCACCAGGGGCATGGCAACTTTATTGCAGGGCTTTATTCCAAGGTGCATCTGTCAAAGACATGTGCTATGCAGCGGTGTGAACTACTCCCCGTAGTCCTTTTAAGACTTCATGGGTGGAGTCCTGACTGCGTTACAGGCTCGGAGAGCAGCTTTAGTATACAATTTTCAGGATTCGGGTCTTTAGGAGGTAAATATCCATTCGGTAATGATTACATTTCTATTTCAGGGAACGTTTTGTTCTAAACAATATTTTAGGTTAATTGTAAATTAAAAATGCAAAATACAGTTACTTTTTAAAATGTATGTTTTAAGTTATTGTATTTCTTAGGCTGGATTTATTTATTTTTTAAATAAGATTTCACGTTATTATTAATTGGTCTGTTACCAGTAACTGAAGCTAACTGTGCCATGTGAAGAGCACTGTTTGTGTTTGCTTTTTTTGGCAAGAGCTCCCCCCAGCTGATCTCCTTTTTTGCCCTCATGGTTATGCTAGGGGTGATCATGTACCCTCATTTATATCCTGAGAACATGAAGTGTGACTGGGAGATATTGGATTACTTAACAGTTAATTCCCTTGGTTACAGTCCATATTAAAACGCAGACTGTAACCCCACATGAAATTCCTGTCAACTGTGTAATTGAATAAGGAGAAATCCTTATTTACAGATTTTTCTTCTCCCCACTGGAAGTTGTAATTGAATCCATACTTTAGTACAGACAACACTGTACCTTTGTCACTATAATGTTAACAGTTTTTTTTTTCCCCGGCCAAATAAATTTAGCTTCTTGCATGTATGTACTTCATTATTATCACAGGTTCATAAGTTGCATGTTTCTGCAAGGGGTTTGAGAAATTCTTGTGTGTAATTTCTCAGCTGACAGTTTGTAGAACTCTCACGAGCCTCGCATAACAAAACACATTTTATTTATCTATTAAGCTTACTGCTTCCCGTAAGGGGACATTTGATTTGTAGAAAAATGAAGAATATACATTTTAAAATTGTAAAACTGACAAATTAACTTTATGTGATGCATTGTTTTGTTTTTAAATTACATCTATGGTACTCATGTATTGTTAGTTCTTATGAATAACAATATAGCCCAGCTGAGATAGTGTCGCATTTCCAGTGGTGACCCTGCTGGCAAATTATTTCTCAGGGTCACAGTGAGTCAGAGGCTGAGCTGTGATTTACAATCTGTGTTTCAGCCATTAAATTGCAGAGCCGTCCTGTTATATATGGTACATTATTCTGCACTACCGACTGGGGCAGGAAAGAACAAATTTAAATCACATGGCATCTCTTTAATTTTGAGGTTGGGAGTGGATTTGGGCTTGAACCGGAGCCAAATGCCCTCTGCATGAAGTTTTTTTGTTTGTACCTTTTGTGATGTTCCTTTCCTGTGTTTGAGGCCCTCCCAAGTCAATGCAACCCATTGCCTTAAAAGTATTTATCCTTGTTTCTACAGGTGCACCCACAGGCCATCAGCTGGCAGAAGATATGAGCCACTGGCAGCTCCACGCCCACTACTACCCACCCCTCCTCCGCTCTTCCACCATTCGGAAGTTCATGGTGGGATATGAGATGCTGGCTCAGGAACAGAGGGACCTCACTCCAGAGCAGGTGGGGGAAGAGATTGCACTTTACACATCTTACCATTTCATGCCTCCACCCATTGGAATATGAATATATATATATATATATATATATATATATATATATATATATATATATATATATATATATATATATATGACACACACACACATACAGTAGAGAGTCAATTATCCGAATTAATTGGGACCAATACTAGTTCGCATAATCGATTTGTATGGATTATTGAACAGGTATTATTAACAATTAATGTACCTTTTAATAATGTATAGAATAAAGTTAACATACATAAGTACCTACTCGTGATATATAGCTAGTAACCTATTCTATCACATTAAGCATACCAAATTACAAAGCTTTACAAATCATTACATTAATGTACTTTAACAACTACAGTTAAGGTAATGAAATACTGTAATTAAACGTACCATATACCAAACTTTTGAAAATAATCAATTACAATTCAGTACAACTTTGACACATTACAGAACTTTAGGAATCATTAAACTTCAAAACTTCAGTAAAATGTTTCTATACTTTGATACTTGCTGTTAAGGCATTGTAATAACGTGCAACTGAAATGAATAAAATAAAAGTTCTTAGCTGCTCAATAACATAGACTGGATCTCCAGCCCTTTTAGTCCTTTTTTTGGCAGTTAAATCTCGTAGCCGTTTTAGCAGCAGAAGCTGTGTGCGTAATAAACCACACGTAATTCATCACATGATTGGTTGATCAAAGATCAGATAATTGACTCTCTACTGTATTGTGTTTGTGTCTTTCACATTATTATAGTCTTGTTAGGAAATACAGTACAATAGACAGAATTGTAGTAGGAGAGATGAGTGTTCGAGAAGGTTGCTTTCTTCTTCCATAAAGATGGCAAAAAGTAAGTACAACATGCTGTGGAAGAAATAAAATATGCAAACCAAACAAAAAATGATTTATAAAATAAAAGGAATGATTTAAAACACATTCTAAACTGCAACAGGAAATTAAGCAGTGGGATGGTAGCCGATAATATAAATGCTTCTTGCTGTTTTGAGTTTGGCAATGATGCTGCATCACGCCATAAGTATTCATATGGCTTGTGCTACTTGTGTGACATTACATGAGATACATTGCTTGCAGATAGCTCATGCATAGTTCATTGTCTTTTGTACCAGGCAAATAACTTACATGGCTCAAACTATATTAATTTCTCCATCCATTATCTTTAGTTATAACTTATTTTGCACATGAATGGGACATAAAGCTGACAGGCAGTTTAATTTGAATTGGTCATTTATTCCAGAAGGAGGAGGATGGCTGATAGATTTGTTTTGAATGTACTTTCTAAGAGTTTTTCATTTTGCAAAAAGGATTTAAAAACCTAAGAAAATTTACGAACGAGAAGAGGCCATTCAGCTCATCTAAGCTCGACGGTTCCTAGTCGCTGATTAGAGCACTTGTGTTGTAATGCCTCGTCATACTAGGATTGCCCAATGAGATTCAAATATGTACAATATAGGAGAGAGATTGTCTTCTGGGGAATCACTAATGAGTGAATTGTTCATAAGAGTTTAGGAATTACTGAGCCATTATTATATCAGCAATGCATAACTAGCAAAACAGTAGTTTTTAACCCCATCTCATTACTTGCTTTTGACATTTTACCAGGTAACAATTTTGGCTTTTGACTACATATTTGTGAATCCACATTTAAAAGACAGTAGAAAACTACATGCAAAAAAAAAAAGTTCCAATGAAAATAGGTACTTGTGAACTGCATGGCTGGTATTTCTACAAGGAAACTCATTTTGAGGAAGCGGTTGCTTTGTAAAGGTTAAAAACTAACAGCTGCACTTGTTATTTTGTTCATTCTCATAATTTCATTCCAGGCAGCTGAGCGATTACGGAACTTGCCAGAGGAACACTACAAAACAAAGGCAGACAAAAGCAATTTGAGGGAGAACGCTAAAGAAAGCAAATGAGCTGCTCGGATAGCAGCAGCGCACCGTTGCATTCTTACAGAGCATTTACACAAGAAGAGGGACACCTTTCCCAGCATCCACCGGTATCAGAAAAAGACGTGCCCCCTCCTCCACATACCATTCATTAAAATTTACAAAATCCTAAGGGTTTTATTAGTGTCAGGCATTTTTTTTTTATTGCCAATAAATGCAGTTTATCAAAAAAGTGCCAGTTGATAGCACTGGTAACTTCATGAACAGTAGAGACCCAAACCTCCCCACCATTCAGGAGGGGGGAGAAAAGTCTAAATTCCTGATAATTAGGGATGATATGTACTTGCACTCTTCAATTGTAAAGATGGGATGGGAACACTTGTTCACAAACTCTGAGGCCACAATTACTCATTTCCAATAGCAAATAGCCACCATTATTTTTTTTTACAAACTATAGTAGATTAATGTACAGTAGTACTGTAGATCTAACTGGGGAGGTTCAAGAGTGATTTTTAAACTAGGACAGTATGGCCAACAAAATACATCCATATGTAAACCTGGACACATTGCAACATATGCTGTTCCACTCACATACTGTCATTGCTGGGACTATACACAGGAGGTCATCTTCAAATTAGTTGTCCTTTAATGGATCTAATAATTAAAAACCTTTTAATTGCTTTTTATGAGATATTGCCTATTAGGTGGGATTATATGGAACTATTGAAGCTATTCATGAATACAAAGATTTTATTTTTTATCCTGTCCTGCTTAATTTTCTATTTTGATTTAATATTTACCAGCTTAACAAATATCCTCCCAATTAAAACAATTACTATGTATTTGGATTTCTATAAATCACTTTAAAAATTGCAATATTAAAAATAAATTAGCCTTTATAGTTATAGACATGGTTAAAAATGGCTGTCACGAACCCTTTCACATTTGAATTGAGTTATTATTATTATTATTATTATTATTATTATTATTATTATTATTATTATACTTTTGGTTAAACATTTTACAACCAAACAGCATTAAAACAGCTTTATCATCTCACAGAAAACACTTTGGTACAGCAACAAAATATACAATTTGTATGGTGGCATCCTCAGTTTTAGACAGAAAGCATTCAAATAAATATAACAGCTTGGACCCCATATTGAAGAGAGTGCAACAGCACATTTTCTGAGAGCAATAAAACCATGCAACATTCAACATTAACATAGCTGCAGGAATTAGCAGTTAAATTATTATTCTGAGTAGTATATATATATATATATATATATATATATATATATATATATATATATATATATATATATATATATATATTTAGCATTCTATCTCTCCGAAAATGTGCCTTTGTGCATGCTTAAAACACTTATATTATAATACATATCATTTAAAAGGGTTGGACATACAGTTCTGGGGGGGTGTTGTTTTTTTTTTTTTTTATCAGACTTCAAAATAAAAATTTCCATCACTGTGAACTATTAACAATCATCTCCATTTTTACCTGGGTCATTCAGCTCAAGTGGACCAAGGGGGGAGATTACATCAATTCACTGATGGAAAGACCTTGAAACAAGATTTAAAATCATAAAAGATTATCCCCCACATAGAGAAAATTGAGGTCAAAGGCATTTCTGATATACTCCCACTATGTGAACATCAGTTACTCATCTCTTGCATGCACATGACGTACCGTAGGGCACTTTTCTGCATCACATGTAGTTTATGTATAATTATGTAACCATAATTTAGGCAACATCTCCCAAGAATTTGGTCCACTTGAAATGTCTTCCAAGATTTACCAATAATATCAAAACATGACTATGCGATCATACTATCTTGTACTAAGCTTCAGACTTTGTGTTTTTTAAACAGTGTGGAGTATCCTCTGAGAAGGTTCAGCAGGTCCACTTGAATTTAACATAATTTACAATTACAATCTGAAGTTTGTCTTCAAAACTTGGTTAACTTTGTTCTCCTGCCAAATGTGACATCCCTATTAGGCAATGAGACCTGGTCACCATCAAAAGATATCCAACTGCAGCCTATATTTTATCATTAAAAAGCAAAGGGTAAATAATCTTATGCAGCTGTTTGACTTGGATTTATTTCCAGTTATATTTGGTTTACAACCAAAAATGTGCATCAAAGTTTCCTTATTCATTTCGTAAACTCATAATTTACATTGAGACAATCCAGACTTTTTCTTCAAATGTGCTACTTAGGGTTTCTTCTTCATGTGTTCTATGAAGTACTGTACTGTATCTTACAAAGTGAAACAACATCCTTGCAATGTGGCCATTTACAATGGGGATAAGCCAAACTGTTATATATGTCATGTTATGACCAGTGCACCCACACATAAATGCAACCTCTGTTAAAACTAGTCTATTACCAGTCAAATCGTAGGGTTTTTCAATTTATCAAGTTTTTTTCAAGCTAATTATTTCTTCCCTTAATCTCTCACAACCCCTGCAACTCCCAACCCAGCATGTGAATTCTACCAGGTGTCTGGGATCAAACTAAGGCTTCACTCCACCCAAAAGCCAGACATCATACCACCATGTCGTAACAAGTCTCAGAACTGTTTGCGCTTGGCATAGATGACTTCGGTCTAAAGGTCAGTTTACATAAGGGATCAGAAATAATTTCTTGTACTAAAATCGCCAATGAATTGCCCTGGTGTAAAAACTAATAATCCTTGGCAATACTGTAATTGTCATGTTAACTTTATATAAACATCATTAATGTGATGTCACTTTAAAAACTGAAATGACCTTGGGTAACTGGTACACATTGTCTTCTGAAGAAGCTTAGAAGACACAGTATTAGAGGAAAAGAGGCCTAATAACATAAAGGGGAAAGACTCTGATGTGAAGTTCAAGTATAACAAACTATCTGGAAGAAAGACGTAAAACTGAAATCATTATTTTATCTAATATGTGTGAGATATAATACATTTTTTAACAAAATTACTTTAATATGTGCTTCTTTCAAAACGACACATGGGTAGAGCTACATAACGAGTGGAGGTGCACAACAGGTAAGATTTATAGAATTATTTTATTTGCTATTTCCACTCCTGATCTCGGCTGCAGTTAAATGTCCCGACTGACTCATTTCAGCAACTTACTTACCGATCAGGTTGACCAAGCAACTGAACAAGGCAAGGAACCAACCTGGGAAGTCACTGTCTTGACTCATTAGACACCTATACAGTAGGGGTACTAGAGTACAGTAAGGTGCAATGAGAACTATCCCAGCCAATTTTCCTCCTTAAGGCAACACGAGTGTAAAGACCAATGCATGTTAACAGCCAAGAACAGCTACTTGACGTGACCCAGGAATTAAGTCGCACTTGCATGACACGGACTCTTCATATTCATTTATAAATATGTTCTTATTTCTGTTTTTAGATAAGCTGCTCTTGTATTGAAAATTTCTATAGTTCCAAGGGCATCTACCGTATAATAATGACGGCTCAATTAAGTATCTGATTAGATGAGGTGATCGATGAGAATTATAAATATGAATAAGTTACCAAGCATAGGTTTCATTGCTTGAATTGAGAAGCATCTGTACTGCAATCTTGCGCTGTTACTGCTGGACCAGAACCATTAAAATGATACCTGCCTTTGCCACATGAAGCATAGCCATCACTTTCATTGAGCCAAATGGGTCCTTCAGACATGGTGGCGGTTGTTGTCTTTCATGCTTCACAGGTAGAGGTGACTCAGAGGTGGAAGACAATCACAGGAGGGGGGAGCCATTTATATAATGAATGAATTGAATGGCAAGAGACTGACTCAAATATAAACAAAATGTTTCAGCTGTAAATTAAATGGTTTCCAGGAACTGAATAGACACAGCTGTGCAGCTCCTACTCAATATGGGAAAAACATGAAGTCAATTTTTGTAGCTGATTGTCTTTGAAGGTCAACTTATAAAATCACATAGTCTCAAATGTCCTGCTTGTGGAAGATATCTGAAGTAACATAAAGGCTTGTTGGTGACTT
The DNA here is from genome assembly GCA_030684275.1 of Acipenser oxyrinchus oxyrinchus. Classification (NCBI taxonomy): domain Eukaryota; kingdom Metazoa; phylum Chordata; class Actinopteri; order Acipenseriformes; family Acipenseridae; genus Acipenser; species Acipenser oxyrinchus. The sequence continues at coordinate 82,586,858 of CM060247.1, read as the reverse complement.
TGTGATCTATTTGGAGTCTTTGCCTATTATTGTTACCTTGGGTGGATGCATCTAGTACTCCCCAAAACAGGAAGTAACTATCGTATGTGCCGGCTGAAGAATACACATAAAATATCGAAGGTACAAGTTGACCAGCACTCCTTCTGCACCTTATTTACTGAGTATTATAAACTTCACAGATCATCTCAACCAATCCGGTTCTGAATAGCGCTGTAAATATCCCACAGGTAGGTGCCCTCTAAAAGCTAACACGACTTTGGAATCTAGAAACTTGAAATGTGCTTGAAACAGTATGAAACAGTGACATCAATTTCAAGCAGCCTAAGCGACCCAGTCCAAAATATAACACAAATGAAAAAGCTTTCATACACAAAAACAATTGTAATAGCACTGATAGCCTCTGCAGCATTCAGATAATTTACTTTTTGTTAAAGGTCTTATAACCTAAGTCAGGCAGGCAAAAGCAGCAGTCATGCGAATAAGTTGTTGATTTCAGTGCTTTTGCACATGTTTAGTGTTAACAAACAAACAAAATAATTAAACAAAAAAAGACGGCCTTCAGGCTTGAGGACTGGGAAGACAGTTTTCCCTGCTACAGCTACATTTTACACAATGCTAGCCCACCTTCTCCTTTAACCTTACCGCTACTAACTAGACTTTCTGCGGCTTTTTATACACACCTTTTTTGTTACAAAAAAGGACTCTATATACAATGTACAATTAAAAAAAAAAACGCTTTCACATTCCATTAATGTCATGACAAAAGTGTACTGTAACAATATATCTTAGTATGCAAGTATATACATAAGACAATGACCAGTTTTGTTTTTATATCCCAAATGGCAAAACACCAAAAAACTAACCTCAACAACAACAGTGTTGTCAAGCTTGTTCATGAGATTAATCGGCCCGCTACTGGTATTGTTCAGACCTAAAGATTATGATAAAACATGGTAACTGACACCAACAATAAGGCACGAAACCCTGATCCACAAGCAGATAAGAAGCATACTGTATTATGGGAGCTAATGTAAATCAAGGTCAGTACATTCATTCTAGAAACAAAAATACTACCCCTCTCCCTTAATTATAAGATCCGGTACCTTTCTTTACAGATTAACCTCTGCTTACAGAGATATGGATTTCTGCCTTATTCCTGCTAAACTAAAACAAAATATAACGTGACAGGCCCTTTCCATCAGTACAGGACGCCATAGTGCCATTGCAGCCAATTATCCAGCAGGTAATGACCACAGCATCAGACATAGGGAGACCTGAGAGGTGCTCTGAGGGAAGACAACATTCAACCGGATATAAAAATCTAATCTGACTACACAACAGTATTGCTACTGTATTGTAAAGTTTTTATTTCTGCATCAATACATAACTTCTAAAGCGATGGAATTCTCTTGATAGTTGTATCATATTGTATATGATTATATTTTATTAATTGATCTCTTGAAACAAATTACACAGATATAACACTTCAGTTATCTTTAAATGCAATACAATGTTTGCGTATTGCAAGCAAAACTACTCTTTTTAGCAATGTAAAAGTCTTTAAATGATATATTAATGCAAGTTGCAGTGTTCATGAATACAATTTTTACCTTAGCAATTTGCTACAAAAATAAGTTCATGGGGTATAATATATGATTGCTTTGCAGTACTGTGACAGGATGACTGGGCGGTGACGTCACGGCAGGAACAAAAACAACAGAGAGAGGTGGCGTTTGGTGTAGCTGAGCGAATGCTTTCGCTCAGCATTTAATAAATAAACAGACAGAAAATAAAAAGGTTGTACAAACAAACACAGGACACGGCACTTGCGCCAAAATAAATAGACAAACAAAACGCACTAAACAGTAAACAAAACAGTGGACGGACAGACAAACGAAACACGGTGCGTGAAATCATAGACTTAGTTTTACTTTTTAAGTTTCTCCTTCTCCACACCCGTTCTCCACTCACCGAACACCCAACCCCGAGTGAGTGAAAACATGCTGTTTTTATGCAGTTGTACCGAGACTCGATTGCTAGTCAATCATTCAATTGGAATCTCGGTACAACTGCACGTGAATTAATTAAGTGCACTCCCGTGGCCACACATTACATTTTAACCAGCACGTGAAGTGATTTGTGCCCTCCTCGTGCCTAAATACAAATCTACATTTTTAAATCACACGTGAAACACAGACCCGTTTATATCCCGTGTACCGATGACTATACACCAACATTTACACACAAAACGTAACATATAATACACGGGGGGGGCACTTTGCCACATATACCCCCCCTTGTGCAAAGCACACATGGCCTCAATGGCCACTTCCCCCCTCAGTCCCAAAGTCCTGGAAGAGGGGGAAGCAAGTTGTTTCTGGGGGTGGCCATGGTGGAATGTCTGGCACCCCCCAATTCTTCGTGGCTGGCAGCTCCCTCTTCCGGGGCTTCAGCCACACTATCTCCTGCCGCGAAAGTGCAGCTGGGGAAGTTGGTCTCCTGACCTCCCCCCCCCTTCTTCATGGCCGGCAGTTCCCCTCCGTGGGGCTCCGGCCACCCAATTTCCGGCAGCGAAACTGCTGCGGGGAGCTGGTCTCCTGACCTCCCCTTCTTTGTGGCCGCCAGCTCCCCTCCGTGGGGCTCCGGCCACCGTGTTTCCTGCCACGGAAATGCGGCTGGGGAGCTGGTCTCCTGACCTCCCCCTTTCTTCATGGCCGCAGCTCCCTTCATGGAGCTCCGCCACAGTGTAGCGACCGAGGCAAAGCAGGACCCTCGGCGACCCCTGGCGGCAGGATCCCTGGCGACCCCAGGCGGCGGCAGCAGCAGCGGACCCTCGGGAGGCGGCGGCAGCAGCAGCGGACCCTCGGGAGGCGGCGGCAGCAGCAGCGGACCCTCGGGAGGCGGCGGCAGCAGCAGCGGACCCACGGGAGGCGGCGGCAGCAGCAGCGACCCTCGGGAGGCGAACTCGGGAGGGGAGCCCCTGGCCATAGAGGCGGCAGCGGGAGCTCCACTTCTCCCTCGTACCCTGTACTCTGTGTGGAGCAAAGGCAGCCCCAGGCGATGCGGAGCGACAGGCAGCCCCAGGCGTGCGGAGCGACAGGCAGCCCCAGGCGATGCGGAGCGACAGGCAGCCCCAGGCGATGCGGAGCGGCTGGCAGCCCCAGGCGATGCGGAGCGGCTGGCAACCCCGGGCGATGCGAGGCAGGCATCCTTGGGCGAAGCAAGGCAGGCATCCTTGGGCGGAACGAGGCAGGCATCCTTGGGCGCAGCGAGGCAGGGAGTCAGGACAAGCTGGGGTGCGGGTTTTGGACCTCTTCTCGGCCACTGCGGCCGGGCGGTTCTTCCCCATGCTTTCCTCAGCAGCCTATGCAGGGGCTGCTGAGGACCGCCAGCATCTAGTCCTGGTTTCTCTGGTGAAGGGAGAGGCAGCTCCTGCTCCTCTCCTCGTGACGGTGGGGGAAGTGATACCAGCAGGCATTCATCCTCTGCTGGTTGGGGAAGTGTTACCAGCAGGCATTCATCCTCTGCTGGTGGGGAAAGTGATACCAGCAGGCATTCCTCCTCTGCTGGTGGGGTTGGCGGAGGCAGAGGCAGCTCCTGCTGCTCTGCTCCTGCCGATGGAGGTGGCGGAGGCAGAGGCAGCTCCTGCTGCTCTTCTCCTGCCAGTGAAGGTGGCGGAGGCAGAGGCAGCTCCTGCTGCTCTGCTCCTGCCAGTGGAGGTGGGAGCGGCGTGTAGTCTCCTGGCGGCGGAGGTGGGAGCGGCGTGTAGTCTACCCTTGTTTCAGGGGACTGGTGCGGCCCTCCCTCTCTTGCAGGGGACTGGTGCGGCTCCGCCTCGGAAGGGGAGACCAGCAGGCATTCACCCTCTGCTGGTGGACAGGGACCCAGCAGGCATTCACCCTCTGCTGGTGGACAGGGACCCAGCAGGCATTCACGCTCTGCTGGTGGACAGGGACCCAGCAGGCATTCACCCTCTGCTGGTGGACAGGGACCCAGCAGGCATTCACCCTCTGCTGGTGGACAGGGACCCAGCAGGCATTCACGCTCTGCTGGTGGACAGGGACCCAGCAGGCATTCACCCTCTGCTGGGGGACAGGGACCCAGCAGGCATTCACCCTCTGCTGGTGGACAGGGACCCAGCAGGCATTCACCCTCTGCTGGTGGAGGAGGCAGAGGCAGCTCCTGCTGCTCTGCTCCTGGCGGTGGAGGTGGCGGAGGCAGAGACAGCTCCTGCTGCTCTGCTCCTGCCGATGGAGGTGGCGAAGGCGGGACCAGCAGGAATTCACCCTCTGCTGGTGGAGGTGGGAGCTGCAAGCAGTCCTCCCATGGCAATGGAGGTGGAACCAGCAGGAATTCACCCTCTGCTGGTGGAGACTGGGGCTGTGGACGCTCTACCTTCCCCTTTTTGGGCTGTGGACGCACCGACTCCTCCCTTTTGGGCTGTGGACGCACCGACTCCTCCCTCTTGGGCTGTGGACGCACCGACTCCTCCCATTCAGGCGTAGGACGTTCGGGCTCCTCCCATTCAGGCGTAGGACGTTCGGGCTCCTCCCACTCAGGCGTAAGACGTTCAGGCTCCTCCCACTCAGGCGTAAGACGTTCAGGCTCCTCCCACTCAGGCTGTGGAGGCAAAACCAGCAGGCATTCTTCCTCTGCTGGTGGAGACTTGGGCAGTGGACACTCTGCCTTCCTCTTCCCCTTTCCCCTTCTCTGCCTCCTCCTCACCTTCCTCTCCTGGGCCAGTTCCTCCTCTCCCTCTTGGTAGGGGCAGCGCACCACTGGGTGCCCGAACTCCCCACAGGCAAGGCACCAGCCTTGGTCCTCTAGACCACCGAGGAGGACCTCCAGATCCTGGCAGCCATCTCTCCAGTTCCAGCCTTCCATTTTTCCCCCTTTTATTTTTCAAAAAAAAAAAACAAAACCTGCGGTTCCCGCTCTGGCCTGAGTCCTGGAGGCGCTGTTATCCCACTTATGACACCACGTGTGACAGGATGACTGGGCGGTGACGTCACGGCAGAAGCAGGAACAAAAACAACAGAGAGAGGTGGCGTTTGGTGTAGCTGAGCGAATGCTTTGCTCAGCGTTTAATAAATAAACAGACAGAAAATAAAAGGTTGTACAAACAAACACAGGACACGGCACTTGCGCCAAAATAAATAGACAAACAAAACGCACTAAACAGTAAACAAAACAGTGGACGGACAGACAAACGAAACACGGTGCGTGAAATCATAGACTTAGTTTTACTTTTAAGTTTCTCCTTCTCCACACCGTTCTCCACTCACCGAACACCCAACCCCGAGTGAGTGAAAACATGCTGTTTTATGCAGTTGTACCGAGACTCGATTGCTAGTCAATCATTCAATTGGAATCTCGGTACAACTGCAGTGAATTAATTAAGTGCACTCCGTGACCACACATTACATTTTAACCAGCACGTGAAGTGATTTGTGCCCTCCTCGTGCCTAAATACAAATCTACATTTTAAATCACACGTGAAACACAGACCCGTTTATATCCCGTGTACCGATGACTATACACCAACATTTACACACAACACGTAACATATAATACACAGGGGGGGGCACTTTGCCACAAGTACTTAAATGCAATTACTTTGAGAGTGCTTTTATATTCCTTTCTTTTTACATTTTAGTTACTCAAAAGACAACAGATTGCTCTCTGTAATGTTTTGATTTGATTTGTCCATTGCAGCAGATGGCACGTCTCTTATTCGGCACACCATTGGTTTATAATGCAATGAATAAACACACAGTGGAACAGGTACTGCAGCAGCATGCATTCTGTTAATGCACAAGGTTTTAGAAGTTGACATATAATGTTTTATATTCTATATTCAGTTTAATCAGTGGCAAAGGAGGGATTTGTAATTAATTGGAAAACAAGCCCAATTTAAAAGACATGTACATTTTTAATCTCTTTTTGCAGCTATAATTTATTTTTATTGACATTAATCTTTGCCAATTTCCCCCATCTGTTCTCTGTTCTGATTAGTACATGCCTCTTCCTAAACCTCTCAGGCACACCGTGGCTGTCATGATAAGCGTGTTTATTCTTACAGTTTTCATACTTCCCAGAATAGTAATAGAACATTGTTAAACTTAAAAAAATGTGTGTTTAATTTAATTTAGATAATTGGTGTCTAGATAAAGCAGATCTTGCTGATATTCTTTTTTTTTTCGTTTTAACTATTGGTACACAATCTGCCTGTGTTGTGTTGTCATATGAACAAAAAGACATTCTGCTACCTGATGTTTCCAACATAGGCTTATACATATATATTATACAGTACCATTCTAAATGGTATATAGCTCAAATATTCAATTTCAATATATATATATATATATATGTAATGTTTTTGGCCTTAAACTGAGCCACAGAGCAGGCAAGGGTCACATGATGATGAAACAAGAACCATGGATAGATGCTCAGACCAGGCCTCCAGCAAATCTGAAGCCAACTATAAAATGCTAGAGTAAACAGAAAAGCCTCTCAGAAAGATTAAGGTAAGGGATGGATAAACAACCATTACATTTGAATCTTTATCTGTATACCTATGAAAAATGGAAACGTTCAGAGTATTCCGTCTTGTGTCTGGTTTGCTGCCGGTCCAGGTTGGCCTGTCCGTGTTTGGAATATCACAGTTTAGACTACCGGCCCTTTGGTGATGAGGCCCTTTGGTGATTGAAACTGACTTGCAAAAGGTAGATGCATTTTACAAACATTAGAGTTCAGGTCATGTTTGCCATTGGTAGTGTATAACAAATTAAACAGTCATTTGAGGAACACAGACCATTGTTTCCAACTTTTCAGTTCATCCTTATTTAAAAAAAAAAAAAAGCATTTTACTTGGCGAATTGCCTCCTAGACTTTATTTAAAGCAATTGCAGGCTTAAGTGCCACATATACACTTTCTACTGTGGAAAATGAAATATAAATACTACATAAATTGTGTGATTGCTTTTGGTTACTCACACATTAAATTACATACTAAGCTTTAGTTGGTTGTGTTCTATATGCTTTAAAACCCCAACTAACTTTGTTGTACAAATAACATGCATTAGAGATCTCAAATAAATCTGGGCTTGCAAGACAAATCACTTAAATATATGTTTAACTGATGAGGAATTGCGAGCAGCTCCAACAACATGTTCTTAGAGCAGGCTTCTGTTCACTTCTTTGGTCCATTTTGGTTGATCAGTTATACTGTATGGTATTAGGATTTGTAAATTGAATTAATCAATCTGGCCCTTAAACTTCACATCCTCTATCTGAGTATGGTCTTTTGTTTCTTGTGTGTGGTGGTCTGTGCAACAATTCCCAGTTTTGACTTGGTTAATCAGTCTTGCTTGTCTGTCCAGTTAAAACTTCTGCATTATTTTACTTATTAATCTCATTTTCTCTTTTTCTTACATTGCTTTTAGCAATACCAAACTGCCTTGATTATAGTTTTTGTAACTTTTCTTGTATATTTTTTTGTACAACAATGTCATCCGAAAGTATTCAACACTCAATTATGCTGACTTTAGAAATACTAAAATAAATGAATTATATTCAATGATGAAATGTTTTGACTAGAGATCTTTATATATACATACATACATACATACATACATACATACATACATACATACATACATACATACATACATACATACATACATACATACATACAGGTATATTGCCATAATTACCTGTAATTGGATTTCTTCTGGTTTGAGATTCTCCACACATGAACTTCTGACCTCTTTGCTAACCCAGAAGCGGAAGCTCATATGAAGTTTTGCATCCGAGTAGCCCACATCCAGGTGATATAGGTGAGGAAAAGAAGAGTATCCCTGTCCATTGAATAAGATAACTGGCAAGGAGGGATGGAAATATAGAGGTGTGGAGTTCATCTCAAACCAGAATAAATCCAATTACAGGTAATTATGGCATTCTTACTGGTTCTGATGTACTCCACACATGAACCCCCCATATCAAAAGAAATTATAGTGGGAGGTTGGTAGTGTTATTATTGGGAAGCGGTGTACAGTATTGAGTGTGCAAAGGAAGGTTGTGAGGTCTAGACTGTTGTGTTTTCTGAAGGTGAGAAAAGAGATGCCTACATCGCAGATGTCAGATAAAACGACTTTTAAGTTGGCCCAGGAGGTAGATATTCCCTGGAGTGTGCTTTGATTTTTTCTAAAGGTCTGCCTTCACAGATATAGCAGGTCTTTATGCACTCCGTCAGCCAGTTTGCAATGGCTTCTTTAGATGCTGGCCTCCCCAGTGCTCCCCAAAGGATGCAAAACGTTGACCTGTTGGTCTGTATTTTTGGTTTCTGAATATATAGAAGGAGAGGGCTCTTTTCACATCCAGGAGGTGGAGTCTATTCCTCTTCTTAGCTATAAGGCAGGGAGTAGAACTCAGGAGGGTGATGGACAGATAGATGGAATTCTGAGAAGACTTTCAGATGATTTCTTGTGGTTTAAGATAAACCAAACCACTATATTTCCCTCCCTCCTTCCCTGTCTGTGTAGTGGTGGAGTAACTTGTCATTGTTCTGGGACAGTAGGTCTATGGGTGGATTGGTCCGGATAGGGCTAGGCTTATGATTTCGGGAACCCAGTAGCCCTTTGGTCAGCAGGGGGCAATGAGGATCATACAAGCATGGTGTTATTTTATCGACAGCTGAAATCCGAGGAAAGAGTGGAAATGTCACCATGTCTTTTGGAGCTCTTGCTTTTTCAGTCCTGGGTCCACAGATTTGGAATGGTCTGCCCGTTGAACTCTGCCTTACTGCTGAAATTCTCCCTTTCAGGAAGAAACTAAAAACATTCTTATTTCACAAGTTATGCTAATTCAATCGGGAGAATGTATGGTCAAATGCTTTGACACTGATACTTTATACTGTGTGCTGTTTTTTTGTATATGTATGTGTGCTGTGTTTCTTTTTAATGTATATTTATGTCTTGTACAGCATTCTGAAACCACTTGTGGTCTATTGCGGGTGTTGTGACCAGGAGATTGAGAGCCTGTCACTAGTGTCCCCCTCTGGTGTTACCTTGAACAGACCTGAACAAGCTGTGAGTTCTCTTTTGTGGCGAAGAGGTCTATTTTTTGTGTTCCTAGTCTTCTGAAGACATTTGACAATGCAGTTTAGGGCATCAGCTAAGGTGTTGTCTGGTCCAGGCAAGTAACTTGCAGATAGGGAGATGTTGTGCTGTATGCAGCACTTCCAGGTCTTGATTGCCAGTTTGCAAAGCTGCCAGGATTTTGTGCCTCCTTGGCGGTTTATGTACTTGACTACTGTGGTGTTGTCTGTTATAATGAGGATGTTCTGGCTGTGTAAGGTTGCTTGACATGTTTCACAGCGAAGAAGACTGTCAGGAGCTTCAGGTAGTTGATGTGATGTGCCCTTTTATGCACAGATCATTCCTTGTACTTGGAGGTCCCCTGAGTTGTTAAAAAGCCCACCTTGTTGCTTCCTTTGCTGCTTGTGGTATCACTCGTATTTTCATTGTCTGGAAAGGTTGGATCCCACGCTGCTAAGAGGCAGTGTTGAAGCTGTCTCAGGTGCAGGCGAGTGTCTTAGACCAGATGTATAACTGAGACAATGTGGCTGAGGAGGGCTTGGAAGGCTTTGGCTGATTGTTTTGTGTCTTGCTTGAAGTGGAACCCCAGCTGTTAGAATAGGGCTATCATTGTGTCCCTGTGTTCTGTACTTGCCTTCAGTAGCCAGTTGTCTATATATGGAAAGGCGAGGATCCCTTTTTCTCTTAGAGGTGCTGAATACCCTGGGAGCTTGTTTGGAAGCTTGAATTGGAAGCAAATATATTTTCTGTGTTGTAGCCATATTGGTAGGTGGAAGTATGCACCCTTCACATCGAGAGAGATAAGTCAGTCTGAGTGGCTGATTGATTTTATGATATTTCTTAACGTGACCATCTTGAAGGTATCGCAGCAAATGACTTCATAGAGATGCCTTAGGTCTAGCTTTGGACATAGTGTGCCATGTGAATGTCAGTTCAGACTCTGTGGTTAACGCACACTCCCTTTCACAGGCCTCAATATCGGTACCAGTCAACGTTAAATGAGGCAGATATGCGTGCACACACACTCAAATTAAACAGTGCCCTACAGGCAGATGGTAAAGTGCCAAACAGCCAGTATAGGAAACAAGTAATTAATTAAGCTAGAGAGGAATAAATGCCAATTATGTGTACTATGCTCCTTCAAAGCCCTTTTAATCTATTCAAGAGATTCAGGGACCACAGCTGTGTTGGGTACTGGATTCCATGCCCCCGGGCACTACTTGACATTGTCAACACTGGTGACTTGCCTTTGTATTCCAACCTGAACCTAAAAACGTATCTAAAAACTGTGTTACTCTTTTTTTATTTTGTAGACACTCCCAATTTTAGAATTTTCAATTATTATTTAGGCTCAGCTCACTGCTACCACCCCTGCCCTGACTCGGGAGGGCGAAGACGAACACACGCTGTCCTCCGAAGCGTGTGCCATCAGCCGACCGCTTCTTTTCACACTGCAGACTCACCATGCAGCAACCTCAGAACTACAGCATCGGAGGACAAACCAGATCTGGGCAGTTTACAGGCAAGCCGGCAGGTGCCTGGCCAGACTACAGGGGTCGCTGGTGCGCAGTGAGCCGAGGACATCCTGGCCGACCTAAAACTCCCTCCCCCCCGGGTGGCGCTTGGCCAATTGAGAGCCGCCCCCTGGGAACTCCCGTCCACGGTCGGCAATGGAATAGCTTGGACTCAAACCGGCGATGTCCAGGCTATAGGGCGCATCCTGCACTCCATGCACTGTTTGTTGCCTTCATCTACGTGTGTTTTAATTCTGCATTCCAATAACAGCAACAGCATCACCGTGTCTTTTAAGTGAAGATTCTTGAAAAACTGTACATCTGTGCATATGTGTTACTTTTTTTTGTTTTTTTTTTGCCCAGCAGCTCTCACACACAGTACATCTTGCCGTCTCGATAAACAAGCCACGGATACTTAATCTCCCATTCAAAATTATTAGAAAATATTTTTTGTTTGCGTTTTTGTGCATTACTGCTGCTTGCAACTGCTTCGGTCACTGTAGTACTCATAGTCAGAAGTAGATGGCTGGGTTGCAGATGAGCAATCTTCTTCATGAGAATCCCCTGAAGACACTGACTGCTTAGAAAAAAAACTTCTGATTGACAACTGACTTGCTGTTAGTGTACACTCTGCAGTAGGTATTCATTTTTATGCTTAAAAAAAATCTGTAAGGGCATCCCTGTTAAACTAGTGCAGAAAATAACAAAAGCACAATGTTAAATTAGGCGACTGCAAAAATGAATAGTTCAAAGTTGGATCAGGGATGAATAATTAACGTAATTTGTCAGCTCTGTTTGAAATAAAATGAAAGGGACCAGAATTAGGCTCAGGTAAGATATGAAGGTAAAAGCAAAGACTGTTTTGTAATTAACAGTTTAATTATGAAACAGAATCAGCTAGATTTGTCACCTGATTAAAAATAAAACCAGAAACTTCAAGACCTATTGTGTGTTTGCATTTACTTTTTTCAAAATACATGTTTTATTTCTTAGCAGTATGGACCTCTGTTAATATGGGGCAGAACACATTATTTTAAAATAAAATACAGTGCATGGTGGGATACTATCATATTAATTTCCAGTGTTCATTGTGCTGCTAGGAACTGTAGCCGAACTATTCTAATGGCATTAGTGTGTGTACGCATTACGTCCGACTAAACATGAAATGGTACTTCAGTGTGGACGCTAAAGTTTGAGCTGGATTAATGAAAACGTTTTTTGAGTACAGTTCTTGAGATCGGTTATGTAGTGTGGACAGGGCAGTAAATATTTTTAATATTGCTGGCAAAGCCAAATATGAGGCTTATTGCTGCCACCTACAGGACTGGAGTGTACCTTAATCAACGCTGTTACATTGCAGAATAGTTTTTTTTTTTTTTAAACAAGCAAGTATTTCCCGGTCATTGCTGCACTGTAAATTACCACGAATATGCATGTCTGCGTCCCTTTCCATTTTGTGCATCCAGTGTGAACGCAAGACGCAATATTTTTCTGTCCAATGGATTTATTTTGCGTCTAGGATGCAAAATTTTGCATTAACACGACCTCTTTCTTAGTGTTGTATTTCTTACATCCATTAGAGGCAGAATGTTGCGGGTTAGTGGTTACAATGTGGTGTACCAGCTAAACTAAGAGAAGACTGGTTTGAAAGCCCTTTTGAGGCCACAGGTGTGCTTTAAACTTCTGCGATTTAAAAATACACCAGGATGTAATGACTGAAACAACAACAAAATACAAAGTGAATCTAAACAATATGAGGAATACATTAGTTAAGATATCTGAAATAAATCCGACACATAATAATTGGCTCTTTTTACATTTAAAAAAGGACGTTTCAAAACACTGTTTAGACTATAGTTTGCTTCATTAATAACTGTCTAGAAGAGCTTCCTGCACATCGAAGTGTATTTTATTCATAAGAACCGACTTGAAAAACTACATTTTAAATCTTTCAGCTTAGCGACTAGGGCCAATTGTTTTCACTTGGGTCCTCTGGGAAACAAAAATGTGCAACCATGTTTGTTCCTATAGATTGGTCCAATGAAAAATATAGCACTTGGTTGTTGAAGTAAAAGATTGGCAGGTCCATCCAACATAGATAAAAAAATAAGCTTTTACAGCTGAAAAATTGAAAATGAATGCACCCTCCAGTGATTTTTTTAGCAGCCACTGTTAGAATATTATCCCACTGGGTTCATTTCTGTGACAGCCACAGTATATGGATTAGGAAACAGCTGGTGTTAAAAGAAGTGTGGCAGTGTAGTGCAAAGTTTATTAAGGGGAAGAACATTGATGTTAAAGCCTTGGTTACTGTACCTTTTAAAAGAGAATTTGCTAGCAACTTTCAAGTTTTTCTACATTTATTAGTATTATATATATATATATATATATATATATATATATATATATATATATATATATATATATATATATTGCATTTATATAGAGCTTTTTATACAAAAGTATCGCAAAGCACTATAAAAAAGAAAAAAAGAACAAACCACAGTACATTTGTATAGTGTGTCACACTTACAACTGCCATAATCAGACCATTTAAATAACATATTTAAATAACAGTATACGCATAATACAAAAGCAGCAATTTTAAAGTGACATAAAATCCCACTAAGATATGAAAGCCATTTTATAAAAGTGTGTTTTTAGTCTTGACTTGAAAACTGTAACGGTCCCAGCTTCCTGTGTTGCTTTTGTTGACCCTAGGAGTATCCAGTCGCCCTGCATCCTGTGATCCCAGAGTGCGCTTTGAAAGATATAGGGTCAGTAACTCCTGCAATAACTAGGTGCTAAGCCATTCAGGGCCTTGTAAGTTAAAAGCAAAATCTTAAAATCAATTCTATACTGCACTGGGAGCCAGTGTAAAGAGGCCTGGTTTTAGTCAGAATTCTAGCGGCGGTATTCTGAACAAGCTGCAAGCGGAATACCACACGTTTTGGGATACCAGAAAAAAGGGCATTACAGTAATCAATTCTAGATGAAACAAAGGCATGCATTAGTTTCTTGGTATCAGATACAGAAATAATTGGTCTAAGTTTGGCTATATTTCTCAAATGGTAAAAAGATAATTTAGTAACTTCCCTAATATGAGTCTCAAATGAGAGATCAGGATTAAAGATGACTCCCAAACTCCTAATTTCTAGTTTAAGTTTTGAGAGATTGCAAGGGTCACGCTCATGTAATCCCACATTTCCTTTTAGTTGGTTCTGTGAGCCCACTAGCATAATGCTTGATGTCTGTAAGACAAGTAACTAATAACACCCAGGCAGGAGAAATTCCTGGCTTTAGGGACAAATATAGCTGGGATCATCAGCACAGCAATGGAAGTTCACTCCATTTCTGTGAATAATGTCACCAAACGGTAGCATATATAATGAAAACAACAAGGGACCTAGAATGGAGCCCTGTGGAACACAACAGACAGCTTCCGATAATGCCGATTTTACCTCCCCAATAGAGACAAACTGAAACCTATCAGAAAGATTTAAACCAGGATAGGACTGTTTTGTATTCTTCTCTTAATTGTTATGTTGTTTATCTTTTTATGTACTTACTATAAAGAACTTACCTAGTGGTACTTCATTTATTTTAGTTATGGGACAAACATATTTTTTTATGTTTGAATATTCTTTCAAATTTTGAAAAAATATTCAAATATTCTTACATTTTCAACTAACTGGAAAACAAAATTATTATTCCAAAAATATTATGAAAATATATATTTTTTTAAATAAATAAACCAGACATCCCATTACAAATTACCCATCTGCAGTAGAATGTGTGTTATTTATTTAAGACATCATTTGTGGCACACATTTTTGTTATTCTGTTATATGAATGAACATGGTACTTTTACCACAGAATATATTTCAAGCAGTTTGTCAAATATTATTATTATTTATTTCTTAGTCGACACCCTTATATCCAGGGCAACTTACAATTGTTACAAGATATCACATTATTTTTACATACAATTACCCATTTATACAGTTGGGTTTTTACTGGAGCAATCTAGGTAAAGTACCTTGCTCAAGGGTACAGCAGCAGTGTCCCCCACCGGGGATTAAACCCACGACCCTCCAGTCAAGGGTCCAAAGCCCTAACCACTACTCCACACTGCTGCCCAAATATTCAGTTATTTGTCACACACAGGCCAGTCAACAAGCCTGATTAAAGCAGTTATTTTAGAATGACTCGGGCTGGCAGCCGCCTTCTCTGTGTAGTCCTGAACCCTTTCATTTCTTTGTTCTAGCAAGAATCACGCATAACTAAGTGCAGACTGAAAACTGTCTGAAACTGTACTTTGCTTTGATCTATGTTCTTGTATATTCAATATTTGCTAATTAAACATTTAAACAAATGAAAGCCTTGAATACAAAGTGTTTTTTCTGCAATTATATTTGTAATAAAAACATCAAATATTTTGAAGGGATAATAACCATGTCTTCAGTTATTTCTGAAAAGCGGTAATGCTGTGCTCTACCAATAACTCTGATGGGGTTTCAGGTTAGCACACTAGTATTTTATAAAATGCCAAGGACTGACCTTGTGTTGATTTCATTGTGTATTAATTCACTACAGCTGCACTGGTAAGTGTATATCACCTCCAAACATTAAAGCTCTACTGCCAATAGCTGAAACAACTGACTAGCCAGTGGCATTTAGAGATCTTCCACTTTTTTATAGTTACTTATCATTCAGATTTGAATATTAATAAATTTCTTGGGTTGGATTTGAGTCTCAACCTCAAGCTGTTCAACAGACTTGACAAAACGTGGTACTATAGCAGTGTGGAGTAGTGGTTAGGGTTCTGGACTCTTGACCGGAGGGTCGTGGGTTCAATCCCAGATTCCCAGGGACACTGTTGCTGTACCCTTGAGCAAGGTACTTTACCTAGATTGCTCCAATAAAAACCCAACTGTATAAATGGGTAATTGTATGTAAAAATAATGTGTAAAAAAATAATGTAATTGTATGTAAAAATAATTTGATATCTTGTAAGAATTGTAAGTCGCCCTTCAGGGCGTCCATATACGTTGAATATACGGACTTCTTGGAAGTTGGTGGAACTCGACTTCGTCTCGTGCCTCACAACGCCCCGAGGCATTTATATATTCGACATATTCGGGTGGCCTGTTGGGCCTTATTGCATATATACTTGTCCAATGTTAGCTAAAACCAAGTGCCTGTGATCCACATGTGTGGTATGAACAGAAAATAATCAGCTTCTTCCTGTTGATCAACTACTAATGACAGGTAATGTTACTGGAAACTCTTAAGTGAAATTACAATTGGTCACAAGAAATCGTCCATAACTGAGAACCATATTGTAATGATGATGGCGGCAGTTAGGTTAAACGGTTTCTGTATGCATGCATTACATCCCAATTTCTTCTAGAGGGGTGGTACTCATTTTGAAGGGTCCCATTCCCCTTCATAGATTGCATACTCCTATATACTATGGCAGGTAATGTATACTAGAGGGAACATATTTGCAAATGTGGGATGCTTTGCCACAATACTGCCTCTTTAAGCTGCAGTGCCTTATTTATATAGTAATTTATTAATTATTATACATATTTAGGAAGGTTGTTATATTATAAGCTTGTGTTAAAACAATCAACATTGTATATTTCTGGTAAATGTAACAAAAACACAATTCTGAAAAAAAGTAAATTCCCTTTTTTCCCCACATTGTTTACATTTGTGTTACGCTTCCTGGGCTACAGCAAAGCGTGCAGATGATATAAATAACCCCATGCTGTTGCAGGTGGTATCAGTAGCATAGCTGTTTAAATTAGTGACAAAATGACAAGGCAGCTTTTGAGAGGTATGAAAACATATACCCCATACTGCTGAAACTACATTTTCATCAACCTAACCAGCTGGAAAGCCAGCAGTGAACAGAAGGGTAAATTACAGAAGAATGTTGTCTTTGGTCACCCATGAATCCTGTTTTACTGTGACATTGAAGCTTTAAATTAAGTGATGTCTCAGCAAACAAAGAAATGTACAGACTTTGAAACAAATGTAGAAACACCAATCTTTCTTATATTGCATTTTACAATTCTAAAAGAAACTTAGAAAATTCAGTGACAAAGGTTTTGACTATAAGTCTGTCCAAAGTCTTCAGTTTCTTTGAATTAGCCAGTGCATACATATATACTGTACATGAATGTGTTACTGGGGCCAGGACACCTATTTGTTAAGTGCTCTACCAAACAAATTAGAGGGTAAAAGTTATAAAACAATACAAGTAAACAAATGTTTTGGCTTGTGCCTTCACAATGATATAACTGCAATAGAGAAGTTGTATATTTTACCTTAACATTTTTTATTTGCGTGTTTTAAAGTTATGTAATTTGCTGTGTTAGATAAACACCCTTTGAGCTTGTATCCATTTATTCTCTCAATTAAAATTGTGCACGTATTGTAATTTTTCCTGCTCCAGGCGTATAGGACTTTATTAGAATAACAGAGTTTGTTTGTTATTCGTTTGTTAAACACACGTTAACCACAGAAGGAAAACATTGTTGTTTAAAATGAAACACATGGCATTGCCTTGAAGATCTGCCCATTTTAAATATGTTAAAACCATTGATCCCTTCCAATTGTTGTTATTACTATTAGTCGTAGTAGTGTTATTTTGATTTTGCATTACAGCACTCCTCTTTGAAAGTTATTGGAGATGTAGTGTGCAGCTGTCCAGTGGCAGGCGATCAAAGCTATAAAAAATCTTTCATTTGCAGCAAAATCCTTGGAAAATATGTATCTCTTCTTTCAATTATGTACTTTCAAATGAAAAGCTTTCCATGTGGTCCCATAAAAAATCCCTGCAATCCCTAAATGAACAGAGTGTAATCTTCTTTTGTATCCTCCTTGAAAAAGCAGTTAGCACAATAATCAGCAGTGTGGAGTAGTGGTTAGGGTTCTGTACTCTTGACCGGAGGGTCGTGGGTTCAATCCCAGGTGGGGGACACTGCTGCTGTACCCTTGAGCAAGGTATTTTACCTAGATTGCTCCAATAAAAACCCAACTGTATAAATGGGTAATTGTATGTAAAAATAATGTGATATCTTGTAACAATTGTAAGTCACCCTGGATAAGGATGTCTGCTAAGAAATAAATAATAAAACAGCCACAGTTTGCTGTCTTGTTGTGGAATTAGGATTTGTCTTCTACAGGGTGCTCAGAATGTCTTTTATGAACTGGGTATGTTTATATTACTGGTTAAATAAGTGTCACTTGTTTCTTGGTCAAAAGTTGACACATTTGAAATCCTGCTTGGTGGAACACAAAAGCTACGTCACTTAGAATGTTACAGAATAGCGTGTGCGTGTTTGCTTAATTAAAGTGCTTGGAAAGGTATTTCAGCATATACATAAAACCAAGGTGTGTTTTATGGGTGTTCCCACAACACCTGTTCAACAATAATATAAGTGTTAACCACAAACCCCTTGTTGCATGCAGTGGTATAATGCAGTGGTCTTTCATCTAATGAGTTTGGTGGTCTCAGCTTTGTTCATACTGGACACTAGTCCTCACAGCAAACCCACACAACTTGGTTCATTTGTAAATCTGTGTTTGGAACAAAGCCCAGACTTATAGGACAACTCCTTCAAAATTGAATTGCATTGACAGAGCTTTTAGTCCAGGGCCCTTGTCCAGATTTCAACTTTTGCCTCTTTGAGGAATACAATTTATGGTGTAGCTCAATTAAAGCCCATTTAGATTGCTGGGCTGGGAATGTGCTTTGTCTTATGTTTTCTTAAAGCTTAATCATTTTTATTCTTTTTTGAGCAAAAATAAGTTTAAGATTAGGATTTGTATTACATTTATATAAAGCTAAATGGGAAGTTATATTATCAATTCATAAGCCTAAGGAAGTCTTTAAATTGAATTATTTTGGTTAAATGGAAAATATTTCAAGATCATCATGAGGACAGAGTTGACGCTTTACCAGAGCTGACAGACATGATTACAATGCAGACGAGTAACTTGGCAATCATTGAAATCAACGTAGGTAAACATTCCAGTTCCAAATATACATGTACACACTTTCAGCAATCCTTGTACAAAACAAGACGCCAATTATGATTTTTACACAACATTAACCCCTTTTTATACAAGTTTAAATCCACAGTGCCCTACCACTTCTGAGGAGAGAGAGTGCATGCTTCAAATCAGCACTTCCCTAAATAGCAGCACGCATTTCTCTGTCTACCCAGAATGCACAAGTAAATTGTAAAAATAATTAATCTGCGATCAAATCTTTAGTTGATTAATCGGTCCGACATATATAATTTTACACTCATATTCAGGATTCGGTTAAATGGCCGACAAAAATAACCATTTAGTGATTTGAGCATTGACAAATTATCAAAGAACGAAATGAAAGGTTATTTCAGTGTTTGAGCAAATTATTTTGCTCCAATTACGAAATGGAAAATATCAAAAAAGCAAAGAGCGAAACATAAAAAAGGAGCCAGCTTCTTCGGTCTTCTGTCTGCTGGAGGATCTCTGGAGCACCTTTACAGTCGGAATGAATTTCAATTGTCCGATAGTTTACTCCTAATTTGGACGAAGTACCCACAGAAAACAAAAGTGCTCTATGTGCGTAAGGGAGTTCAGTGCAGTTCCACAGCAGCAAGCTTTGGAAAAACAAAACCAGTGATTTTTATGTTAAAAAATAAAAACATTTAAGAAGGCTTTTTTTGTTGTCAGAAAGTAGTCTCCGTCTTTATCACACAGACGCACCACTGTGCTGATCAGGTCTGCAAAACCTGTTTTCTAAAAAGTGGTAGTTCACCCCTTCCATGATTTATAAGAATATTATAAATGTATAATAAGCATTCTTTCTTTCTTTCGCTTAAAAAACAGTGATTAGACAAACATGGATTGACATTTGATTTTGCAGTTTACATACTGTGTATACAGTAGTCTTATAATATGAATAAAACAATCCATTTTTAATGTGTTAGTTTTTTCCTCTAAAACTGTATTTTCTAAGTAACAAAACGAGAACATTACAAACGTTATTTCAAACTCGCTTGAAGTGTAATGTTTGAGGTCACTATCCTCCTAAATTGCTTACCATGCTTACCCCCTTGCAAATGAGGCCACAGTCAATTGGTTAACTTCCTGCATAAATAATGAATCAATGATGTGTATCTTATAAGTTGAGAGGAACGGTAGTTCCTTGCACCAAGTTATCAGCGAAGCGTGAGAACTGCCTGACTCTCTATACGGAAAAGCTTGTTTTTGATATCTCCACATTAAATGGCTGGGCACTTTTGATAACTTGGTGTTTTTTCACATTTCCAATATGTTTTTGTTTCAGATATAATTTACTGATTTTATGTTCATTCAGTAAAATAACACTGTATTTAAAATGTTTGTATTTCACTTGATGCCCATTTTTAACACCATGCAATTAATTGCTATTCACACATTGAGCAGCATCTTTAAAATCTGTTTGGGAACGGTGCATTTGCTCAAAGCACATTTCACAATTTGATTATATCGCTTTACTCAAAAACCAAAGAAGCTGTCTCTTCTTTTTTGTTCTGTTCTTTGCTTATTTGATATTTTCCATTTCGCAATTTTAGAATAATAATTTGCTCAAACACCGAAACAACCTTTTATTTCGTTCTTTGATAAGTTGTCAGTGTTCAAATCGCGAAAGGGTTATTTTTGTCAGTCATTGAACAAATCCTGAATATGAGTGTAATATATATATATATATATATATATATATATATATTAAAAAGGAAACTGCTGTGTACCAAAAGGTGCAAAATAAAAAAGGAATGTAGGTTACAAAACTATTTTTCTTTTCACAGAACTGCATGTGATTGCTGTCTTAATCTGTTGAGGAAATATTAGCTTAAAGGTGTGGATTTCAGAGGTGAAACTCTACTTACTTTCTCATTTTTGAATTAGGGTAGATGTTTTTGTAATAAAAATCAATTTATAGCTCCTGTTGGTGATCTTTTTCTTATGTTTAATTAAAAACAAGGCATTAAATTTGAGGTTTCTGTTTCCCCTGTAGGCAGTGGTATCTCATATCCTTCTGCTGTTAATATTTAGAGGCACAATTTCCTGTCGCTACAGTGGGCTTTTTGAAGATTTGCATTAAAGGGATGGGTGTGCCAGTTTCAGAATGACAAGTAAACTGTCTGAACCCAAAATGCATTGAGGAAAAGTGAACTCTTAAAAGGTGGCTTTATATAGTGCTGGGAATTTAGTTACATTTTTTTTTTAAACCTTACAGTTCAAGTAATCACCACATGTTGACAATGTATTGCTTGTTCCATTTCAACACATTATTTAGTAAAAGTTAAAAAAAAATTAAAACATTATTACATTTTGTTATGCAAGTTTAACAGAGGAAATTAAGGGCAGGATTTTCAAAAAACAGTTTACTGTATCGAGGTATAGTAACGAGAGCTTTAGTAGCAAGTGATTTTCAAATGAAATGTGTTAATTAAATTAATCCCTTAATGCTTTGAAATTGAGTCGATGAGGTCGTTAATGAACACATTTCTCGTTAAAAAGCTTAATTGTTCCAGGTCACCTACATCGCTTTCTGACTCAACGACTAGCTAAGGGGAACTCGTATGCGGACTCTGCGCATTCACAGCCCATTCTACCTCCCTCTTCCAAATATAATCAAATACACCATCACAGCATTTAGGATAAACATTCCAATCGTGAGGGTTATTAATCACAATAATCAAATATTTTACCCTGCATCACTTTCTAAAGTCAACTGTTTTATTCCAATCATAACCTCTAGATGGCAGTATAACACCACAAGTTCTATATATTTTAGCGGGTCCTCTTTCACTGCGAAAGTCATGTATTTTCAAATCAGGATCAATTTTACTTCAGAAGTTAATATTTCATTCAATGTGAGCCACCCATCAGATATGTAAACCATGTCCTATGATTATCAACGTTTCAGGCAAGGCACCCTCCTACCCAGCACTGGACAACATAGACTGCTCCTGATCAAATCACTAGGTCTCGCAGCAGCCTCAGAGTAACGTATTCTTTATCCTCTCAGGTTCTACAGCGGCTTCAGAGCTATGCATTCTTTATTTCTGCCCAAAGGCAGCCCCATCTTTAGCTCAATCTAAACCGCCTTAACACTCAAAGACCAATATCACTACCGATGGCAGTCCACCACTCACTATTACAGATAACTGCTTCAGCAGATGTCTGCTCTCTACAGCTGGGCTTCTGCACACTACTGATAGCACTCAATCGATTACTTCCTCAGAGCTCTGCACTGTTCAGCAGATCCCACTCTCTACTCTTAATCACTCCTCACTACAGCAGATCTCGACTCCTTCTTCAGATCTGCTTACTGTTGCAGCACACAAAAGTTGCCTTAGTTTTAACAATTTTAAATCTGCAACTGCCCTCCTCCAAAGCTTCCAATGCTCCAGCTTGCCTCCAATACTGAGATCGTGACAGCCATTTCGTTTGACTTCCTCAGCAATCTAGTCACATGTCCACTCATCATTTCAAATACTACAAATGTTAATACATGGTGAGAGACGTGGTACGAGACTGGAAATCTGTTTTATGAGTTAAGGCGTTCCAATATTAGGAGAATGACTGGAGTTATGAAACCCAAATCTCTGAATGTGAGTTCACCTGTTCCATTCCAAGCAGACATGATGGTAGCAAACCGCTGATCGATCCCGTATTAACTAACACACAGGATGCTCTCACCACTCTCCTCTCCAAAACCGGCCTTTTTCCCCAACCTTATACCCCGCCCATTCAGTTCAAATCGGAGCAGCTACTTTCAAAGCCAACATCAATATCTGTTTAATCAAAACATGGGGCGCTGGTCCACTGCAGTAATCAATTTATACATCCGTTCATCGTATACCGACATAGCATCAAAGACTAGTTATCATGCCCGGAGTGGAGACTACCTGACTGCTGGGGCAACCAGAGGTTTTCCCCTTCTAGAAGGGTTTTTTCCTCTCAACTGAGCGGCAGGTAATCGCATAACCAAACCACACTAACACTATTTTAACCTCTCCAGTTTGTCTTGTATGTCCTTTCCTTTCCCGTCTTTTCCAGCTATTTCTTTTATGTTATCCACTGGCGCATCTCCTGTTTTTTTTTTCTCACGGTGGGGTTTCTGAGGGGAGCCGGGCGTCCATTCTTTGGGGGGCAAGTGAGTCTCACTTCCCCGACCTCAGGTCTGCTTCAGCGACCTCGTCCTCATTCTGGGGGGTTCTCACTGCTGTGAGTCAGAGGGGACCCCCGGCCACACTATCCTGTCACAGCTCATGCGCTAATCTTACCTTGTCACCCGAGGCTCTGTTCTATTTCCCTCGGGACATGGCCCGCTTTACACTCTCAGTGCCGAGTCACAGACTAACCCATCTCTCTTTGTTGCAGGTTCCCTGTGGGGTGCCTCTCTGCTCCTGGCTACGGAGGCCTGTGCCTCTCCTCATCCGAGGGCAGCACCAGACCAGTCAGGGAACCCTTTTCTATCCCTCCTTTCAGTTCCTGATTCATCCCGAGTCAGAGCCCTTTTATGTGTTTTCAGATCCTTGAGGCTTCAGCTTTCGACCAAGCCCGGTCCTGCGTAAAGGTGGCTCATCGGTTAGGGATCTCTTCCTATCCTAACTTCAAGTCCAGGCCCCTCCAAGCCCACCTCTAAGTCCAGGCCATCGGCTCGCCTTCTACCCTATGTCCGGGCTCTCTTTGTCCGCCTCTATCTGGCATGTCAGTAAAAATCAGACTGCACGGATTAAAAAAAAGAATAAATAAATAAAAAAATCAACACCACTAGTCATTTATCCTCAGGGTGATATTTTGCGACAGCTTATTATATTCAACTATTTTAATGTGCATTTTGCAGTCTTTTTTTGGTTAAAAAGAAAAGAAATACCGTAAGCAATCTATGTATATTGGTTGGACATCTACTTTTTTTCTGTATTTAAGTATGTACAATTGTAAGCTATAACTAAATACGTTTGAAGTGTCATTTGTGTTTGTAGTTGTTAGTTATTATACATATATACCATGTATGTAACACTTAATTATACATTAGAACTCCCCAACCCAATACACAATTTGTTGATAGTTAAGCATTTTCTCTGGTACTGTTTGCTCGGCTCCGTGATGAATAAACTCAACATGAATAGAAGTAGCCATCAAACACTTACAGTATTATAAGAAGATGCTATAATATGTGCATACAGACATGTGAAGGCGAGAGTGTACACTGTACATACAGTGTGGGGGGGAGTCTGACAACATTACAAATATGTTTGGCAAAATCCATGTCAATGATCTCGATCACATTAGGTATTCCATTCATGTCCATGGCGATATCTTTTGAAAGCAAGCCCCATATTGCACTTTTTAACTATTAGACAAAATGTTTACAGAATAGTTAACAATTGCTATTAGGACCATGCTGCATGATTTGTTTATTATTAATAGCGTTATAATTAAACTGTACCCAATCACATTTTTATTTACAACGATGCTGACTTTATAAGTATTTGGGCGACGCAGTATAGGTTGCCTTAATTGTAAAAAAAAAAAATGATTTGGTATAATTTAATGATAATGCAGTTCATAATAAATGAATCATGATTATAGCAGCAGTTTTTAAGTATTTTGTAAATATTTTGTCTAATAGTTAAAAGGTACAATGTGGGGCTGTCAGGTCTTGTTTTACAAAAATATTGACACAGACATTATATAAAACCAAATGAATACCGTGTGTGTATGTGTGTGTGTGTGTGTTTAATAGAGAGAGAGAATACATGCATGTCTCCAGTCATATGTGGTTTTCATGATCACGTCGCCTTAAGTTCTAGCCAAAATTGTAGATATTTATTACTGCCATAGCCTTATCTTTACGCCTATTGATTCGCCCCATTGCCACCGTACTTTATGCATCCATGCATCCCTTCCTGCGATGTTATCGGCAGTGTTTTCTGGGCTTAAGGTTACAAATTTTTAAAACAAGTGAACAAATCTCCTTCATAACCAGATGTATAGAAAAGGCTAAAACATTTTCATGAAATATCTAGGTTGTCTGTAAGAAATTAACTCCTGTACACTCTCTCTCTCTGTATCGTCAGCCGCGGTCTGTTAAATTTCTGTTTCATGGTGAGTTATATACTCTTTCTTTAATTAAACCCTCCTTTCCCAAGTGCAAATTAACAGCTGATAAATTATGACAATTAACACGGATTTGCTTTTAAATTCCCATGCAAACAAAATAAATGCTCGTTAAGATATTAACAACATTATTTCATAAATCAACATAATTTCGGAAATCACGTTAGCAAGATTATTTAAGAATGAGATAGGCATAACTACCTCTTGAAAATGCCAAAATCAATGCTACATAATGGTTTGTTGATTAACATTGGAGTTATCATTTACGAACTTTTGAAAATTCTGCCCTATAGTTCTTACAATGTACACTTATGTTCAGGGCAATTACCCTAAATGTTATTATCCATAGTTTTTTGGTGCCTCTGTTTAAGTGATTGGAATTCTAAACATATGTTTAACAGGCTCTGCCCAAGCTGCTGTGACTCTCTACAACAACTTCATGTTAATGCCAGATTACAAAAATGAATTATCATAGCATAATGACTTGTACCACTTACTCTTTATTGGGTTACCATTACTGACGAAGGCCACTTGATTTAATCCTTGTGGTTTAAAGTTATGGATGGTTTACCTTAATAACTTAATCACAGATAATTGCAAAGTTAAGAGTCAGTCCTCCAGTTTGACCCTGGCAAACAGTAAGAAACTGTAAATCAAGTTAATTCTTTATAATTCAAGGAGATCTAAACTACAGCACAGCACGTAATGTGAACTGTTTCGCAGTTTGCGGTTCGGGTGCGGATCAAAAAAAAAAAATTGGGGTCTGAATTTGAATCACCAAAAATGATTTCTGTTCTTTCAGCGTACTCGTCTGTAACCCTTTCCCAAATAACGTATTAGAAGGTAAATGTACCAATATTTCCTGCACTAAAGCAGAAGTCGATTAGAGAGGAGTCAGCTGACTAAGCCGTGTTGTTCTCGCTTGTTTGATACGTCGCAAGATGCTTTAACCACGTCTGCTTGGTGATATTAAAAATGTTTGTGAACGAGGAGAAACAAAAGATAGCGCAGGGTTTATATCATGTAGTTCGAGAGGTAAATCAGAAGTGTGGAATTATTTTGGAATCATAGCGAATTAAAATAATAAGCATGTGACTGGACCCATTGCTTGTAAAACCTGTCATTATGTTTTTGTGAACGACAGCCAAAAAACTGGTACATCATCTCTGCAAAAACACACATGTAGCTCCCTTTTAACTGGTGGCATGAAAGGAATAGACAGGTATTTTATAGTAAAGTAAGTAGAGATAGTTAATATGTTACAATGTTAAAATATATCCAGACCACTAGAGAAATCTACCACGCTGTATAGCCTGTTGTGTAAACTCAATCTGTGGAGAATGGTAGAGATATCTGTGTGTGAATGTGAGAGTGTGAGAGAGTCAGTTGATGCAGGCAGTAGGTAAAGGACAAACACTTGCAGGTTTGGGTCGGGTTGCAGGTCTAATTAAAACGGGTTTGGTCGGGTCTCGGGAAAGAAGATGGTGTTGCAGTGGGTTGTGGCTTCGGGTCGGGTCCTGTAGTAGCGGGTCCAGGTCGGAAGTGGGTCGTAAAAATCTGACCCGCGCAGGACTTTATCCTCTATGTGGCGATGTGGTGCTGTTGTTGCATAATACGTTGCAGGAATACGTTATTAAATGTACAGTTGTGTTTTGGACTAGACTGCTAAAAAGGTTAGGCTTGCTGCTTTTCAACGTTTATTTCTGTCCTCTCTACTTGCTTTTAAAGCTGTAATTAGCATTGTTAAACCATATCCATTTCTCAATTACATCATGGATATCTGACAATGATGAAACAAGCTAAAAAATTCCAACAGGTTGCCACCAATGCCAGCAATATATGACACACGAAGAACAACATTCCTCCGTCCAGGGGAGCAACCTCCAAGAAAAGGTTTTAAAACCAAAACTTGTCTAGGACAACAGGAAGCTACTAGAGACTTGAAAATGCTGGCAGGTGTTGAACAATGGCTTATTTTCCCACAAGAGATCGCCACCACTAACCTTCGACCTGATATTGTCTTGTGGTCTGGATCAGCACGCCTTGTTTACCTAGAGTTAACAGTGCCATGGGAGGATGCTTTGGATGAGGCGTACGAAAGGAAGAAACTTCTGTACGCTCAACTAGCTGAAGTGGAACAGTAAGGATGGAGAGTCCAGGTTTACTCAGTGGAGGTGGGTTGTCGAGGATTTGTGGCACACTCCACAACCCGGTTGCTCAGAAACATTCAGTGGTCAAGAGTTGTGACGCATAGTGAAGAACTTGTCTGAAGCAGCAGAGAGGAGCAGCAACTGGAAACCATTCCTTGAACAAAACGGATTGCTTCATTCTCACTGTAAGAAAGATGTATTCAGTACATTAGGCCGCTTGTTTCATAAAATAAATACATTCTGCCTGGAGAAGCACATAACAAATGCAGAATTAGCAAGAAACAATAGGGGGATTAATTATGTGTTTGAATTAAAAAGGGCGCAATATAAATCTGGTGATAGAGCAATTAATTTGTCAGCGCAACCAATTAGCCCACTGCTTTTTTTCCTATGCATCATGTGCTGGAGTGAAAAAAGGCTCATTAAGCGAATCTTGCTGTTAATCTATTTTTTTTTAAGTCGGCCATTTGAAGGCAAGTAGTTTTGGTAGGAATACATGTCGGAAACTACCAAGCCTAATTATAATAGTTTATTCGGAAGAAAGGAAGCAACACTAAACCACCTTCACTTTGTATATTATTGCAGCCATTAAACTGGTATACTTTCCTCTGTTATCTATGTATGAAATGATTGTTTTTCAAGTAATTTCTAGTAAATAATGTGTTGAAATGTGGTGTAAATATCACAAGCACATACACCACATATTACTACGTAGCAGCATAACATAATTTAATCTCTCTTATTTAAAGCTTTTTTTTTTCAATATCTGCCAGGAACTTTTTTATATTACAAGAACATGCAATACATTGATCAAAATACCACAGTATGCTGGTTACTTGAACTATAACGATGTGTTGATTCTCATCTCCTAATTTTTAAAGATTGTCAAAATACTGTACAAGTTACTGGTAATTACATTCTCACCACTATACAGTATAAAGATGTCCTTGTAGGTTGAGGATCAAAATGCATAATAGTGAGGTTTGAAATAAGCTGTTAAAGATGTTCAAGGTCAACCAGGAGCCATGGTGGCCTGTATGAACTTTACAAAGCAGATAATAAAGCTGTCCCCTTTACTGCATTTAAACTTTGAAGCCAGTGCAGTGTCTTTCTATAAGACACAAAGGGCCCTATTCATAAAAGTACTTGCTGACTGCTGTAATAAAACAAATTTTCTTTAAAACTAACAAAAGTTGTCCATACTGCTATTCATAAAATGATCTGAGAATACGAGTGACTGCCGCAAAGCACTTTATGAATGTGTATACAGTCGTTCAAGAACGAAAATCTGCCTCTTTTGATGACATCATCAGCATTATTAATGTTCCCTGGTTGCCGACGGTAGCTGTTGCAAAAAGAAAAATGGAATCCACCGACAGTACTTCTGAAACCCGAGTCTGCAGCTGCCAGTCACGGGCAGTTTGCAAAACCTGATTCTGTTGCCCTTATCATGTCTGCCAAAAATTCAGGACATGTCATAATTTAGAAAAAAAAGTATTACTTAAACAAATACTTTGTATTTTCGTTTTAGCAACGATGGTAAACACATTTCCAAACGCACACGTAAGATTTCCATTGTTAAAAAAAAAAAAAAACTGAAACAAAAAACACTGTAGGAGGATGTTTGAATAATACTGTAATTCTAGTAATATAATAATAATAATAATAATAATAATAATAATAATAATAATAATAATAATAATAATGCATTTAAATAATACCAATAATAATCATTTTGAAAAATGTAAATGTTACCTTTGAAATTCTCAACTATTATTATTATTATTATTATTATTATTATTATTATTATTATTATTATTAATAATAATAAACCCCACTTAAAGCAGGGAATCTATCAGGGGCGAGGTTATGTTTATGAATCAGTGAAAGTTTCACACCGCATTGCACACTGTACACAAAATGGATGGTTTTGTAGTGCTCCGCCTGTATGTCGATTGCCTCGCCCTGTGTGATGCGCATAAAAATGTTGCTTCATATAAAGCTACAGATTTTATGCTTTTTTTTTTTTTTTAAATAGGCAGTGTTAATCAGGGGTATGTCAAACTGTATAACAGAGCAAGTGTGGTATTAAAATATGTCTTTAAAAAAATTGTCTGCCGAGGCTGTCGTTAGTTTAGACTTGACTGTAGAAAAGTGTTCAATAACTCCAAGTTATTGACAGTGTTTTGCTGTTGTTCGCTCTTATGAATAGCAGGTTGACGCTCAGTTCCGATGAAAACTTTATGCTAATGAGGTAATCGTTAACTTATCTCTCAATTCATTAAAAACATGCCTTCATAGACGAAAATCGCGGGGGCTTAACTACGCATCTGAATGATCTCTTATGAATAGCAACTGCCGTTAAATAGGCGGCTATGGACAAAATCCAATCATGTACTGTTTTCTCATTTCGACAGGCGTTAACCCTTTATGAATAGACCCCAAAATGCCTAAAGCCACTGTAGCAGCATAGCGTCAAGAATGAGACTCAGAAGCTAGAAACTGTAGTTAAAGTGCGTCTGCACACGTTTAATAGACACAACTAAATCACAGGAACAAACAAACAGAGGCACCGTGACCAAAACAAAAAGTTTAGACAAAACAATACAAACACTTTCAATAAACACACCTTGTTGTTTCAAGGTTGAGCAGCCGTCTTCACTGAAACAACACACAAACTCCTCAATACCAACCCCCAAACAAAGGATTACTCCTCTCCTATCTACCAGGTGGCTGGAGCCTAATTAACCATCAATCATTCAATTAAGGCTTCAGCCACATTTGCATATGTATTATGGCAAGGAGAATTTTAACCCCCTCCCTCCAACCCTATATATATATACCACACACACACACACTATTAACATTTAGGGCTTTCATCCTGCCACACCCACTTACAAGAGTGTTGAACTGCAGGCTCATTTATTTTGCGTCCGGCTTTTGGCAAGATACTTGGCAAGATACTTGAAGTGTTGCACAAATCACTAGTGATTTGTACAAATAAGGTTTAATTAAAGTTTATCAACCCCACTTTATATCTACATCTGCCCACCTCAGCTGTCACTTTATGTAAGCAGGTTCTTGATGTGACTTTTATTGATCTCTCCAAAGCTTCTGATGCAGTGAAAACCTATTCATTTTAGTGAGCCTGTGATCTCCTGGATCAGAAGCCAGTTAACAAGCATAGGTGATGAACTGCTCAAATCACCAAGCTTATTAAGCCATGACCCTCTAAGCTCTATTTTGTTATCTAAGCAATATTCATTAGTACCTTGTCTGACTTCCAAACCCAGATGACATTCTGCTTATTGTGCCCTGAATAAAACAGCCATAAAGATATAGACATTTTAAAGTCTGCAGGCATGTTTTTAGCCAACAAGCTGTTTTAGATACCATTGGGAGGAAGGCCTCCCTTATATGACAAGTTTCCAAAAGATTACAGAACTAAAGGACAGTGCCCTTGGGTCGGGATGATCAAATTTAAATATCCTGAGTTAACCTTAGACTTCACTCGTATACATCACAGGGTTTTAAGCTGTGTTGTCCAACAATCAGATTACATTTGTTTCTCCAACTTCTGTTACATTCAAAAGCAAAACCAATTAAAAAGGTGATCGCCCTTTTTTATGGTCTTCATAGGGGTGTGTTGCAAAGCCATTACCCTTAAATTTTCAATTTGTAAGGAGTATAAAGTATTACAAAATCAAAAAAAAAAAAACATTAATGTTGATGAATGCATCTTGAAAAACAAGGAACACAATCTCTGTATTACATTCTCTGCATGAGTCTCAGAGTATTTATTTGGCAGGAAGTTGCTGGAACCCAGTCAGGTGCTTGAATGCACACACATACTGGTGCTGGCACATTGTGTGTATATTTTGTAATTGTTTCATTTTGTATAGGAATTGAAACAATATGCAATTGAAATATGATACAAAAACAATACATACAACAGATTTTTCAATGTTTATAGTTTATGGATATTCTAAATGCTTAGTAGTTGTAAATGAGACAGAATCATTTACATGTTTAAATGTGGCAGATTTAGATTAGCTGAGATTACACATGGGCCACAGAACCTTTATATGGGCCTTCAACCATGTCACAGCTTATAAAAAAAATGTATGACAGCTATAAATTATGTCTAAAAATGGCATCTCAATTCCTACCATACATCCAGTTTTATTTTTTGATGGGCTTGTAAAATGATATTCTAAACCAAAATATTACGTAAAGTGATGGATGGATCAATAGGATAATACAGCACACAGATATATAAGTCACAGCTATACAAGAATATGGTATATTTTTATTATAAAGTGAATACTGCCAACACCTACTTGCAGACCTTCAAACAATGGGAATCACAGTCTTTGATACTCTCATTTGAAATGCTAAGTACATTTTATAGACCACAATTTACTTCTTAGTCCACAATATACAGAATAGGATGTTGAATATAACATGGAATAACCCCATTCCAGTGCATAGCAACAGAGGTTTAGTAAAGAAGTTATGGTTGCTTTATATACCTGACAAAGGATTAATGCTATACAGTTGGTTCTTTTTTTTATTCCATTAAAATTGTCTCACCTGAACAATTCAGCCAGCCTTCCACAGATTATTGCCAATGGCATTTCTTATGTTACGCCAGGACTTTGATTTATTTCCTCAGTGCAAACACTGACAACATGCTATCTGTAAGTGATGATAAAGATATGGCCTTATAAACTGCTCATATAAATCAATGGGAACTAGACAAGCATATCTTCTAGTTACACATTAGCAATACTAAATTGTATGGTATTAATTTCAGCATATAATGCATAATACAAACTCCATTCTATTTTTTGAAAACATTTTGTTTGGCCTAATATATTAAATTATGTTTATGATTACTGTAAAACAGGATATTTTTGTGGCAACTTAATTTCGCTAATGGCCATCAAAGTCAATTTTTGCTGCAATAAATGTTTGCGCTTCTTTTTCTTTGAATGTACGGCACATGTGTGAATAATATATTTCACGGCACACTAATTTTGCAGATTTTTAATAAACGCGAAATTAGCTAAATTTCTTGCTCGCGAAATTTTCTTGTTTTACAGTATTTGTTAAATTACAGTTTCATTATGTATCAGTAATGATAAATAGCTCAGGGGAGTTAGGGCTGGTTCATACTTCTGTTCCAGATGAATGCGATACATCAGCCGCAGACAGCTATAAAAGCTGTGCAGCTTCACTATTTTCTGCACGAAGGACGCATTTGGTCGCAGCGCTTTTGATTGCACAGCTATTGTACATATTTTAAATACAGACTGCATTCATGAAATGGGAAAGGTTGACATTTTAGGAGATGTGCTGAGTTTGAACTGTAACTCTTGTACAAGAGTTTTAAAATAAATCAAGCCACATTTTTGGTACATCCATCCTCTTAAACAACCTAGAATGCGAAAAGGAGAATTTTATACATTAATTAGAGAGATGCGGGTATATGACAGTGAGTGATATTTTAGGTATTTTAGAATGACAGGTGAAAGATTTGACGATCTGTTAAACAGATTTGGACCATTGCTTCAACGCAAACATACACATGTGATGCCACCTGCAGAAAGACTTGCAGTCACACTGCACATAGTAACTGGCAATTCCCAGCAAAGTGTGGCCACAAGCTTCCAACTCCACTCATTACTTAAGGGTTTTCTTGCTCTTCACAAATCCATCACACAGTTTTCTCCATTGGGCTATACATTTTCTCAAGTCCTTTTCTATTTTTCAGAATACCGGCAATACATACCAACGCTGTTTCTATTATTTGGGCATCTCCATATTCTTTAAGTGAGGGGTTCTATAAATGTGGATGTTACAAACTTCTTCTATTAAAAATCTAGGCAATGTCATTGCCGACCGTGACCGGGGGTTCCTAGGGGGTGGCGCACAATTGGCTGAGCACCACCCGGGTAGGGAGGGATTAAGTCAGCAGGGCAATCCTCGGTACACTGCGCACCAGCGACCCCTGTGGCTGACAGGGCGCCTGCAGGTCTCCAGTGGATACATTTAGATCTGTGTTGTCCTCCGGCACTATAGGTCTGGTGGCTTCGCTGAGGATCCACAGTGCGAAAAATGATGGATTGGCAGGAACACATTTCAAAGGACTCGTAGGTAGCTGTGTTGAGTAGTGGTTAGGGCTCTGGACTCTTGATGAGAGGGTCGTGGGTTTAATCCCAGGTGGTCCCACTGCTGCTGTACCCTTGAGCAAGGTACTTTACCTAGCCCTTTCAGACCTGGTGTCCATTACAATGTACATCACATGTTTGAGCTTTTTTTTATAGCATATTACATCACTGGCTTCTGATTGGTGATTAGTGGACTCTGAAGGACAGTAAAGGACCAATCAGAAGGCAGTATTGCCTTACTAGTTGACATTTGAACAAGTAACATCACACTGAGCTTCAGCATGGCAGCACAGCGCCTCAGCCACCCAAGTAAGGAACACTTTTAACAGTTTTATATGTATATCTAGACATTTATTAACTCATTTGCTTGATTTAACATGATATTTAAACATGATATTTGTTAATTCAAGTGTTATGTGCTAAGTTCCAAAATAAGTTTTTACACAAGATTTTTCTAAAAATCGTTGTCCATTACAATGGACGTTTGGTCCAAAGAGATTAAATCTAAGTAAATCTATGAGTATTGTTAAAAACTGCTATCACACTCAAAACAGTGTATTAGCACAATACAAAAAGTTAATATTTGTTCAAAAATATTTCACACTTAGGATATACAGCTTTAGATATCCTGGAACTTCTGGCAGAAGGAAATTTGTCAGAAATAGAGAGTTTGAATAGTGATGAATAGAGGCCGAACATACAACCAGGCTTCATACTGTTGGTGAGTGTAGAGTTGTAAATGTAAGGGAGGAGTCCATCTAATTTAGTAAAACATTTAAAACATATGAGAGGTACCCAATAATTTTAAAATCCTGATTACTTTTTGTTACTATACCTGTTCTTTACTTGTTTATCCAGTATTCATGTAAATAAACTGAATGATAAAGGGAGAGAGAGAAAGAAAGAAAGAGAGTGGGAGAGACAGAAATCCTTTTCACCATCATTATCACTATTAGTAATATTGCTATTATTGTTATATATTATTATGTATTTCTTAGCAGACGCCCTTAGCCAGGGCGACTTACAATTGTTACAAGATATCACATTATTTTTACATACAATTACCCATTTAAACAGTTGGGTTTTTACTGGAGCAATCTAGGTAAAGTACCTTGCTCAAGGGTACAGCAGCAATGTCCCCCAGCGGGGATTGAACCCACGACCCTCCAGAGCCCTAACTACTCCACACTGCTTCCCACATTGCCATAACATTGTTATTATAACTGTTATTACTACTACTCTTGTTATTATTTGGCAATATAAGTTTAATGTTGTCATTCCAATAAAGCCATTTGAATTTGAGAGAGAGAGAGAGATACATAGATAGATAGATAGATAGATAGATAGATAGATAGATAGATAGATAGATAGATATTTTTACTACTGATTTTAGGGGAAGACAGAGATGAGATACCATGGGTGCAAGAAGAGGTTGAGATTGAGGCAGTGGCAGTGGAGGGTCAGGATGAGAGTGAGGACAGCTTGATGCACCCAGTGAACCAGTAGAGCACCCAACAACATCTTTCGAACCCAAGGATGACTTATATGCCAGCCTTACCAACAAGACAGAAATCAAGTGGTGTCATTATCCATTCTCTGGCATCCCCAACAAAGAAGTGTTGGACCTTCTGCACTTCAGGATGAATGTGGCAGAGTGTCTTGTGCGACTGGGAAAGCCACTGGCTCTGAAGAAAAGAGGGCGGTCAAGCATCCCATTCACACTAACTCCACTCGAAGAGCCACCACTGAAACAAGGAACCATTGAGAGAAGGCCCCTACCTGAAGTTCAAAAAGACATGGTTGACCACATGCCAAACTTTGATGACAAGAAAGAAGCTACAAGGTGCAAGCAGCCATTCTGCACTGGCAAAACCCATGTCTTCTGCGATAAATGAAAAGTGCACCTGTGTTTTGTGCCACATAGAAATTGTTTCAGGGCTGCTCACCGCAAGTAAAAATTCCAGACCGAGGGCCTATGATAGTATCTTTGTTTTTCTAATAGCATTATTTTGTGTATTTTTTATTATGTTTTAATTTCAGGAAATGTTCTAAGATGTGTTTTCAACATGTGAATAAGAAAAAGTACACATATCCCTGACATTGACGTTTTTCTGATTTGCCTGCTGTTTAGTCCCAATGTCCATTGGAGTGGACAACAAAAAAAATAATAAAAGATTTGTGCTAAAATCTAAATTTTGTTTGAGTCTCATTTCTAGTTGAAATAAGACTAGGAATAAAGATTTAAAATATTTTTCTTATGATTGAAAATAAATTTTGGATTGAAAGTGCTAGATTGCTCCAGTAAAAACCTATCTGTATAAATGGGTAATTGTATGTAAAAAATAATGTGATATCTTGTAACAATTGTAAGTCGCCCTGGATAAGGGCGTCTGCTAAGAAATAAATAATAATAATAAATAATAATATTAATTTGCATTACAGTTCCCCTTTAAAGAAAGTTTTGCTTGCAAGCCTTACTGTGCTTTCAGGTAGTTTTGCACTTGATCATTTAACTATGAGAGTAAAATTCAAACTAAATATTTTAACAACAGAGGTTTCAACTGGAGTTAAAAGCTATGTATATTTATTTATGAATCTGTTTATTAAATGTTTTTATAAAGGAGTTTGTTGTTCAGTCAAAATGTTTTTTTTCCAACATTTAGCTTGTCCTCTTTTAATAAGCAAAGTTTCTGTATTATAAAGGAAGCAACCCCAGTGGCAAAACAAATTAATGGTTTATTTTTCAGGCTTGCTTTTTATTATTGGCTTAAGCCTGTGATCATCCATCAGACCAACTTTTAAACCTTTTCTTATCCTCCATATCAATGTTCTTTGTATGCTCTTCTTGAAAAACTTAAAAGAAGACGTTATTCGCAAGGCCTCTGTACCAGTTTTTCAGGTGAGTACTGAAACTCTACAGTGCAAACTGGAATCTTCTAGCATGAGCTCTCTAATAAGATTGTGGGGGATCATAAATGATTAAAAAATCTTTGAAGTGATGGAAAGACTAAGATGTTGACCTCCAAACAGTGGGGATGAAAAGGTACTTCAGTGAGTTTGGTAATAAGGGGATAAAAGGCTAGCTTTGAAGAACATTCCCTTAAGAAACATTATTATAAAGTATGTCTCATACATTTGAAAGTAGTCTCATACATTTTAAATTCCACATAGCACATCATTTTGATGGTGGTTAAATGGCTTTTTAACATATTTTTTCTTAACATAATACAATCGTAGTCTAATTGAGAACTTTCTACACCTATGTAGGCCACCAACCTTCTAACTTGTTACCTAAAGTGATTGAAAGCCAAGTCTCCAGAGGCTAATGGCCCGCAGCGGCACTTAGACTTCACTACTGACCGTTCTTTAAATCTGCACAAAGAGCAATATCATTTGCTGCTGAGGCAAGCATTTAGAGAATGTCTAGGCAGCTGATAAAGCAATGGATAAGATGTATCTGCCTATTCCTTCAGTTCTTGTCTTGTGTTCCAGTATTATATACTCTGTGTTAAAAAGGGAAAAGAGAATATTAAAGTAAAACTGCTTTTCCTTTGTTTCTGAATCACTGATCTAAGGTAAATATAGTCAAGCCATTCAATTGTGTGTCAAGGAGACATAACAGACATTACATAGCTTGTTTCTGCCTATAATAACATTCCATAGACTCAGCTCTAAGACATCCATATGGAAGAAATAACAGCTTAAAGTGAAAAAACAATCGAGATTAAATCTTTCTCAAACCCTTAAAAGTGTGCTCCACTGAGTGTTTAAAAAAAAATCTCTCTCTCTCTCTCTCTCTCTCTCTCTCTCTCTCTCTCTCTCTATATATATATATATATATATATATTAGTTTTCTTTAGCTTCTTGTTGTTCCATATGCTATTTTTTACATAGGGTCTGGTTCTAAGGTCTATAGTAGAGACAGATGTCACATGTACTCTCAATACTTCTGTGTGCGAGGAAACGACATACTGTATAGAATGTTCTAGAGCCAATGAAGTCTTCA
Organism: Acipenser oxyrinchus oxyrinchus; assembly: GCA_030684275.1. Classification (NCBI taxonomy): domain Eukaryota; kingdom Metazoa; phylum Chordata; class Actinopteri; order Acipenseriformes; family Acipenseridae; genus Acipenser; species Acipenser oxyrinchus. The sequence continues at coordinate 82,549,733 of CM060247.1, read as the reverse complement.
TACTTTATAGAATGAACCAACTTACAATGCTCAGAATTAAGGAAATATGACCTGTATACCCTTAAATGTTTACCATTTTTACAAACAAGTTGTGTGGACTAAAATAATAAATCAAATAAAGTATTGTGACAGGGTGGTGACATCCCCAGACTAGGAAGTTTACACAGACAAGTACTGCAGACTGGTGCGCGTATTTATTCAATTTACAAAAATACATCAAAAGGACAGGCAAAACAACGCTCACAGAGCAAAACAAATGGTTTAAACAAAAACAAATCGTGAACACAAAAACACTGACACCAAAACAAGTATCATGCTGGTCCTTCCAGCACAAGTAGCAATTGTTTTCTTTTTACTTTTTGTTTCATTCTCTTCGGGTCTCTCTCACGTACCTCCTCTCGTGTACCTCCTCTCTGTACACCCACAGGTTGTGGGGGTGGAGGGAGTGAGAGTGTCTAATACTTCAGTGTATGATACTCCTTGAAGCATGGAGCAACGCACAGAGCTTGGTGCCGCCTCTTCGCTGTCACTTGATGTTGATTGTAAATATTCTTCACTTATGTTATGCTTCACTGACACACTCGCTGACATCCGATTCAGTGGAAGAATTGTATGTATTTGAATTTAAATCGGAATCTGAATTCAGTATTATTACTAATACTTCTTTCTCACTGAGCGATTTTCGTCGGTTTACAAACAGTGTTGACATTTTTGTGACTGGTTTTATTACATGTAATTCAGTCAATATCTGGCAGAGGACGCATGAGACCAATAAAAGGTGTTACAGAAACCTAGTGTTACAATATTATGTTATCAGGGGTTTGTAGGCTCAGTAATAAACAAGTATACAGTATAATAACAATGCCACCTTAAGTTCAAAATAGCAAACAAATGCATAATGTTCAAGTATTACATACAACAACAAGCTTTATGTCTATCAGTTTCTTGTAATTAAATTAATTTGCAACAGGTTATACTATTTTCATGCATCTGTAGGCGAGTACAAGAGTCTTGAACTGGATGTGAGCGGTGATCAGGAGCCAGTGGAGTGAGAGGAGGAGTGGAGTTGCGTGGGAGATTCCATAGAGGAAAGAGAGAAAGAATGTTTTAGGACGTTGTGACAGAGATCGAATGATTCTTGGTGTTAGATCTCCCTCCCGACCTGTGAGGGCACTGTATAAAAGGAACAGAGTACCCTTAACTAAATAGCATGACAATTTATTCCTTAGGGTAGGTGGAAGTCGGTCATTTAGGAAGGGGGCGGAGCTACGGTACCCAAACTCAATGACTCGGCATGGCATCCGAGGATTGGAGGAGCGGATGCACTCGTTAACCTAGGGGTCATGAGCGAGGGTATAAATAGGGGTCGTAGTGTAAGTGATCTGTTCCTTGGTAAATGGTTAGTGTTTCAAACCTACAAGGAGTTTGTGTTGCAGTATCGTGAACCATGAGTTTTGTCTTGTGTTTGTTAGTGTTTATTAACTACCAGTAGCACGATCCGAAGCTGTAGCGAAAGCCAGCATAAACCCGGACATCACTGTGAACCCTGCATTTCACGGAGAACTAATACACCACTTGCACTTATTCACTATCACTAAGAACTGTGTTTGTGTTTTGTATTTAGTGTTGGTGTGTAAAACTGAACTTTTGGTTACAGGTCAAACCCGGGGATTTACAAATACCGAGTGATACACGCCGCTGTATCACTCCATCATTATTATTTACAGGTGTTCACCATAAGGCTCTGGATATTGTTCAATAAATCAATAAACACCCTTGCACCTGGAAATCATTGTCTGTCTGTTTTGTATCCACTCTGCACTGCACGCACCTGTATTCACTCACCACTTTGCCACAGGCGTGCATAAGTGAAATCAAAATAAATCAAACCACACTCGTGACAAAAGTAAATATAATGTGTTACACAACAAAATAAAATACACATTTATAAATATAAGAAAACAAACAATATACATGTGAATAATAAAAATAAAAATAAATAATATCTTTAGCATGTTCTGACAAGACTACTAATATCCTTTAAATACACTCTTTCTACTGATGCTAAATGGAAATAAGCCCATGGTGAGCTGCATGTGACAATTATAGACAACAAATGTATTTATACACCAGAGTCAGTAGTCGGAAGCACATAAATTGACCCTTGTAGTTTTTGGATGCAATTTTAAACTTACCAAGCCACACACACATTAAGATGGTCTCAAAAGCTGGAGTTAGAGACATTGGTTTCAGAGATATAAAGTACAAACGTTGAAATACGAAGACTGATATTATTGTGAAGAAAGAGACTTAGTACCATCAACATAATGTGCACTGGGATGCCATAACGTACCATGCTACTAGGAATTGTTTTACTTCTTATATTACATAATTTATATTACACTATATTACAGCTCAGGAGAACTGAAGGTCAATGGGCATCCTTCAAACCCACCACCAAGCCAATTGCTTCTTTATACCCAGTAGCTCAACAGTGGATGTCTGCGAACGACCAGCTTCTGTAGAACAATGATCAGCCCTGTAAGTGTCCGCATGAGCTTCCCAGGCTGCGCGGCCAGTATGGACTGTTGTTGTGAGGTGACTGAGTCCCAGTTGATTTTACATCCCTAACTTTGCACAGCCAGTACACAAACCTGCACTCCCCTGATTGTATGACTCGCAGGTCATGCCTTTACCAGATGAGGCATTCAAAGACCCCAGACACACAAATACATTTTTCGGACAACATTACAGATTTTACAGGTACCTGATCATATTATGCTGTGTCAGGTTGGTGTTAGGTGTTATTGTATGATTAGCGTGTATTTTCCTGACATTCTTGTGCATATCCTGGTTCCATGTCTAACAGACAGCTGATGGATTTTCAATAAAGTTTTTTTTATTCCAAATGCCCAAGCAAACATTCTATTTATTGGTTTTATGAAGTTGCACTGTATTAAAGTAAAGACTTCAAGTCTTTTGGGTTGCATGTTTTTATTTAGAAAGCACTATGCAGCATGTGCCCAAAATGTAAACCACAGAAATAAAATAGGAAATGGTTTAATCCAGTACTTGTAAAGTTTTTAACAGCAGCTGGTTAGAATTAAAGATGCTGCTGTTTGTGTTTTATGTGACCTGTTTTAGATGTGGGGATTATAACATCCATTTGAAAAATACCAACCAGCCACATTCCACATAAAAATGTTTATCAGAAAGAAGCAGCCAGATGCTTAATTAAGAGCAAATTGGCATTTGTCTGTTTCTCCTACCAGCCTGTTGGTCAACTGCCCAGCTTCCCTATTCTTTACAGCTGTTTTAGCCAGTGAGTGTTGGATTTATTTGATACATGTTCTATTCTCTGTAATGATTAGTCCATTTCAACATACAGTCAGCATTGCCCAATCAGGATACTGATAATCAGGTTTATTCTGCTTAAATGGGATACAACTCTGGGAGAAGGATTTTTCCCAATGCTATTTAACTGGGACATCACTTTGTTTAACACTAGAAACGCAGCGGTTATACTCATACCTAAAACTGCTGCCAGCAGTGATTATGACGGTTACATTTTAAACAATATTAAAATGAAAGACAAACTAATGGATACAACTCAAAAGTTTTATTCAAGCACGTCATATCAAACATCTGCACAGCCGAAACACTGTATTTAAATGAAGAATTAAACATAAAATGGTTTATTTTCTAACTTACCACATATAAAGCACTACTTCAGAAATGAAAAAATATATATAATAAAAGAAACTAGTGTGTAAACAGGTGTATGTACATAGAAAAAATTTAAATAAAAGTAACATATGTTTTCTCTCGGTGCAGCATTGAATCCAGGTTGAGCTGCAGCAGCCTGCTGCTTTGCAGTTTTCTGATCGAAATATTTCTGTCGAAGTGCTGTGGCTAGCTTCAAGAAGTACAGTATTTTCAAATGATGAATAGAGATTGCTTTTCAGAGCAAGACAGGTTCGCATAGCACAGTGCAGTGAGTACGTGATTACGCTGTGACGTGCGTAAATTGCGTAAACCACGTTGAACCCCTGGAGGAGCTGGAGTCACAGGCTGCTGTTGCAAAGAAAGTTGTCGTGTCAACATTGCAGGTGCCTCACCTTGTGATAAGATGTGATTTCATTCTTTTTCATTTCATTTCAAAATAAAAAACAGCAATTCATTTTGCTTAGGAATAAAAAAATGACTCATTTTAAGTTATGTATTTAACGTTTAATTATAATGTGATGTGATTTCATTATTTTTCTTTTCATTTAGAAACAAAAAAGTGTGACTAAGGTCGTCGCAAATGCCTCTCATTTAATTAGGACAGTCGCTTAATTGGGATATTTTTTAAGCATGATAAACTGTAATTTAATATTCATCCAATTATAATCTACCATGATTTATCAGACTACAGTTAAAACAGTAATATAAAATAATCAGAATTAAATAATATGCAAGCATAAAAAATAGAAGATTAGATCATCACTCATAGTAGTTCAGGCCACTTTATTTTACCAACAATCAATCAAACAAATAGCGATGTCTTAGCCTTAATAATCTCTTTTACAAAGCTGCTGTCAGCCACAGCTCTCGCTTCTACAAGTCGGCTTTCTCTCCTCTAGCTCTTTCTCTCTTTAGCTCTTTCTCTCCTCTAGCTTGTTCTCTCTTTCTATCTTTAGCTCTTTCTCTTCTCTAGCTCGTTCTCTCCTCTAGCTCGTTCTCTCCCTAGCTTGTTCTCTCTTTAGCTCTTTCTCTCTCCTCTAGCTCGTTTTCTCCCTAACTCTTTCTCTCTTCAGCTCTTTCTCTCTACAGCTCTTTCTCGCTTCGCTCTGTTCTCCTTTTCTCAGTCCGACCCTGGGTTTGCCTTGCTGATAAAGGTGTAAGGAAGATAGCATGCTTGTTTGCTTATTTTTTCTTTTTGATTTGGCAAAAATATGATCCTGCCAATAAAATGAATATCATTTATTTTTTAAACTGTGGCCAAACCCTGGTCTTTAATACGCTTCCCCACAATGCCTAAAATGAACCTGCTTACACTTATTATTCCAATAATACAAAAGAAGTTTATTCCAAGGGTTCCACAACAAGAAAATGCTTTCCGGTGAGTTGAGTTAATAATGACTTCTGTGAACTGATCAAATGTCTTCCACCCGACTGTTTGCTATACAGTGATCCTCAGCTATGCAATGTTGGTTAGGAGTTTGATGTGTGCAGAGTCTGCAAACATGATACAATACTATCTGCAATTGGGATCAAAGTCTGCCCACAAATGTAATAATGCTGTTAAAATTGGCGGACGTCTGTTGCAATCTTCATACTGTACTTCCTGTTGAAGGAATGCAGCAGACACACAACACAAGTTGCTTTTGGGAGTTTGAGTGCTTGTAGGAAAAACAATTGTGACATTTTTAGACAAAAAAAAAACCTTACAAAACAAAACAAAGTACTCTAAATGTTTGCCATTTATTTCCTTTAAAATAACTCAATCTCCCGTGGCTTGCATTTGAGTATGACTGATGTGTTTTCAATGCCGAGTTAATTCCTTCATGAGACTTTAAGAAGTTGACCAGTATAGCACTGAAGTATCTGTAAGGAATCTTTGATTAACATTCCACTCCAACAGTTTAAAATCGAATTCCCCTTTACCGTAATGTGTGTGTTTTTCATATAGGAAGATCTGATACTAACAACATTATTGGATATCTATTAGGAAAGATCACTGGAATTATTCTATTAGCACCATGTACTTTAATAAACCTCCTAAACACTCACTGAGCCCACGGTTAAGGGGTGGGGAGTAAGGGTTAAACCCCTCTTTCAAACACATATGAAAAGTAAAGAAAAAATCACTTGGTTTTCCCTTAAAAATGAGAAACTGACCTTCATACTGATAAAATTATAAAATTAAGGTCATTTTAAGGAGGAAATTAAGCGATTGAGGGATTGAGTTTTCCAAAACCTGACTAGCTGGAACAGGGGTTAAAGATATTTCCATACATGGTATATGTATAATAACATAATAACATTCTTGTATAAAACATTCCCCCTGTGTTTAATGCAGATGACAGAGTAACCTTGGGTTACTTACCTTTTATAATATACACATCTAATCAAATTCACAAAATATCTTGCCATAACCATACTATTTAGAATAGCATTATCAAAGTATATACTGTATGCTCTTTTAAAACTCAAGAATTGTGCCCGATTCCATCCTGTGGTGTCATCTCTAGACAATTTTCTATGATCTGTGAAGTATTGATATATTTTGCAAAAACAGTTTACAGTACTTATCCTGCTCTGAACATAACAAAAAGTAGAAAAATTGCCTTATTAATGAATACAGGAAAAGTCTGCATGATGTCAAAGAAATAATAATAATACAAAAAACAGTGGGAGTGCCTTAAACGATAACACATGTCCATGTACTACAGACCTAAGCCACATAAATAACAAGACAGTACGTTAACGTGAACCCACAGAAACACTATAATTCACAGACCATAAACAAATGATGTACTAGTTTTACAAATGATTATTTATGTTTTTCACAGTTGGGCAGTGCACATTTTATCACTAGCACATAAAAAATGCACTATACAAAGGGAATAATAACAAAATATACATAAATGCACAAAAGCTTTAAGATTGTTACCTTATACTAGAGAAAAGCAACATCATTCAAAATAAATCCTTCAAAGTAACCTTTCAGGACAGTATAATGTGGCTCTAAGATGTTTTTATATGTAAGCATGCTGCACAAGACACAAATCAACCCCCCCTGTTGAGTCCATTGTACAAATATTTTCATTGGTTTCATTTTTTATATAATAAAAATGTACAACAATGGAAAATTGCATAATTGTAAAATGATACCTGGTACAAACTACTTTTTTAAACAGGATGCCTTTTATAAAGCTAAAACATTTTCCACGCAATAAAATCAAGGTGTACTTGATCTTCCCTTGTTTCACAAATTCAGTTACTGTATATGTACTTTACATTGCAAGGTTACTTCAATATTTCACTGCCAATATTTCAGTAGTTTGGATAATATTAGCCAGCCATCATAAATAACATGATAACCTGACTGTCACCATTTGACTTTTATCCTAGGCAATTGTAAGACTCCATTTTAAATTGTTTGTACATAGAAGAGTCTTGAACTACTGTCAGCTTTCACACATGCACTGGAAAAGCTGAAAGTACCGTACCGTCAAGGTATTTTTTTGGATCACAGACCCATATCACCTAACATGGCATTTATTCTGATTGCTGCCACCAGGGTGATCCTAGTAACCCCCCAGCCCTAGACCCCCAACAGCAGCTCTCAATTAAACTTACAATGGTGCTGGTAGCGATAACTGCTATGCAACTTCATTCTTATCCTTCCCTCTGCTTTAATGTATGTATCTACTATTAGCAATTATCGTAGAGTCAAATCAAATATTTTGGCTTGGGAAACCCTGTTCTACTGTATATGTGTCTTTGTCTCACAATGACACAGAATTGTCAGTTTTCCAGAACATTTAAACTTAAGGCAATTTGCCAGGCATACTGTAAGTGGAAATAAGGTCTGTATTACTGTTTAATATGTTATGCATGCTGTTCTGGGGTTTGTTTGAAAAACCCAAAAAAGACAAAATAATTTCCCTGCCTTCCGACACAACTGATTTTTGAGACAAAACAAACCTACAAATATTTTTCTGTTTGGCCCCAACAATGGCCTTTTGCTGATAGGGATGAATAATAATAAAACATTTGAAAATCATATTCAGAAACAGATTTCCATTTACATAACCATTTAAAATAATTATTTATTATTTTGCATTAAGACCTTTCTGAAAAGAATATGAGTCCACACTTAATGGTGCCTAACAAAGTGATAGCCAGTTTCTATATTTAAAAACAAATTACATATTTAAACATTGAAATGTAAACTGTAAATAAAAAGGAAATAGTGCTGAAAGTATGTACCATGATAATATTGGATTTAAATACAACAATATTGGAAACTTTGCCAACAGTTTCTGTTATTTGCAGTGTAACAGTTATATAGTTGACTGGCACATCAGTTCAAATGAATCTGCAAATCAGTACTGTCAGTACTGTACACATAGGTTCACTCTCATAGCCTAAACATGCAAACCTGTTTTCTCATTAAGCAAGGTTGTTTTTGGAATATTCATAACTGTTTCTGAATGAAAGCATGCTTGATTTTAAATGTATCTTTCAAGAAAGCACATGAGAATGTATGGTAAGACCAACAAGATAACCAAAACTGGGACCCACTGTCCTTAAGACCAAGTGCTTTTGAAGACTTCGCCCACAGGTAAGTTTATCCTCCTCTCTGTTCTCTTTACCAGCACTAATGATATGTTGACAGACATCACCTGCACACAGCTTTTAAGTCTAATGTGATTTAAGGGGGTTGTGGTTTTGGGGATTTCCTTTCAGAAGAATTACTCTTTAGATCCATTGCCATCATCTCCTAAACAGATGTTGATAAAAAATTAAAAGCCCAATTTCTTACTCATATTCATGTGGTGTGGTTTTCATCAAATAGTGCAAAATATGGGGTTCTGCCACAGATGGGCTTGGTGGTGACATGGCAGACCATGAAATACAGGCACACACAAGGACTTTGGGGGTGAGTCATGCGCTCGTATTTATTTATTAAATAAAACGTTTAAGCAAAACACTTTTCATAAACAAAAAGGCACGGTGATCAAAACAAACAGACACAAAACAAGTAGCGGGCTGGTTTATAGCCAGCACGAGTAGCAATTGTTTTTACTTTTACTTTCTTTATCTCACAACTCATGTCTCTCGTTCTCCACTCTGAACACAAACCTCGCTCAGCCAAAGCTGTAGGTTTTTATACATGTGACCGTCTCCAGATAAGCAATAAATTATTCCATCAGGAGACAGTCACATTCTGCACGAGTTTAGCATGGATGGGGAATTTTAACCCCATCCAATAAAACAAAGTGTTTTAAAACACCAAACCATACATTTAAATAATGCAACAAATACAAATACAAAATAATATATATATATATATATATATATATATATATATATATATATATATATATATATATATATATATATATATATATATACACACAGGGGCGGGGTGTATCCCATCACTGGTTCCTTCTATACTGAGTTATTAACTTTTCTACCACAGCTAGATCACACCAAATATTCATTGTTGTTGGGGAATAAAAAAAAAATAGACCAAAAAAACGTTTTGGGTGGCCCCACTTTATCTTTCACCACAACATAAAGTTTTATATCTGTTTTATAGAGTGGTCTGAGGTCTTTAGAGGGAAGGGTCTTTTTGTGAGTACATGCAGTACTCAAAAAACCTTTGACCTAAAATGCCTACCCTCTACATCTTGACAATAATTGCTTCACATTCCTTATTTTACTGGCAAAACAGTTTGAAATTCCAAATGTGTATTTCAAGGTATACCACTGCAGCCTTTCTTTGTCTTTTATTTTTGTGTGTGTTCTAAGCACATATCAGAACTTCTGGGTTGTGTCATCTGTCAGGCTCGGCTTCACTGCCCTTGGGGTGTACACTCTCCAGCATTCTGCTGTGTGAGTAGAATACGCAACAAAATTCCAGAAAACCTTATATTCATATCACCCTGAAACCCTGCAAATCCGACACTATAGCACAAATTTGTAATTTCCCCATAATGTTCCCTCAAGCAGCAACTTTTAATTAAATTGAGCCTTGTGTGGCTACAGCATGACTGTTCTAGCAAATACACAGTATATATCTACATGGATAGACAGATGAAAGCTGTAGGATTTAACCTCCGTACAGTACTGTTATTTTATAATGTCATAGTGCTATGTATTTTGACTAGACTAATTTAGTTAAGACACAGACACCCACTTGGAAGAACCCAAACGAACACAGTTGTCCATCATATACTGTATACAAATAGATGCAGCAACTGTAAAAGCTGTCAACATAATGTTTCCAACAGACGTTTCTTCCACAAATCATAAAACTGATAGTTGCTCTCTCTAATTACTAAAATGTAAAAATCACTTATGCAAATTTTCATCTTATTTATACTTTATACTTTAAATAAAGCAATCAATCTAAAAGTTGTTGTAACAAGCCCCTTACTTTACAAGGAAATAACTGTAGAAAACAACAATGCTATACAGCAAGCTGTCACATTTTCAACACATTGGATGCTCTTGAATATAGTATCTCTAAGTGCAACTATCTACCATTTATAACATAAAACGTCACCTGTATGAATAGTTTAGTATCGTAACCAGCTACTGAACAGAAATGTTACAATCTGAATACCAGCTGAAAATCTTCAAAACCAGCTCTGTCCTGTGTTGGCATTATTGGAATTCTTAACACTGCTTTAATAGATACCGTGATGTCTACGGCTGTCAGCTGACACATCTATAAGGTCCCTCCAGTAATGTATTTTCTTTTGATGTGATTTAAATCGGCATGGTGCATTGAAAGGTTAAGATATAGATGGAACCCACAGACATCTTCTGATGTTTGAAAGGCATTCACTTTCCACCACAGCAGGACTTCATGTAATTGCTTCAGGTTTGTTTTGCATTATGATATTGCATTATGATATTTCCTTTTGTGGCCAATAACAACAAAAAAAGTACTTACATATATTTTTAAAAGAAAAAAAATAAACAGCACTGGATACCTACAAATAAAAATATGTTTTAATACATAAGTTAAGTGAATTGGGTGTTTTTTTTGTGGGGTTTTGTGTAATACTGCTTACTACTTTCTCCTGAAAATCGTTGTCGGATGGCAGACAGTTCAAACTTAAACTAATTTACTCCCAGGATGACATCTGTGCTTTTAGAGAGTCTAGGAAAAAAGATGCAGTGAGAGTTGAAACTGACTGCGGTTAGCAGGACCTGGTGCAAATAAGTCTGTAGTTTAGGTCTATTACTGCCAAGCCAAACAATCCTGTCACATTTGTACAGTGGTTGAATCTGGACTGGTAAGGATAATGTACCAAGTTTGTGCCTCAGTCTCCCCATGTCTGTGTTATGAGCGCCTGCATCCTCTGAGCCTCATCAATGTCAATAAGTCCTGAATGTTATTTATACAATGAATAATAACTTCTTATACTTTAATATACATATACTGTACATACAATTTTAAGTTAAAGTTTTATGTATATGTATGTTAAAGTATAAGATGTGATGGGAAAGAAAGAAAAAAAAGTTTTAAGCCTTAGTTAAAGTCTTTAACTAAGACTTTAAACATAAACCTCTAGTTTCACAGACCCTGATTAGCACTAACCTTGGACTACCTAATATTGGTATAGGTAAACTTCCAAATGTTTGTAGTTTTTATTAGTTTGCGTTAGCTTAACAAATGTGTACTGTAAACAATGTTTTATTCAGAATTAGATTTAAAGGGAAATTTAAAATAGCTACAAAGCACCAACTCCCTTAAGAGATATGGTGTCCATAAATAAATAGATAAAGTACATACAACCATACATACAGTACATGCATTAATTAAAGAGAATAGTGAGCACCAGATACTTCCCAAATTATTTACTTTTATTTGCTTTCACTAGGCAACATTTTACTTAGAAATGTTTTCCATACATTCATTACCTTTATTTGTGTGCTAACAAAACCTGAAAAATAACTCCTGATCAGTGCTTTTTCTGAGTTTTTAATTAATTCAGATTCTCTTTTTAGCTGTTGAAAAAAACTAAAAATATAATATAAAAATAAATTAGTGGCAGTTACCGGTGCTATGTTTTGAATGCAGTTTATTAATATTGTCACATTACAGTGCCGGCAGGATGCAGCCTGCTTGTTTCTCTCCCGGTCGACTGTATAATTATTAAAAGCGAACTCCACCACCGCAGGTACATTTAGTGTACTCTCCATGCTGTTGTTGTTTTGTTTTTTTTCATGTCTGTGACAAAACTCAAAAATCACTATTTTCCTCAGTATTTTCTGTGATCAGTGATCAGAAATCTGTCTTTGCTTCCCGCCTACACATTTTGATTCCCGGGCTCCCTGCTGCTTGTGACGTTATGATCACAGAATGGTGCTATAGGCTAGAAAGGTGTTTTCTATTTCCTTAGCAATGGTCTTAACAACCATGGCAGGAACCTGCTTATTTGCAAAATGACAAGATGACTGTATGTGTTAGAGAGGGGCTGCATTTATTGAAAATGAAATAAGTTTGTTATTGATTTTATCAAGACAATGACTCGCGTCGGATGAAGACTTTTTTGCGTGTGAGCAATGAGTCGAGTCAAGTCGAGTCTTTGCTTGCAGGGACTCGAGTCAAGTCGTGTCATTTGATGGCAATGACTCAAATCGAATCGAGACACGAGAAATTGTGACTTGAGTCGAGTCGAGTGATTGACTCAAGTCAATACAACTCTGGTCATAATAATGCACCTAGAAGAACCTTTTTCGTTGTAATTTTACCACAGAATCTCTAGGCTTAAAAATCCATTATTGGCAAGCATATTCCACACATTGTAACTGTAGTCTTCCCCTATTTTTAATTTAGCCTCACTGCAAGCTATTGAGCATGAGAGACTTTCTTCTGTCTGAGATTATTTCATAATTAATTGTGATGAATTATCAATAGTTTATTTTTTCACTTTGGAAGAATTAAATATGGATATTTAACAAAGGATATATACAAAGTTAATTTTGCTCACTATAAAAAGTGGCCTTTAGCATGCACACTTAATAATTAATGTAAGCCTTAGGGTGAAATTCAGGTAGTGGTAGCTGGGCAGCTTAATTAATTAACGCCTATCATCATGAACCTCCTATTTAAACCCCAAACTACTTCTCTGTCTAGTGTTTTGCTTTCTTGCATACACTGTGACCCATTCTCTGTGCAAACATTTAAAACTTAATTTTCAGCATGAACCAACTCCAATTCATATCAGGAAACCTCCCTGCCCGATTCTCCTCAACAATCTCTCGTTCATTTCTCCAATCGAAACTCAGTACCGTCTACTTCTAATGCAGACTTCTCCCAGCAACCAGACCTGCTGTCCCGGCATTACGGAGATCAAAACCCCCCCGCCAGCAGGCTCAACCTCTGGAGCAGCTATAAGGATTGGCCATTCGTCTAACTTTTAAAAACCCTGCACAACAACAATATCAACATGGAAGTGATAGTATGGCGTTGTTCAATATTTATTGTAACTTTATATCTGCTACACCATGCTGCCTGCTTCTCAAGCACGCTTCCGCAAACTCACTCGCCCAGAGCTCACTCACTGTCTCCTCCCAGCGCAGCAACCAGGAGATGCAGACGAAACAGATCCCACCCTTCAGCTTCATAAACAACATTTTCGAAGACATGAAGTCCCTCATTCACCCCATCGCCGTCTCAATTGCTTCAATAAATACATGGCTCAACGATATAGACAAACAGGTCACTTCTAACGTTGCAGCAATCTCTATTATTTCAAGCCCAGTATTCGCGACTCCAGTCATGGCCACCATCTCGGTTCAGCACTTCCGGTCCCTACAGCTGACGTTCCCACCTGCAACCTGGCATCAGCCACCCTCAATGGTCCATAGCATGCGCCTGTATTTAGAAATCAAGTCTAGCGACCACGTATGGCTTCTACTTTCGATACTTTTGCAACATTAAGGGCTAGATTCTCAAAGCTATTTTTCCAGCTGAAAGGGAACATTTTCAAGTATAGTTCTAATTTAAGACTGCTTGCAAGTACTAAAAGAAATGGCTGAGATGTTGTTTCTGTTAAGTTTATTTTTGGAAACAGGCTTCACACTGCTATTCGTACTGGACTGCCCCATCCTGTACACTTCCAGTTTTCATTGCTGCTGAACTAAAGATATTTTCATAATGTATCATCACACATTCACAATAACTTACACTCAGCAACCTTGGATCCTTAATTTCTATCAGAAAAATGGGACCTGCTATCCTTACTGGGCCATTTCAATTCACATCATCCCCCAGGGTCGAACCTTCATTTCACATCTCCTCGCTCTTTTTCTACAGCATAAAGCCAAGAAGCTCTGAAAAGCATATCTGCGGAATCCAGGAAGGACATCAAAATGTGTGCATTATTAATTCAAAACTGGAACAGGTTTTCACTATTCTACGAAGACTACATCTCAGCCCCCACGACTCGTCCCCTTTCACAGACGCCTCATTTCTAGGATTCAGGGGTTTCATGAATCACCAGATTCCGCAAGCTGATCCCAGCAGCAGCTCCAGTCCCATTGCAGGTGTTCCATCCACAAGGTTGTCTTGCACCACAGGCGTAACTGTTATCAGTCTTCTGTACTCAAAACTGGATTCTTCCTATCTGTTTAATCAAGACTGGGTCCTCGCTTTCATCACACACACAAGAGACTATCCATCTGGCTGTAGGCACAATCAAAAGATACATTAGTGGGATCCAGTATCACTATCGTTTATTGGCAGTTTTTCCCCTATCTTGCTGTCTATCCCAACAGTCCGCCTCACACTGCAAGGAATCATCAAGCATAGCCAGAGTACAATTTAACATCAGTAATTGCATCCGATTCTCATTCAGGCTCTACCATTAAGCACCACACTCTTTCCAAACATTCGAAAGCAAATAATAGAACATATCTGTTTCCACCAACTGAAAACATAGTTTAAACATAGTTTTTAACATTCAGGTCTTTTTACCAAATAAATAATCAACGGTAAAGATATCAATGTTACACTCAAGTCACGTGACTTTAAGTTCCACACCGCCACCAAGATCAATATTTATTCTACATTATCAAGCTCTGTTAGATACAGGGGTACTGTGTTCTATGAGTACTATAAAAGATTCTCCGCTAAAGCCGCCACCATCTCAGCAGCAGATAACCATTTTGTCGACTTTGGCTCCATCTAAATCGCCTTAAGACCAATATCCACCGCATTCAGCAGATCTCTGCACTCTACAGCTGGGCCACTGCACACTACTTCCTCTGTTCAGCAGATCCCGCCCTCTACTCTTAATCGCTCCTCACTACAGCAGATTTTGGCTCCCTCTTCAGATCTGCTCACTGTTCCAGCAGACAAAATTTGCTTTAGTTTACCATTTAAATCTGCACCTCCCCTCCTTTCCTCTTTATACTCAGATCGTGGCAGCCATTTCCTCTTGATTTCCTCAGCAATCTAGTCATATGTCCACTCATCATTTCAAATACTACAAACATTAATACATGGTGAGAGACATGGTATGAAACTGGAAATCTGTCTTGATTATGAGTTAAGGAGTTCCACTATTAGGAGAATGACTATTAGGAGTTATGAGTTTACCTTTTCCATTCCAAGCAGACATGACAGTAGCAAACCTGTAGCATGTGGCTGATTGATCCCGTATTAACTAACACATAGGATGGTCTCACCACTCTGTCTTCAGAACCAGCCTTTCTCCCCAGTCTTATGCCCCCCCCATTCATTTCAGACTAGAGCAGCTACTTCAGCAACCAAAGTCAACATCAATCTCCATTTAATCAAAACACGGGGCACTGGTCCTCTGCTGCAGTCAATTCATACAACCGTTCATCCCTTACCGACATAGTAATAGCCCTTCAAAGACTAGCTAGCATACCCGGAGTGGGGGCTACCTGACAGCTGTGGCCACCAGAGGTTTTCCCCTTCTAGGAAGGGTTTTTTTCCTCTCCACTGAGCAGCAGGTAATCACATAACCATACAACACTAACACTACTTTAACCTATTCAGTTTGTCTAGTATGTCCCTTCTTTTCCTGTCATGCACCTATTCTACTTCACCACGCAAGGTGCTGTCCTTCCTTCGCTCGGGATGTGGCCCACTTTACGCTATCAGCGCCCAAGTCTCAGACTAACCCATCTCTCTCTGTTGCAGGTTCCCTGCGGGATGCTTTCCTGCTTCCGGCTTTGGCGGCCTGTGCCTCACCTCATGCGAGGGCAGCACCAGACCAGTCAGGGAACCCTTTACTATCTCTCCTTTCAG
Organism: Acipenser oxyrinchus oxyrinchus; assembly: GCA_030684275.1. Taxonomy (NCBI): domain Eukaryota; kingdom Metazoa; phylum Chordata; class Actinopteri; order Acipenseriformes; family Acipenseridae; genus Acipenser; species Acipenser oxyrinchus. The sequence goes on along the minus strand of CM060247.1, from coordinate 82,533,718 downwards.
TCCTAAGCTGTTGGACTATTCCTATCACCCCAAGAGGCACCTCTGCTGAGCAGAGTCCTTTTATATGTTTTCAGATCCTCAGGAACGTGACCTTCGACCACGCTCTGTCCTCGCACAAAGGACAGCTCATCGGTCGGGATCTCTTTTCTATCCTAATTTCAAACCAGGACCTCTCTAAGCCTGCACCTAATTCCCAGCTACAGGCTTGTCCCTCTATCCTTGGCTGAGCGTCGTCCACTCGATACTGTCTTACTAACAGCTCATTTCTGCTTCCACTGCTCTATCCTTACAGCCCCAGCAGACACCCCGTGAAGTTCTCAATAATTACTGTTCAATGTGTGAAGCAGATTTCCCAATGGTCATTGTCTCAGTAAAGAAACCTGTTCATAGATAATATACATTATCTTGGTGCTCACAGCGAAATAAAAAAACAAAATGTGATTAAATTAATTTTATGTTTTATATATCTGATCCACACAGTGTATATAAGAGTTACGGCAAAAATCATAATTTAAACTAATATGAAAAATGCTGCTTGAGTTAAAATGTGTATGCAAAGAAAATGATTGCTGGAAGCTTGCCAGAGTCAAACTGAAGTTTAATTGCTAAACTAACTGCAAAACTAAATAAACAAATAATAATAATAATAATAATAAAACATTATCAATTGTCTTTAGCGTTGTTATAAATAATATTACAGTTTAAATGTGACAGTAGCGCTATTTATCTGGTTTATTTTATTTGTATTGATACTGTTAGTATTAATATTTGATTGTACATAATAATAGACAATTAGCATTGTTAAACTACTAACATTATTTATCCAGGAAGCAATCCCAAGATACATAATCTGGTTTAAAACTGGCAGTATAATTATAATGCAAATGGATAAAAGGTTAATAGTTTGTTTTCAAAGTAAAACAATAAATCAATGGGGCCTAAAGGTTTCTAAGTTAGGGTAAAAGGGGTGGAGTGTCTGCTGATGCAAGAAAGATGGTGGGTGTGGTTGCAAACGCTAACCAGGTGCACAGATTTATTATTTACACTCAGAGTGGTGGTGCTTGTTCAGCAGGGCCATGGTGTATGCCAAAAATGGTAAATTCCCACAGGCAGTTACACAATACAGATTGCACAAGTACAAGATATAGAACAAAAATGAAAAACAAAACATTGCTAAAAGTTGGCTGTATCGAGTGCTATTGACCTTACAAAGGGAGGTCAGCAGTCCCATTTTAAAGCCAGGTGCTTTGCTGAGGCACACCCGCCAGCCTGTTAGGGATATGCAGCCGGCCAACCCTGGCTGACATGCTCTAAATAATCACAAGGCTGGAATGTAAACCTCACACAGAGCATCTGCTTCTTCCTGCAGGTACACATGTGTCTGAAAAGCCAATGATGGGACGCAGCTCCTACAGTATTTTTAAATACAAAACTAATTGTGCCACTGATCAAAATCAATCTTATAAATTAAGAAAGATTATTTCCATTTTGGCCCATTTTACTGACACAAATGTAAACTCTGACGGAAGATTAGATTTAAAGATGTTAGGTGCTAGACTTCTCTATGGTATATTCCTATGAGCCTGATGCAAAATCTCCTGTTTTAAAAAAAACAAAACAATAATATCGATTTTAAAGTCATGTTATGGTTATGACTAAGCAGTCTGAGGTGGGGTTTTCCTGAGCCGTCCGCTAGATTGTGATCCACAGCACTGAGGTATATTATAAAATGTCCATTCTCAACTCCACTACCCTGAAATGTTAAATAAAATATATGATTCTCAGCTTTACATCTGTGCAATATCTAAAATGTAATTTGAAATTCCAACTCCCAGCCTCTGAACCCTGGAGGAGAGGCCCAGTCTGGCTATCTGATGAGGTTAACTATTCCCAGCCGAGTTTCCTCCCTCCCTAATCCAATGAAGTGGGTAAAAGCCAGGGCAGCACTCCCTGGAGGCAGCCAGTTTCTTATGGTAGTGCTTCTACTAACTGAGCCAATGGGGACCCCCACATTATAGTTAATTTGATTTTGGACTAATGATAAATGTATGTATTGCCATTAAAGGTTATGCCATATACCAGTAACAGTTCATTTAAACTGCTAAATGATTGATTGGATATCTGAAACCACGAACGTATCAATACTTATGGGTCCTAAATTTTGCAGTTTAACATGCTTCCCCCTTGCTTATGTAATGGGCAGTGTCGTCTCATACACGGCCATTACAGATTCTGTTGTGTCTCCTTGTCAGTGAGATGGGATGAGGTTAAAAGCTCTAAAACTACATATGCAGAAACCACTGCAGGTTTAACATTTCCATCTTAATAATGCATATAACAAAAAGAAGCTTCCCTACAGAATGTTGTGAAACAGCAAACAGCTTTCAGAAGCAATCTTCACAGGCTGCACTGCACATGTAAGCTGTAATTGGGGCTTGATTTATAGTTTGCCAAAAGTGTTCCTTACGGGTTACTCATTAAGGGGGAAAAGTTGAAAGTTAAGGCTAGAAAATGTTTTCTCATTTGAAACTGTTGGGGAGGTCTGGGTGTTAGACCGTTTTCTCTGGACCCACCACATTGGCCACTTCAGTGGTAAAGCCAGAAGGATCATGGGTTTATCTTGTGATCCTTCAGGAATGTTTCTCTTCGTGTGGTCTTACAGCTGTCTTGGGCTAGACCAGCCCTCAAGGCTTTTGCCAGGGACACATTTTAACATTATAGAACCTAATTCTTGATGCATTACCAGTCCAGTAATTGTAAAACACTGCAATGTATCTACTGTCTAAATGCTTTGTGGACATGCACAACAATTAAGTTTAATAGTTATCTCTGTAATGCTGATAGTCACTTTTGTTTTACACAGTACTGAGGACTGTACTTGTAACAATGATTTTGTTTTATTCTCTCACCATTGTCTTCTGTTTAATTATTTTTGGTAGCATGATAAAGGGATCACAGGGGGCAACGGTATGCTAGATGCAGTGTCTTTGTTTTACATGTCTGTATCTGAATACCTATCGAGCCTGACCTTTATTATGCATGTCTATGGTTGTCAATAGAAATAGTGGAATTAAAAGCTTCTAGAAACAGGGGCGTTTTGATTGTAAGATGGGGATCAAAATACAGTACTTGATGTATTGTAATTATCTTCTTTGAAAGCTAACGTAAATATAAATCTAAACATGTATTTAACAAGATCTCAGTGGTAGATGGTTAGCGCAAAACCAAATAATTGTATTAGGAAGCTATACTGTACAGTTTCTCCATTAAACTTCCTATACATAACCTAGGAAAAAAAAAGCATCCACCTTTGTATTAAGAAACATGTTTACACTGACCAAAACAAGGCACAGCAGGTGATTTATAACAAGACCAATTATTGCACAAAACGGACGAAAAAAACAACAGATGTTTGTTTGTGCTCCTGCATGGCCTACTTTCTGAGGGGCATTCCACAAATTCATTATAACAAGCTGTACAGAGGGCTGTTTGCCAGAAGCTTCCTTAATCCAACATCATGAGAACATTGTAAGAACAACTTTGAAATCTGAAGTGTTTCTCAAATTATCTAATTTCTCCAGATGCTCTTGAAGCTCCATTTTTGCTAAGGTTTACAAACAATCTACTCTAATGACCATTGCAAGAACACATGCACACGTACAGTACCATGTAGACTTATAGATGTTTATCAAGCACACCTCAAAGTCAGTGGCTCCCACCTTTTCTGAGGTTTTCTCCACATATCACTACCAGCATGGAACCAAACCATACATAATTATACATTATGAAAATATATTCCATTAAAAGACAACACACTTTGTTCTTGAGAACACATGCATTGTAATTGTAAAATGTCAGCATGTGGTTACTTTGTAGCAGTGATGACTCGCATCTCATAATTTTCGGCAATAGCCAGATTCATTGAAACTAGGATGTTAGGAGGCAGGGAGATTGTTGTGTTGCATGCAGTGTAGCAGTTGTAATGCTTTGTGTGTTTGGGTAGATGCAGAATACATTTCAGGGACTTTTTCAGGGAACAAGGGCACCTCTGCTACAGTGTAACCAAACAGGACTATTTTTGACAGATTTGACCAATTATTGCTAATGTATGTGATTCACTGCATGAGTAAATAGACAATTAAGTAAGATTGTTGCTGATTTAGTGGTATTATTTTATGTGCCTGTGGTAACATTTGTGTGTGGTATTTCATATGGTGCTTTCAGGAATGTTACACAGACATTTGCAGCATCAGTAAAAACTATTATTATTATTATTATTATTATTATTATAATTATTATTATTGTTTTTGTACTGCATTTACTTAGCTAAATTTACCAATAAGATATATCAAGGCCAAACAATGAATGTTTTTCAGTACAGAAATATGCAGAATGTCAATTGAGGAGAGGGACCACAGCATAGATGTGGTAATTAATTTGCCTTGAATTGCCCTGAAACTGTTGTGCATGCATCTGTCATCTTAAACTGTGTGTGTGGGTGTGGGGGGGGTATGGGGATTTGTAAATAACTATACCTTATTTCCTATCCTTTTTTTCTTAAACAAGTACTGGAATAGGTTAAAGCACGTCAAATGATTACTCATGACAGCTTTGACTTACTAATCAGTCTACAGGCCAGCAAGCGGCCCTCACTTTACTACAAATAAAGCCCTTTGGCCGTGTACTAAACCTTGGTCAATATTTTTATCCAGTTTAGTTTACCCACATTGTTTGATAAAGAGCAAAATAATTTTATCTTGGTTGGATATGGGTGGAATTGTTTTAAATAATTTGTATCATATTCATACAACTGCTCAACTGGAAGGGGTGCCATATAATACTGTAACTCCACACAGGCTATGCCTTAGGGTCTTGTTAGATTGCTTTCATACCAGTTCCAGCTATGGCACGGCAATATGCTATGGTTTACCAAAAATCTGTACTGGTTTACGGTGCTGAGGGGTCAGTCATTTGTTGCCCATTAACCCAAATCAGACCCTATGTTTACCATATATTCCGGTATTCCAGAATATATAATTGCCCCTCTTGAAAAACTGGAAAAAATATTTTAATAAGCAAGGCTTCCGACAAGCGCAGTGATAATACAAATGCTATCCCAGCTGCCAAGGTTGGTATCTCCTTGAATGTATATTGATATTGGCTGTCACTTATTTTTGTAAGAGGGTGCTTGTGACAGGGAGGACCCTGTCGCTAGTTCAGCTGTGTTGCTGCTTTGGTAAACAGGAAGGCTTGCCCAGAGCTGAGCTGATTGGGCGGTCCTGATTTGGGGGTGTGCCCGGCGAGCTTATGCCTGTTTAAGAAGGCAGCAGCACTTAAATGTGCACTTTTGTCCAGTTTACTGCACTTTCTACAAAGATCTACTAAAAACAATGGAACTATTTACAGTAACCATTAACAACAATAAAGTGGAATGAATGATAATGCAATTTATTTTGTCAAACGATTAAAATGCAATGCAGAGAAAGCAGCACCAATATCAAACAAAAGATGCAATCAATACTTTTTATTATACACCACTAAAAGAAATACAGTATTAGAACATCGTAAGAAATTATTAGTTTAACTTATTATTTACAATAGTCTTATCTCACATTCAGACAGCAAGTGAAACGTAGCAATCAAAACAAAGCAATCAAAATGTAGCGATCAAAACGATTTAATAAAAAAATTGCAATGAATTTACTGAGGCAAGCGTAGGCAAAACAGAGAAACGCTGCCTTTTTTAATAAATGTAAATAATTGTGATTGTGGGGTGGAACAAACAGCACTGCGAGCTACACTATGCTAAAGAAATACCACATGGAGTGACTGCAAGCTCTAAACACATGGAGTGACTGCAAGCTCTAAACACAGGCAGTCACAGAGCCGCCATAACTGTATTAAACAAACAAAAAAAATGTTTTTTTAAAAACGAATAAACACTTTTCTAAAATCCCAACCCTCAGTGAGACAGCGCTTTTCCTCTTTCACACAGCCTGCAGTGCAGCTCCTAACTGGAGCCTAGTGCTGCAACCGTGTACAATACACGGAAACAATCATCTTGCTAAGCTGATTACAAAAATGTTAAATTATATTTTCAAAACATTTAAATTCCTACCCCCTCCAAAAAAATGATTTTATTTAAATTAGAACACAAGTCATTTATCTTGACATGGTGAAACAAATTTAAGCACAATTCCACTTTTCCCTATACAGCCCTCTCGAGCGAATGAACTGAAGCACTGACTCTGTACCCTTCTTCCACACACCGATTGGCTGCCAGTGTCACAGGCCGCAGTGGGAGGCGTGGTTGAAATGAGAGACCAATTCTCATTGATTTCAAACACTTTGTTTGCAATGAATACTGCCTAATATCTGTAAAAATGAAAAACACTATTCGGCCATTACTAATATTCAGGAAAAGACCATTATTCGGGCATATCCTAATACAAATTCGTATTCGGGAACACCCCTACAAGGTATACAAAAGATCCTCCTAAACTTGGTGCAGCTGACTGAAGGACATTCAGGTTGGAATATTCCATCATAAAAAAATTAGGGTTTAAGCATTGGACTAAATATGCATGAAATGACTTTGGGTCAAAATTGATGAAGGAAGGGGGAAGGGGGATGGGAGGTTAAATGAGTAGTTTGGTAAAGGCTGTATGAATTGTTCTCAGCTGCATTGCTGGTGTCTCTTTCAATTTTCAAAAGTAAACAGCTATTCAATGGCCTTACTATAAATTCAATCTTTATTCCACAGACTTTGCCCTTACTTTTTTGAAGTCAGATATCATAGTTGCCAATAGTTGCAACCGTAAGGGATGACTAGATCTATTTTTAGGGACAGGCATCCTCTGTCAAATGCTTGCTTGTACTGCAGGGATAACTTAATCATTATCCATCCTTATAGCAAGATGTCCTTCTGTTACTGTGGCAACTTGGTTAACAGTGTGCAGGTGCAGGTGATCAATAAACAGAGAGACAATTATAATCCAGGTGCAATGTTGTTTAATGGTTGTATTTTGCAATCCAAATGCCTGATGGCGAACAACAGTAAATAATAACAATGTCAATGAGAAGCAATACAGCGGCGTGTATTGCTTATCTGTAATCTGCGGTTTGGCCCCGAAATAATAACAGTCCCGTTTTAATTCACCCACACGTAACACATACACAAACACAAACAGCAGTCCACAGTGCATGCTTTAGTGCTCGTGGTGAAAATACAGTACTTTAGTGTAAACAAAGTGATGTGTTATCCAGGTTCATGCTGGCCTTTAGCAACAGCTCCTAGATCGTGTTTAGCATTCTAAATAATCACACAAGTATAATTCAGACACGACAATAAACAAACAAAACACTCACGATTTTCTCTTACACAAACCACAGGTCCTTCCAGGTTGTTCTCTAACCAAAATGAACAGATTACATTGCTTCGTTGCCTATTTATACCGTCACACATGACCCCTTGGTAAATGATTGCAGCCGCTCCTCCAATCTGCGGCTGCCACATCATTTCCCTTCCGGGTTGATGAGTTAGTGCACCGAAGCTCCGCCCCCTTTCTAAATGACCGACTCCCTTTTAACCCTGGGAATGAAGTGTCAGGCCAAACAGTCCAGGGTACTCTGTTCCCATTACTTAGCGCCCTCACAGGTCGGGAGGGAGATTTACCACCAAGAATCATTGTCTTTCTGTCACAGTTACATATATAGAAAATATATTGTAGTAATACAAAGACTGATGGATTAACAAAGATCGGTACAAATATGTATGCATGGACATTTATTTAAGTTACCGGTGCCATTTAGCAAATTGAAACATAAAAGAACAATTTACAATAGCTGTTAGGGACATTAGTCTTTGGAAATTGCTCTATACTTAATTTCAAAGTTTTGATTTGGAAGAAACAATGTTAAAGTTCATACGTTTTACTGGACCAACATAGAAAATTAAGAGTGCATTTTACAAGATTTCAAGAACACATACTGTAGGGCCTCTTCACCAGATAAAGGTTAATCTGAGAAGAAATACAATTAAAAATAAATAAATAAATTATTTTCAAACTGGAACATAGTTGTTGAGCACAGTTCTGATGCAAAAGGTCAGCATTATATTCTATACTTATTTGCAAAAGGCTGTTCACTTAAGGTGGAATTTTGTGAGGCAAACAGCGAAACTGATGTAAGCAAGAAGGATATTTTATGTTATCAACAAATTCCAGTAAAACAGGATGTCTTAAATAGAATTACAATAAAAAATAAAATAACCAGGACCTTTTATTATTATTGTTGTGGATCATTTTCTCTTTCACAACACTATCATACAGCAGTAAAGCAGCAGGAACCTTGGATGGAACCTAAATTAAAGTGAAATTGCTTTTAATATTGGCGGGAATATTCTTATAAAGAGCTGGCATGATTAGTACAGAAAAACTGCTGGTAATTAACTACCAACAGTTATTGCTGGAAATAATTACTTGCAACTTCTTTGATGGGCCAATAAAAAAACATTAATACTTTAATCATGTATTATTTCAGTTTAATTACATAGCTTTTTGTTGATCTAACTTAGAACTTAACTGCCTCAAGATTGTCAAAAAGGTGACTATTAAAACCAAAACACTGTTGGACAAGCAACAAATAATGTATTAAAAACTGCAATTACAACAAATATTGAAAAAAGGACAACATAATCCTCTAAGAGGAATGTTTCTATGTTGAAACAAAAAAAATGCATTAGTATTTCAAGACACTTATTTAATTTCTTGTCTGACCAACTTTTTTGTCTGACCAACCAGCAGTGGGTGGCAAATGATATACTGGATTACATTTGGGTTGTTCAGCACATTTCTAATTTCAAGCAAGGATGAGACGAGAAACATGTGTGAGTGAATTAGTCAAGATTAACAGGTGTTCCAGATCTTTAGCCACTGATGTAAAGACACCTAGAAAACTTGCTGGATAGGGGTTCTCCAGGACCAGGGTTGGAGACCCCTGGCCTAGAGAAAACTGAATAATGCAAACATTTCTTTTAGGACTAAATATGCCATTAGAGATACATGAAGTTGAATGCTGTGTAAGGTCAGACCATTAACACAAACCCACAAATAAACACATGCCTATTGACTTTTCTTCACTACAAACACATCAGAAACAACCATTACCCGGTACAATTCTGTCATTTTGTCTCAAGATATTGAAAAAAACTCACATATAACATATTCTTTTTATAAAACAAATCCATATCCTTCTCACAAGAAATTACTGGAATGTAGAAGACATACCTGAACCTTGTGTATTTTGAATGATTTCATTTTCAGTTTTCCAGTACTGGTAAATCAAAGTATTTTTAGTAATGATGTATGCAGCACTATGCATTTACATTTAAAACATTTGTAATATTTAATTTACTATATAAGTAAACATCCAATGTTTTGTTTATTATGAATTGTTCAAATGGAAAATTATAAATAATTTAAGATCATTGCAAGGGTGCACACGTTATCACAATGCTGTATAACAATACTAGTCTCATTAATAAACATTACTATAGTACGTAAGTGTGACGGGGAGTGCCTTTATGGAAGCAGCTGGGACGCGCACAGAAGACGTGTTGCTAAGCAACCAATTGAGCAGATGGCCTAGCCCGACGCTGGGCTGGTCGGGAGGTGTTGATTGGCTGGGGGGTGTGCCCGGGGAGGCTGCACGGAGCTCAAAAGGCGTCTGCACTACAGCTCGAGGCGACTGCACCGCCATGCTACACAGAGGGGCGCTTTGTTGGCATCAAGGAGGAGAGTGTCCGCTCCACAGGATTAACTACACAAAACCCTTCCACTGCAAGACAATGCTCGTGAAGACATTGCCCAGCCGAGGCCTTTTGAAAAGGCCGTCAGGAAGAGGCCGGAGTCGCTGGAGGATGCTGGGACTTCACTAGGTCAGTTTAGGGGATGTTGATCCCAAGAAAAAGTACAGAGAGGTTTCTTAGAGCAGTTGGGTCCTAGAGCAGGACCTTCCTTTTAGTGGTACTAGCGCTCGCCTTGAGTGGCAAACTTTTATTTGTAGCTTTGTTTTGTTTTGTTTTGTTTATTAAATCCGGCGCTAGGATTACCATTGTTGGTACCCTAACGTCAGGCCTGTTTTGTTATTAAATCTTCACACCTGTGCGTAGTGTCAACACCCACTGCTCTGTGTCTGATTCAGTATTATTCAGTGAAGACCCACACATGTATGTAACATCAACCTGTTACAGTAAGATTTTATTTTTCAAATAACACGTTTTAATTAAATCTTGTGAATTTCAACAGGAATGAAAAGGTTTAATATATAAGGGCATTAAAAGGTTATAATATACAGTATATAAGGGAGTTCAGCTTTAAAATGTTTGTAAAGTAATTAAGCAACAATGGCCGAGAGCCCAAACATTAACATTGAATAAAACAGAAATACAAAGTTCACAAATGCTGAAAAATAGCTGATAAGCTCAACCAATACGGGCTTCTGTCCAATATTCTTATTGAAAATGACCCCCAAAGAGAAAATATTTCTTTCACTTAACCTTAAAAAAAAATATATATATATATATATATATATATATATATAAATTGATCTGAAAATCTGTACTTTAAGAACTCAATAACATTTTTCAATGTTACAGTGACTATTTCATTTTCAGTATAAAAAGTAATGAAGGAAAACTTGGTTTTGAAGTTTTGAGGTCATAATGACTTAGCTCCTAAACTAAGCAGTGAGCTGTAAGATATTAATATGGTAATGAGGTCTCTGATGTGTTATGAGCTTTCATCCTTTGTCATGTGCGAAAAGAAGATGATGTGCAAGTGCATTTTATACTTTAAATATTTGATTTTATAATACTCCCTAATTAATCTCACATTCAAATACAGTACTCCTTTTTAATTTCACATTTTGCTCACATTCCCATTGTTGAACTGTGCCTGTCTGAAGGGCGAACCCATTTCAGTTGTGCAGTGTGAAATAGACCTGTCTTGACAGGAAAGTTTAAAAACCATTGGGATAACATATAATATCAGTGTATAACTCTTACCAAGCAATGGCAACACACAAGGGCTGGAACAAACAATGTACAGTCGCCTTGATTTGGTATTACACCAGTACAGATTGAGTACCATTGTACTGTAACAGATTACCAGTACGTAATACTTCATACCATTGGTATGTAAAAATATAAAAAAGTTACCAGTGTGATAATGTCCAGCACGTGGTTTATTCAGGATACCCTTGAAATGAAATCAGCTGTCTCAAGGATTCAGTCAGGTAGCAAATATTCAACACTTTTTTTTCTGAAAGTTTTAGAGGTGCAATCAGCAAACAATAATTCCCTAATCAAATATCTGACAGGTAATGAATGAAAATTAATGAATGCTTTGAGAAAGCATTGTTATTAAAAGGAAAAAAAAGACAATTAAAAATAAACTCAAATGTAGGTTAGTGAACTCAGCTTCACAGTGGAGATTGATAATTGATTAATCTTTGCATATCTTTTTTTTTATATCAGAAACACAATTTGCTATCATTGTGCTCAGTAATTCCCTTTGTACAGTCTCTACGACCTATTGCCTACTCATTTCCCATAACTGCAGGCTGATTCTCCATTGATGGTTGCAAACTAATAATTACCGTAGATTTACCACTACAGTAATGTCAACAGATGCTGCCAAATGTCGAACTAATTTTATAACCATTCTGTGGTGACTGCTGCAATTGCTGGAGTCTCTCCTTTATAAGTAATTAACAAAATGTTCATAAAATCCATCTCCACTATCATACTCTAACAAACCATGCTGTGAGGTTTTAAAAAAACCCAAATTAATAGGCTTGAGGATCATGGTGGTCTTCTTCAAAGATTTAAGTCCTTTTAGACTTGAGGGGGTTCCAACACTATCATATAATCGCATACATATATAAGGAGCATATGACAACCTTGCCATTTCAACCACAAAGTATTTATGACAACCTTGCCATTTCAACAACAAAGTATTTATGACAACCTTGCCATTTCAACCACAAAGTATTTATGGTGACACTAATTACTGAGATCCTTTATTATGCATAAGGGCTGAATAATGTTACGTTAACATATTGAATTATATACCACTTTGTAGTTTTCCATATACTTAACGCAAAACTGACAAAAATTGAAAAACGTATCTTTTCAAAATCTAACATGAAATACTGTACTACTATTATGGAAAGCATCTCTTAAAATGATATTGTTTTCACAAACACCACCCATTTACTCCAGGGGCCTGATTTTGATAACACGGGGTTAAACACAAGCGCAACGCACACAGTCAGGTGTCCTTAGAGGGTGACCTGGATCAGTTTTAGCACCCGGCACAAGGGTAATCCAACATAATGTCTTTGCGCTATGCCAATCACTGCTGAGTGGGACGTGAAATCTGATGGCCAATCGTGTGTCAGTAACATTACCTTTAAGAAGTTGTTTGCTCAGCAATGTTGAATTGAGATAAAGAATAAGCAGCGCCAGCTCAATGTTATCTGTATCCACCATGGAAGAGACACCATCGCAGCATGAAGTGGCATTTGGCAGCACATGAGCAACTCAAAGACAACGAAAGGAATGCTTCACACCACAGGACTAGATATTATTGCATGAGGTTGAGGCAAGGAGAACTATATTATACAGCACAAAACATCACGCATCCAGGGCAAATAAGGTGAAGGTGAAAGAGGCAAGAGAACAGACAGCTGCATCTATGAATGTTTCTTTCTCCAGCATCCGAAGAACTGCACAACAGTGCCGAAAATGTCTGGCAGAGAAGAAAACACAAATTATCATCTGTTCACTGCCATCTGTGGAGATCGCCTCATCCACCCTTCAACGGGAGAGTATAATGGGTTGTGAAGTGGGTCTTCCATCTGCAGCTAATTAATTTCCCCTCAAAAATAATATATATATATATATATATATATATATATATATATATATATATATATATATATATATATATATATATATATATTGTGAGACAGCAGGGAGGTGGTTAAAGCCTGCCTGAAGAAAAACATGTGTGGAATGCACATTTGTTTAATTTAATTTTGGTTTATTGTTTAATTGTATTTTGCTTTATTGTTAAATCTTTCATTAATTGTTTTATTGTTTAATTATCACCTGTGAGGGTATAAAAGAAGAGTGGCCAGACTGCTTAGGCCTGCTGAGTAGAAGGAGACAGATGAGGTGCTCTGCTTCCGAGCAGTCGAGAGGTAAAGAGTGTGCAATTTAAACCTGTTTGGTTTGTGGTATTGGTGACAGGTAAACGCTTAGCCGTCCTGCGAGTTAGTCAGGGAATAACCTGTTTAGTTAGTGCTCCAAAACGGAGCTAGGTGTTTGTCTTGTGTTTGTTTTACTTTGTTTGTGTGAATTAAAAAAATAGCACAATCGCGCAGAAAATCCATTCCTGTTTGTATATATTCCTGTTCCTGTTTATATATATTATATATATAGAAGGTTATACTTGACCATTGTCCCATATTCGACTCCTGTGCACCACAAGACCACTTTTGAACTTACAACACCCACAATAGTAGAGAAATGTTCATTTATGAACAACAAAATGAGAATACATAAGAACATAAGAACATAAGAAAGTGTACAAACGAGAGGAGGCCATATAGCCCATCTTGTTTGTTTGGTTGTTAGTAGCTTATTGATCCCAGAATCTCATCAAGCAGCTTCTTGAAGGATCCCAGGGTGTCAGCTTCAACAACATTACTGGGGAGTTGGTTCCAGACCCTCACAATTCTCTGTGTAAAAAAGTGCCTCCTATTTTTTGTTTTTATGTAGCGCTGGTACATTTGTATCTCAGAGAAACTGGAGAGGAACACAAAATGAAAGACATTCCTGTCAATGACTTGGACTGACACCTGGCAAACTTCCCGTTTATTTACACAAAAGATGATGGCAGTGAGTATGAACTGTGTTTTTTAAGCAGAGTAGACAGATACCTGAGGCAAAAAATGATTATCCACATTATATATGTCGTGGAAATGACACTGCACTGAAACACTACGTTTAAAAAAAAAAAACAACTACACTGCTGAACCTTGTCTTCTTCTATATTGGCATCTAAATTCACATGCAATTTGAACCTTATCACCCTTTTTTTTTTTTTTTTTTTTAACAGATACTAATATCCATGTTTTATAAAAAAAATAATAAATGGGCTTCAGTGAGGGAATGTGTTATATCTTCCTGTATCTCCTTCCAGATCTGTCTGCAGTAACAGACAGATATCAGCTATAATGTGCTTGTTCGTCAGAGGCGGTGTCTGCAATCGCTGTCTCATAGGTGTAAAAAAGAGCGTAAAAAAGGTTCTGAAACCTCTTTTGAAATCTCCTTCTTCTTCTCTCTCTTCGATGCAGGAATACTGATGCATACTCCATTCTCTCTAAAACCAAACAAACACAAATAAATATTCGATTATATATATATATATATATATATACTTACGCTTTGTCTTTACGTTCTTCTTTTCTTGTTTCTCCACGTTTCACTTCCTTCTACCTCCGGCGCCAATAATTGTGCTACAAATAAGCCTGTGATGTCTCTTTCAAAATGCAAACACAGCACCCAGCACCGGCTTTGCAATGAAATGTCTCAAAAGTATGCCGACCAATGGCACTAGCGCTAGCCCTAAAAGACGACGCAAAGCATGCCTCCAAAATCGCATTCCAATGCAAAAAAATGTTGCGCCGATTTTGAGCTCCAAAAATCAGGCCCAAATGACCTATGCGCAAGCACCACCACTTGCGACGTCATGAAAATCAGGCCCTTGAAGTTACATGGTATTCTCTTCTCAAATAATTCATTCACAATCACTCTTCGATGGTTTCACAAATAGAGAACTAGTTCGGAACTTGAGGGTACAGTAAAAACACAATTGTTTACACACTGACTATTATATTAAACAACACATTCAATTTAATTTTACAAACCTGAATCAAAACAAGGTCTCTACAGCACTCTCAATTTGTTTGTTTCTCAGTTTCCAAATAAAAAAAATTAAAAAAGTTTTGGGGATTTAGGATTTCAGGATTTGAACCAGTATTTTTGGAGTTTTGCAAAAAAAATCTATTTCTTGTAACTTTTTTTCCTCATCCA
Organism: Acipenser oxyrinchus oxyrinchus; assembly: GCA_030684275.1. Lineage (NCBI taxonomy): Eukaryota > Metazoa > Chordata > Actinopteri > Acipenseriformes > Acipenseridae > Acipenser > Acipenser oxyrinchus. Next base: position 82,518,555 of record CM060247.1, on the reverse strand, counting down.
CAAAAAATTATTTATTTTCGAGAAATTTCTAGAAATTATACATTTCCATTGGGGTATGTAAACGTTTGACTACAACTGTATGTATATATTAGGGGTGTGCCAGAGTATGAGCACAAATGAGTATTTGTAACAAGTATGCAATTTTTTCTGAGTATGAGTATTACACAAATAATTTTGCTATTACTGTTATTCAGAGAAAAAAAATAAGTAAAAAAAAATCAGCTAATGGCTCCAATAGGGCAGTAGTAACTGTCAATCTCAAGTCTAGAAATAGAGCCAATCCAGATGGGAAGGAGGAGGGACCAGTGTGATACAGTCTCTGACACAATGGACTAAGCATCCTTCAGTGTTGCATGACTAAGTGAGGAGGTCAGACAGACAGAACATTCAGCTCAGAATCAAACTCTTAACTCTTGATTTATATTACTTTCACTTTTAAAAAGGGATTTCCTTACAGCTTTTCTAAAATAATTACCTTTTTAAAGTCTGCTTACAATTGTAATCTACTTGAGAATCGTAGCCGTTTTAAGGCTAGTTTTTTTGTGTGCTCGACCGTGCAATTGTATTTTCATTTTTCAAGGAAAAAAGTGACTAGTGACTGGTGTATAATTTATATAAAGGTGTGTTCGTGTTGGATTTCACTAATTAGTTTTGTGTTTTTTTGGATCTTTGTCTTTCTTTGTCAAGCTAGAACAGCCATTTTGTGTCAAAATAAAATCTTTAGCCCGATATATTTTTTTACAGACAAAGAAAGAATATTTTACTATATATATGTTTTACTATACATCCTGAATATATATGTATTTATGTATGTCTGTATGTATTGTGATGGTGTGTATGTTAGCAACCGGAACTAAGGGGCATTAGGACCTTGGAGAGTGGTGGCTGGTGACCATTCTGGCTCCAGCAAGAAGCTACATGTGGAAACAGAATGGGCTGCCAGTGACCAAATAAAGTGGTAACACGTGCAGCCGATTAAGCTGCATCCAGCTGGTATAAAAGCCAGCTGGATTTTGGGATGGGAGAGGACCATCAGGGAAAGAGGTTGGAGAGAGTAGAGTGAGAATGGTAAATACATTAAAAGAAGGGTCTGTGTTTGGGGATGAGGTAAAAGGCTTAGCCTTCCTCATATTAGGGAAGGTCATTTGTGTTAGTGAGTGCTCTTGGAGAGCGAAGTGTTTTGTTTGTTTTTGTTTTATTTCAACAAACCTGATTGTAAACAATAAAAGTGCACAGAACGTGCTGAACCATAAAACTATATATTGTAAGAAGACAGGGTTTTTATTTATTTTGACAAATTAAGGTTTCTTGTGTTAAAAAATATAATTCCTTATGGTAAGAAGGTAATTTGACCACTAATGATCTTAAATGAAAATCTACATAATTAAACAACGGCTCCATTAAAGAATCAGTACAACTACAGGGCGTCCCGGTGGATTTTTAACCCTTTGCCTGGTCCGACATTGCAATTATTCCTATCCGGTCCAATGTCGGACCCTGTCCGACATCATCAAAAAAACGCAAAAAAACGGGTTTCTAGTCGTTTTTTCTCCGGAAAAAGCTGAGAAAACCATTCAATGGCCGAGTGGGAGCGACAGGAGCCGAGACAAGCCGAAAAAAAGGGCGTATCTCATGAATCGTCATACTTGCCTCTGGCATCAGATAACAGCGGCCATAAGGAAACAAGCTGGCTGATACTGCATCAGTGCTCAGAAAATATCACGGACGTTTGCAGAGCTTTTTTCAGAAGTTATAGTTATAAAATAATGACTTGGATCGCATTATTGAGGAGTTTGGTGATAAAACGAGTGATTAGGAGATGATTGATCGGTATGTACGACTATTATTATTATTTATTTCTTAGCATATGTGAAAGCTATAGCGAACGAAGAGGTGGGGCAGGGCTGGAGATGCCTAGTGAGTGCTTTGTTGATATGCAGGGCCTTTTAAACCCGTTTGACTGTGGAAAAAAATACTTTTAAACAGCGCGTCTAAAATTAACTGCGCGTGTGAAAATAAATTGGACCTGACGCGCCTGACACGCACTTAATAAATGGACTGCAAAGGGTTAAATGATTTGTGTACCTTTGGTAAAACATATAATACAGGTCTGACGGGATAATCATTTGTCAAATGTTTTCGCTCAGAGTCTGAAAGGCAATCTGACACAGATGCAAACGGCAGGAAGTGATCTATCTCTAATGTGAAAATTGAAGTAGGATTACCTGCACACAAAATGCACAGTCAGATAATTGTTTTTTCACTTCATTATCAAATCTATTTTAGGCATTAAAACCAAACCACCATCCTTATTCGCTGGTTTCACAATGATGTGATCAATACTCAAAGAGGAACTTGTTCTTTCCTTGTGATAGAAATATTTCAATTTAAAAGGACGAGAAAATAAGAAAAGTTCCACTTTAAGGATTTGTGATTGGTGTTGATGCATAAGAAATTCCTTTGTTAAGAATAGACTCCTCAGAATCAGCCAAAGTCTGTTCAGTAAGGTTAAAAATCAATTGGTTGGTGTCTACTTGGATATCATGAGTTTTCCTGATCCCCTCCTCCCCCTCCGCGTCTTCTTTCTCGCATAGGATATCGATGTAATGTAGGTCTTTGGTCGCTGTACAGTGCGGTTTGATCTAAAAAATCTCAATCAGAATCAGAGGGTAACTCAGATGTACTAGAACCAGAGGTAGTGTAGGTTTTTTCAGAAAAACCTACAGTCTTCCTGGGTCTGAAACGATTTGCTTTCATTGACAACCTGGAATAAACATTTCCATCACGGTAGTCAATAGTATCCCTTTTGAATTTGTTGATTTTTCTTTTTCGCACTTATTGTTTATATTTCTCGATCTACGATTTCAGATCTTCTTCCAAAGTCTTGTATTTATTTGTTTCAATTGTACTCTTAAGGTTCTCTTTCGTATGATCAATTTCTTGTCGAGTTGCAGCTAATTCTTGTTGTACAAAGTCAATATCCAGTACCGTTAAATCAAGGGATGCCTTGTTTAATATTTTGCACCATTTAGTGCAGAATTCTTCATTAATACACCCTATAGTCGGTACTTTTTGTATGCAAAGGCCCCGAGGAATTCTCTCTGTCCTGTGCAAAAACGCTTTCCTTCTCATTTCCTTCAGCAATAGTGATTTCAATTTACGGGTAATATCTTCAGTGGTTTCTTTAATTTTCTCAAGGACTCCTGTGCTTGGAAACAAAATATCTTCAATGTCCTTCTCTGTATAAGTCCTAGTACGGGCTTGCTCGTTTGGTTGTTAGTAGCTAATTGATTCCAGAATCTCATCAAGCAGCTTCTTGAAGGATCCCAGGGTCTCAGCTTCAACAACATTACTGGGGAGTTGGTTCCAGACCAGACCCTCACAATTCTCTGTGTAAAAAAAGTGCCTCCTATTTTCTGTTCTGAATGCCCCTTTATCTAATCTCCATTTGTGACCCCTGGTTCTTGTTTCTTTTTTCAGGTCGAAAAAGTCCCCTGGGTTGACATTGTCAATACCTTTTAGAATTTTGAATGCTTGAATCAGATCACCGCGTAGTCTTCTTTGTTCAAGACTGAATAGATTTAATTCTTTTAGCCTGTCTGCATACGACATGCCTTTTAAACCCGGGTTAATTCTGGTCGCTCTTCTTTGCACTCTTTCTAGAGTAGCAACATCCTTTTTGTAACAAGGTGACCAGAACTGAACACAATATTCTAGATGAGGTCTTACTAATACATTGTAAAGTTTTAACATTACTTCCCTTGATCTAAATTCAACACTTTTCACAATATATCGGAGCATCTTGTTGGCCTTTTTTTTATAGCTAGATGAAGACATTTCTGAGTCAACATAAACTCCTAGGTCTTTTTCATAGATTCCTTCTTCAATTTCAGTATCTCCCATATGATATTTGTTATGCACATTTTTATTGCCTGCATGCAGTACCTTACACTTTTCTCTATTAAATGTCATTTGCCAAGTGGCTGCCCAGTTCTGAATGCTGTCTTGATCATTTTGAATGACCTTTGCTGCTGCAACAGTGTTTGCCACTCCTCCTATTTTTGTGTCATCTGCAAATTTAACAAGTTTGCTTACTATACCAGAATCTAAATCTTTAATGTAGATTAGGAATAGCAGAGGACCTAATACTGATCCCTGTGGTACACCACTGGTTACCTCGCTCCATTTTGAGGTTTCTCCTCTAATCAGTACTTTCTGTTTTCTACATGTTAACCACTCCCTAATCCATGTGCATACATTTCCTTGAATCCCTACTGCGTTCAGTTTGAGAATTAATCTTTTATACTGGACTTTGTCAAATGAACGTAACAGTTTCGTGAGTGTTTTGTTTGTTTGTTCTGTCTGTTAGTAATTGTCTTGTTTGTGAATTACCAGACAGCTAACACGTTTCCGGAGCTGTCGCCTTGGGCCAGCACAAAGCCAGAACAACACTTCATCACTGTCACAAAATAAACTTGTGTCACCCACCTCGAGCACTACTGCACGCACCCAGGACTGGTGACCATGTTTATATTATTGTGGGGCGGATATTATTGTTTATTACTTGGGACTGCAATCCTATTGTTATTTACGCCGTGCAGTACACATTGGTGTGTATGCCGGGGGATTATTGTTTGGTCGCCAGACCTGGAAACCATTAATAAAATCCTTTCCAAACCGGATTAGAATCATCTCTGTCTGTTTCATTCACGCACTGCATCACTCCTGCACCTGCATCCACTCAGTCACTCTGTCACACAGCCTTGCTTTAAAAGGATATATACTCTAGCATAATAAGCTAAAACCCTGCCAATCACGTCTCAAAAAGGTAAAAAAGCACACCTGTCAAACTATTTTGATTAAAATCAAGACCATACATAATATTTAAAAAAATGTATTTCAGTATCCTGAGGTTTGTGGCTACCACTGGTAACTTTACATATTTTAAGTAGGAGATCAGTAAATTACTGAGGACATTTCTAAAAAAAAAAAAAAATAATAATAATAATTTAAGTGTATTTTCTAACTTTTGTTTCACATTCAAACTATTTAGTAATCTGCAGAACAGAAGATTTTTAAAAATGAATAATACTATATACTTTAAGTAGATATTTGGTCTGATACATGCCCTAAAGTTAAGTCGGCCCTCAAAAAGGTAGAATTCTCACAGTCTGCAAAGGGTTAACAACAGGTACTTGTGGCTTTAAACAGAAGAAAGAGTGAAGGAACCCCCGCTTTATATATTTTGTGATGACATCATATGTACAAATGTAAGCAAACTGTTAAGTTATTTTGTGACACAGCTTATATATTCAATTCTCTGTTATTCTCCTACTTCCACTTCATTTGCAGCTCACAGACAAGCTTCATGCAGTGTCCTTAATTGCATCATTACAACATATGTGTAATTTTAACCATGCCATGTAATATCTCATTTATTTAAAATGCATAAAAAGCTTTTGGGGGATAAAATATATTTAAATAAACGAGAATAAGGAGCGAGTCATCCCTCTGGTCTTCAGTCGGGTAGTTTTCCTGCAACTGTTAAGATTTAAGCTGCTTAAACATTTTTAGTCCAGTAACCATTTTTGAAATGTTACAGGGCTGCATTATGATGATTACGTTATAATGCAATGCATATTAATTTCAAAGGGACATGTTTGTCATCCCACATAAATACATGACTGTGGCAACGTGGTTGATTGTGTACAGGTGCAGGAGTGATGCAGTGCGTAATTAACACAGAGAGTTGTAATCCAGTTGGAAAGGGTTTTTAATTATAATCCTGGTCTGGTGACCAAACAATAACTCCAGGCAATACACAACAATGTGTAATGCACTGGAATAAATAAACGGGTTGCAGTCCCAAATAATAAACACACGTATCTTTCTCACAATATACAAACACGGTCACCAGTCCTGGGTGCATGCTGTAGCCCATGGCTACAGCTCCGGAACATGTTAGCCGCCTAATAATAACAAACAAGACAATTGTAGACAAACAAACAAAACACTAACAATAGGTTTTATCACTGGGCCTCTCACGGGTTCTTTCAGGTTCAAATCACAAACCAAAGTGAAGGAACAGATTGTGTCTCTCCGTCCCCTTTTATGCCGTCACACATGACCCCTTGGTAAACGATTGCAGCCGCCCCTCCAATCCGCGACTGCCACATCGTTTCCCTTCCAGGTCGATGATTTAATGCACCAGAGTTCCGCCCCCTTTCTAGCTGGCTGACTTCCCTTGAACCCTGGGAAAGAACTGTCAGACCAGCCCGTCCAAGGTACTCTGTTCTCGCTGCTTAGCGCCCTCACAGGTCGGGAGGGAGATTTACTACCAAGAATCATTGTATTTCTGTCACAATGACATACAGTGCTTTTAATGACAAAGCAGCGTGTTTAGATAGAATGTATACTTGCGGGAGTGTATATGACAGAAATATCAATAAAAATGTGCTAATACAACGACACTACAGTTGGGAAAATACACTCTTTTAATGCTGTGGTAGCCTTTAATAAAGCTGTTGGGTTTTTGTGTGTGGTGAGCTGTCCGCATTCTGCAAGAAGAGAAAGGACAAGCACCGTGCGCAATATGGTTTTTCTGCCAGTGGCTGTAAATGAAAAATCTACTGCTGCACTTGTTTAGCAGGCAAATTGTACTTTTTCATTTTGGTATTTTTGTAACTGTGATGGGGTAGTCCCTGCCCTTGTGCATATTATGTTTTGTATTTTATTATGTATTATGTTTTGAAGGATGGGCGAAAACTCATCCACCACTATTGTTATTTTTAATACCTCGTGAGAATGTGTGACTGATCAGCTACTGAAATATTTAATTAGCTGACAGTGACGCAGAATTATTAAAGTGCAGACTATGGCCGAGGGGTTAGTAAGATAATTAATAGCCAGTTAATCCCTCGGCCATAATATAAAAGACCTGCAGCTTTGGCTGCACGGGGAGTGTTCAGGAGTGGAGAACGGGAGTCAGAGAGAGACGTAAAATCATAATAATTAGAAGAAAACAATTGCTACTCATGCTGGAATTACCAGCACGATACTTGTTATAATTATTTGTTTGTTTGTTTTGGCCCTCAAGCCTTTTGCTTTACGTAGTTTTGTTTTGTGTAAACCTCTTTATTTTGATAATAAACACACAAAGCGCATTCATACCCCAGACTGCTGTATTGTTGTGGTTTCATTTCCTGGTCTGACGTCATCCACCAGCCATCCTATTCACAGTAACACATGACTGAATTTGGTTAGTCGTTCATTCAAATGCACAATAATTAACATACTTATTCAGATAGGTCAAGCATAAGAATAGTGTGAGTAACAAACACTTAAGGGCCAATGCACACTGGCCGCAAACTGAACAGAAACATGTTACCGTATTTGAAATCTGTATTATAAATCTAGCATGCAGCTTGTCTGAGCCACTGGACCAAGCGTTTGACATATACTGTATTTCGGTTGTGTAGGTTGTTGTGGGATCCTTCGAATATATATTTCACTGCTCTGAGTAAGTTATAAAATGACTATACGTTTTTCTCAATATTAGCTGTACTTGTTTACCCTATATCTAATATTTTAGCTTGCATACACAAGATTTTTAAAAAGCTGACATCAAAAAGCCGAACATTTGCAGTCTTTATAAATGTAATTTTGGGGATTGTTAAACTCTGATGTTTATATAATGGATAAAAAGCAGACCATCTATTATATATAACAATATCTGTTTTGGGGTGCTGTGTGATACAAGCTGGTACGATGATGGTCTCAAATACATCATATCATTTCAATGTATGCCATTTCTATCTGAATGTGTTGTTTGTCTGCTACATTCTGGGAACATTCATTAAATGGAAGTCTAGGCCATGCAGTTTTCATTCCCATTTTATATTCTTGAGTCATACCGTATTGTCTTTTGACTGGCAGCGACATTATCAGGTCTGAAGTATCTTGTGATGAATGTGTTAATCATCTGTTGATGAAAATACAAAAAAAAATAAAAAAAACTGCAACCACAATGTAAACACAGATGCAGCCTGGTGATTTATCTGAGAAATGAGAAAATTAGTAGCAGATGCAATCTTCCACACAAAACTCATTTAAGTTAGGGAATACTGAAAACTTTTTGTAATAAAAAATGATCAATGCTGAACTAAATACAAAACACCATAACCTTGAAAGAAAGCCTTAACTGTGTACTCACAGCTATGTATTAATGCATCTGTCAAATGTTGCACTGTTGTGGATTCGGAGATCCACCAACAGTGGTCATGCATATGCTCCACTGATCTATCCATCAACTGCATCAATACTTTATTTAGCATATAAATATACATGATAAAACTATAAAAACTATGTTAAGTAGATAAACATTTTGACTAGTGACTTAAATGTACCTATTAAGCACTATGTGGTTGTTAATCATTAAACTGATAAAATCACTTGCCAAAATGTTTGTCTACTTCTAATGCCTCGTACACACACAGCTCAAATGTGGTTGCGAGTTCACCTTTTGCTCTTAGTACGGTTTAAGTACACACAGTTCAGTTGCAAAAGGCAGCGACAACCACACTAATTAACGTGTTCGGAACAAGTAGCGAGTTTGGTTATTAATTCAGTTTGGTTACTTAGTGCGCAGCAACTGTGTGTATTAACTGCACTAAAACAACCACAGTAGGTGCTCGGTAGACTTCTGCGCAAGTAATGATGTCATCGTTTATCAGACATTTCCGTGTGATAAACATGGCTAAAAAAAAAAATAGGTGCCTGATGAGCCAAGTTGATTTTGTAATATTGATGAATAGTAAATTCATAACAATAGTAAAACAGTAAATACATAGAATATAGTTTTTTTATTTAATCAAAGTACAGTTGTATAATATTCTGGTGCAACGTAAATAAAACAATATGGGACAATTCGTGTCCCCAAACGCCTGATACCAAACTTCTCATCTGTGTTTTGGCACTCCAGGAAAGGTCTCAGTAAATGACAAAGACGCATATACGACTCCCCAGACATGTGTACATTTTTAATACAGTCATTTGGAGACCACTCAAGTCATTTCCACCAGCCTTCTGGTCGCAAGATCGTCCAAATGTTTTGATCTACAGTCATGGTACTGCAGGTACTGTATTTATCAGTGCAGACAAAGCAAAATGGCATCTCCACTGGTTTTTGCAGAAGAGCGTAGCTGCGCTTGACGAGCTCTTGATCGATTGCATACTGCACTTTCTTCCAAAAGCATAAACAAAAACACAGCCTCCATGCTGCCACCACACAAACCTAACGAATATTGTGTAATGATGGCCTGAGTTCAGTGGTTTGTTTAAACAGGGAGTGCACTCACTTCAGTAATGAAAGGTGTGTGTGTACAAAAAAGCCACAGCAAGTGCAGTTTGTTAATAAGATTGTCGCGCTAACCACAGTACAAGGCCTTAGTTTGTTATAAGTTTTACCTTTCAATTACGTTGTTGATAGATGAAATGGTAGCCGTATCAGTCCAGAGATGATAGACAAAGAAAAGGAGATACCGTTCAGTGGGCTAACTAAACAATAACTAATCACAAACTTTCAAGACCTCAAAGGTCTCTTCTTCAGGTCTCTTTCCTACTTTCACCTGAAAAAGAGACCTTTGAGGTCTTGAAAGCTTGTGATTAATTATTGTTTAGTTAGTCCAATAAAAGGTATCATATGTCCTTCTCTTTGTCTATTACCTTAGAATTAGAGGGTTTTGAAATGACCTCATATCTATTTACAGAATCAATTTACAATTTCAGAACGTTAAGTTGATTATGAATTTAAAGACTTTTAATATTTCCCTTTGCATTTTGTATTTATTATTCACTTACATACAAATATCATAGCTCTGGCAATTATATACAGTATGCTCTGCCCTTTTCTCGAAATATTTAGTAAAATGTATAGAATAACTTGTAATGTTGCATTCCTTATAACTCTTTTATAACCCTCTTGATTGTGGATCTACAAGATAGAGAGGAAATGTTTGGGGGGTTAGTTCACTTCATAATGTCTCAACCACCCCTACTGGTCTGGTGCTGGACAAGGCCAGGTGGAAATGGTCAATCTGAACTCTTGGAAACATCAAATTGGGGAGAAAACAGGGGTAAAATCAACGCATAGCAATTTTGCTGTGCAGCTTCTGCCTCCCGTCCCGCCTCCCTTAAACTTCCATTAACAACTGCATTTCCCACAACACAATGTCTGCAATTACTAGGAACCTGTACACAAGAAAAAACAACCAAACAACATTATCCAATCTCTGGCTTGCCCTGTTGTCTTTGCAGCCAATCACAGTAAGAATAAGAAGTGCAAACACCCCAGTCCAGCTATAAATCCAATTGGAAACATCGTCAGAGGCAACCGCTAAAAAAAGGTGCCTATTAATTTGCAGAGTCAGTGTGATACCTTGAAAAAAAATGTGTATTTATCGAGATTACTCATGACTTCAAGGTAATGTTGCATTTTACCCCCTGAAAATACATTTTACTCTCTCAGTGTTAAAATTGGTAAGTTACTCCCAGACCCAAAACCTTATCTGGAGCGCTGAGTAAAATACATGATTAGGAAGACCTTTTTATAATATGTAGCTTTTGCATTAATAAGAAATAATGAAAGATTACTTTGAAATATTTTATCATTCCAATGTACTTCAAATTAAAAGATGTAAGAAAGCTAATTAGGCTTTTGCTAAAAGTGCGTAAAATTAAATATATATATATATATATATTAGAAGTACACTTAAAAACACTTTGAAAATTGCTTTGTTAAAAAAAATCATATTCATTTTAATCAAAGTGCACATTTTGAATTCTATTTTTCAAATATAGATTAAAGTATACATTTTTCTGTGTTGCATTTACTATCTTTATGACTCAAGGGTTTGAAGAAACTTTCCAAAGTTACATAGTTCCTTCTATATTTTTTATCTTTTCCATATGATAGATATATTAATAACTTCTTCCCAGTTGCCTAGTCTAGTTATATCTTGCACATCTTTATCTTGTATAGTGTTTGGAGAATAATATATCATCTACACTAGTATTTTTTAAAGACTGTTCTTATAGTAATCCTTAATGGGTTTTTGTCCTATGTTATAATATATTTCTCTGGTAACATCCAACACTCATTAACATAGTGACCTGCAATGTAAATACAGTTGCAGATATGAAAACTGGCTTAATCGTCAAATTATAGACATTGCTTATAATTAATGGAACATCTCACATGTGGTAATAAAATAGTAAGTTCAGTAGTAGCCAGGTCTATAAATAAAAAATAAATAAAAAAAACGACAATTGAGCGACCACACAAGCTGGCTTGGGTCCACATAAGGATCAAGATGATAACAACCCTATCCACAAAAACAGATGTGTAGAATGCCTCTAGACACATTCCAACATCCAAGCCCTCAATTAGACAAGATGGCGACCGAGGGATCTGTGGGACATCCTGGGCAGGAGGACAAGCAGACCAACACAGGCTACAGCTACTGATAGTGAAGAATATACCTCTTCCATCTCCTCATGACTAATTTGAATCTGTTCTAGCCTTAGGATGAGAACACTTCTTCAATCCATTGCATGTCAAAAGCTCCTCATAATATAAATGTGTAGGACTCTGAATTGTCATCTGTAATCTGTCAGTGAAATTGCAGTTGGAAATCTGCTATGAAATGTACTGTATATTTCAAAATGGAGAAGATGGTTCCTAAAGAAATAGTTAAGCAATGCGGCCCTGATTAGACGGCATTAGTAGTTGATTACATCGTGATGGTAAGAGTAGTGCCGTACAATGTCAATACCGAGGTAATGCCTGATAATCAGGGATTTACTGCGATTAGAAGCTGGTAAAAAGTGCCTTTATTGTTGTTGTTTTTATCTAAATCTTTTTACCTTTTCAGTGTTTGGCTTTCATATTGCTTTTATAAAGCTAGACATTATATTTGAATGTTACACGGTCAGTGCTGTGTCCCCTGAAATGCAGTTTCCTGATTGGTAGATGACAATACTAGTAATTAGACCATGTATCAGAGACTTCCTTTAACCTGATTGGTCAATATGAGGTCCCTAATCTCTGGTAAAGGACCTTGAATGTTGTAAGTTTTTATACAGTTGTGTACCCTTAAGGTAAGAAATGGGAAATCATTGAAACTCTTTGCGCCTGATGCTTTAAGTTTTATACTATACAGATATGATTAGCAACACACCCTTATCTGTGATGGGCCTCAGTGGAAAATTACAGAAGATTATCTAGGTTCATGTAATGGTGGATGTGGAGGAGTTTTTCTTGGTGTCCAGAACTTAAATCTATGTTTAAAGTGTTGTTTTACAAAACATAAATAAAACCAATCTTTTTCTTATAGCAATAGTGCCCTGTCAATGAAGGCTCTATGGTGTTGTAGTTGACCTTGTCTTTGGTTAGGACACAACTCCCACTCCACCACATGTTAGAGCCTTCATCAACAAGCACCATCGCCTAATTAGTGGATACATAAGTACATCACAAATCAAAGTATGCCAGATCTTCTGCACTGGAACTGACTTGCAACACGGGACATGCCATTTTTTTTTTTTAATAGTACAGAATATCCCTAGTGATTGTTTTTTAGATGATTCCTGGCTTGTGGTCACATATAACCCATAATTTTCTGACCACAGTTCTACTTGACAGTTTTAATATTGTGTTGAGGATATTTATGATATGTATAATGATTTGTAATGAAAAATACATCATGACATTGATTTTAACTCTTTACACTCAGCCCTATTTCCGCCTATGTTTCAGTTTTCATTTCTGTATGTGTAACTACTGGATAGTCTGTGCTGCATGCATGTAACTTATATAAAATGAAAGGCTACAACTTCCTTTCATATGTTTGGTCACTGCTATATACTGTATACCATCTCTGTCTGGTCTGTAGCTTCTCTAACACTCTCTCTCTCTCTCTCTCTCTCTGAACTATGTATGCTTATTGCAGGGAAGCTGAGATTCTAAACTTTCCAATAATACTGCCCATTTTCGTCTGCTAAAATGACAGAGCATTCGAAGGTATGACAGGCCTGGTTTTTGGGATGGAACCGCATAACAGTCTTGCGTTTTGATTGGTCCTTGTCTGTGACAGGAATATGACGTCAACACGAGTGTGAAAGCTTGGGGGCATTGTGATGAGAGAGAGAGAGAGAGAGAAAGAGAGAGAGAGTGTTAGAGACATTTTGACTTTTAGGATCCTTTATTAAACATTCCAATTAAAATCCATTAAAATTCAATAAAGGTAAAACACAAAATTAAGATTCCTGCTGCCTTATCAGTATTAAAAAATCCTAAAATACACCATGTATTTCTTAAAAACAGATTTTAAACAAATAAAAGGATCATAAAAAAACAATAAAAAAATGCAGTGTTTTCTGTCTGTTAAAAACAGATTTAAAGCCAAAGTTTAATAAAAACACTGTAAAACAATAAAAATAAAATTAAAACTCGAACAAAAACTGGAGCTCCCCCTCCTCACTCACAGCACACAAGGCATCAAGTCATCCAGGTTATTATCGAGTTTAAAAAATTCAAAATCCACTCTTATCCGGCTGACCACCAACACCCTGAACTGCACCACAACATCAGTCAGCCCGGCCCCAGAGATACTGTTCTTTCTGGATTTTAAAATGGCCAGTTTTGCCTGACCAATTATAAAATTAATTAAAACACACCTGTTTCTCTTTTAAAACTGTAGGGAACCCCAAAGATAAAAAGCTCTTTAGTGAACTCCTCGCCTAGGCCCTGCAGGAGCTCCTGTAGGAGATGTACATGTGGAACACTGTCTTCTCTGCAGAGCAGAAACAGCACTCTGAGCTATTACTAGAATCAACTCTGTGGAGAAACCTGCCGGTGGACACAATACAGTGCAGGATCCTCCACTGCAGGTCCCCCGCTCTCTTGGTGAGAGGCAGTTTATACAGCATCCGCCACACTGGCCTGTACCCCTCCTCTACCTCCAGACATGCCCTCCACCTTGAATCCACCAACCCCCTCAACTGGTGAAAATGTGATGCCTTCACACACAACTGGTAGTCTTACTGCCTGCTGTGTGTTAATTCTTTAACTGTGTTAAAGTTTAGTAGCATTCCCTCCACCCCCCTCTCCTTCACCTACTGCTGAACACACTAGCAGGCCTGGAAAGATGAAGTCTTGTCTCTGTCCCTGTCCTCTCCCTCACAGCCCCCCTCACAGGTGTTTGTCTATCCCCAGCCCTGCTGAGGAAAAAAAGAGTCAGCCTCTTCCAATGAGCCTCTGAACCGCCTGCAATCTGATGGCTGCTACCCTGCTGGCAATGCTGACCAACTCCTGCCCCCCTTCATCAGTGGGGATATACAGGACTGCTGGCAGCAGCCAATGTCTCCTGCTCTAGAAGAACTCCATCGTCATGCTGCGGGGAGTGTCCAGACACACCAGCCTGTGCCTCAGCATGGAGGCCACCAGATTATTGATCACCATGACCCTTCAACTAAAGGACAGCTAGGCCAGCAGTCCCCTCCATCTCTGCAGCCACCCTCTCACCCTGTTCACTAGGCCCTCCCAGTTTTTCTGGATATGTAGGTCTCCACTCTGAAAAACACCTCCAGCACTTTTATACCTGTCCTGTCCCATCTCAGCACCTCGGGCAGGACAGGGGGTGTGCAGTCATGCCAACTGCCTGACAGGAAGGTATCACACTTTGCCCAGTTAACTCTTGCCATAGATGCTCTCTGGAATGTGTGCAGGCTCTGCTGTAGCGCCTTGATGTCTCCATCACTGCACACAAACACGTTCTCATCGTCTTCATGTGCAGACACCTTCACTGCGACAGGGGAGGGTGAGGAGGGCACTGCCCAACCAACAAGCCGGCCCCTCAGCAGGTGCAGCAGGGGCTCTGGCCAGCGAATAAAGCATTCCAGACAGGGAGCAGCCCTGCCTAATACCCCTGCACACTGGGAAGGGCTGACTCAGCCCATTGTTAATCTTTAAAATGCTAAAAACATTTAAGTATAAAAGCTGGATGTAAGAAATCAAAGCAGGGCCAAACCCAAAGGCTTCCAGGGTTTTAAATAGGTATGTGTGGTCGACCCTGTCAAACGCTTTCTCCTGATCTAGAGAGACCAGCCCAACATTCAAATCACATATATTAGCTATTGATAAAAAAAGTCTTGAATTAAAAAACAAATGATCAAAAATGGAACATCCCGGTATATAGTAAGTTTGGTCCATGTGAATTACAGCTCCTATACACATTTTTAGTCTATTGGCCAGACATTTTGAAATTATTTTAAAATCAGAACATAAAAGCAAAACAGTTTTTTTAGTAAACACAGGTCTCCTTTCTTGGGCAGTTGTGTGATTACTGCCCTCTTGCAGCTGAGGGGCAGTTCTTTATCTTGGAGGCTCTCTCCCAGCACTTGCAAAAAGTCCTCTCCAATCACAGTCCAGAATTCAGCGGGCAGTCCGTCAATGCCTGAAGCTTTTCCATTCGAAAGCTGTGTAACAGCAGTGGTCAGCTCCTGATATGTAAGTGGCTTGTCTAATTGATGCTGTTCTTCTTCGCTCAGGCTGGGCAAATCCTAGAGCAGCAGGTCCGTATCCTGCTGGTCACATGGCTCTTTGCTATATAATTCAGTATATAATTTTACTGCCTCCCTGCTGATCTCCTCCCAGCTGTACAGCTCCCTGCCGTAAGGCATCCAGACGCAGTGCATCTGCCAGCTGTCCGCTCTCCTCTCCATGCCAAAGAAGAAGCTGGAGAGGGTGTCCATGTCTTTGAGCTCCATGAAGCGAGAGCACACCAGCGCCCCCTTCACTCTCTCCTTCAGTGGACTGCCCAGCATGTGTCTCTGCTCCCTCAGGGTTTGCACAAGTGCTTGAGCCATGGCTCAGCACACATGGCCCCCTCCATGCTGCCAGCCATGCCGCCTCATTCTCCCTGTCTAAGTGTGTCTCCTGCAGTAGTGCTACCCCAGCCCGCTTCTGCTCTAAAAAATCACAGCTGCGCTCTTTTAAAAGACTGTCTGCAGCCATTCACGTTAAAATAAATAGAAATTCACTTTTCCATAGCGGCTAAAACAAATAAATCTGACAGATTAAAACAAGCAACAATAAAAAAAAATTCTTAAAAGAAGTATCCATTTTAAAATTATTATTTAGCAAAATTAGCAATCTTAATTAATATTTGAACATAGACGTTACCTTTTTTGATGGTCAAATTCCTCTAATGTTGCCTTTCGTGTGACGATGTGTGCTGAGTGGAGGAATAATCTCAAATCTGGAAAGAAGTTTTCAATTTCAACCCCCCTTTTCCCTTTTGTATTCTCCATGAACTGTTTAAATTGTTCAAGGGTATAAACTTTTTTCCTTCTGTTAACGGGTTGGCTATCGGGGATGTCAGACATAAGCGAGGAGTCAGAGAGCTCCCCCTCCATTTCCTCTGCTCCGTCCTCACTGTCTGCTCTGCCGTCCACGGCTGTCAGCTCCTCCGCAGCTCTCTCCACCTTCACAGCACCGCTCTCCTCTTCTCCTCCAAGCACAGCCACAGCCGTCACCACTGCCTCTGCTTGCTGGGGTTCAGAGAGAGAAGAGCGCTGCAAGGTGTCGGGTTTGGAGCCCGTCACCATGCCGCTCTCCTCTCCCTCCATGTCAGGAGGGACAGACACCCCTGCCTGAGATTGCAGGCTCCCCTCCAGCACAGACTTGGGGCTCTGCTCCGTTCCCCATTCGCTGTTAGGCAGACCTGCAGGTTCTTTATTTTTTCCCTTGTTTTTTTTTTTTAGTTACAACCACAAATGACTCATCATTTTCAGTAACTTTATTTTGTGATAGACCACGGCTGAGTCTCTTCAGCCTCGGCTGTGGTGTCGACAGCTCCATCCCATTCGGCGTCTCCCTGGTCTCTGCAGACTCTGGCTGCCGCTCACCCTGTGGCAAAGTGCCCCCCCCTGTGTGTATTTTGTGTTACGTGTTGTGTGTAAATGTTGGTATATAGGCATTGGTACACGGGATATAAGCGGGTCTGTGTTTCACATGTGTTTAAATTGTAGATTTGTATTTAGGCACGAGGAGGGCACAAATCACATCACGTGCAAGTAAAAAGTAATAATATGTGAGCACGGGGAATTGCACTTTAATTAATTCACGTGCAGTTGTACCGAGATTCCAATTGAATGATTGACTAGCAATCGAGTCTCGGTACAACTGCATAAAAGCTGCATGTTTTCACTCACTCGGGGTGGTGTGTTCGTTGAGTGGAGAACGGGAGAGAGAGAAGGAGAGTACTATTATAAACAATTGCTATCGCGTGCTGGAGGACCAGCACGATACTTGTTTATTTATTTACTCACCGTGGTTGTGTGTCTGTCCGTCCACCGGTTGTTTAGTGTATAGTCCGTTTTGTTTGTCTATTTATTTTGGCGCAAGTGCCGTGTTCTGTTTTGTGTTCTGTTTGTTAAACCTTTTTATTTATTTGTTATTAAACGCTGAGTGCAACCATCGCACTCAGTTTCATCATCACCGTCTGTCTGTGTGTTTCTCTCTCTGGTCTGAGTTCCTCCCTGCAGCCAGTCTGTCACACGTGGTGTCAGAAGTGGGATCTACAGCGCCTCCAGGACTCAGGCCAGAGCGGGAACCGCAGTTTTTTTTTGTTTGTTTGTTTTGGTTTTTTTTGAAAAATAAAAGGGGAAAAATGGAAGGCTGGAACTGAAGAGATGGCTGCCAGGATCTGGAGGTCCTCCTCGGTGGTCTAGAGGACCAAGGCTGGTGCCTTGCCTGTGGGGAGTTCGGGCACCCAGTGGTGCACTGCCCCTACCAAGAGGGAGAGGAGGAACTGGCCCAGGAGAGGAAGGTGAGGAGGAGGCAGAGAAGGGGAAAGGGGAAGAGGAAGGTGGAGTGTCCACCGCCCAAGTCTCCACCAGCAGAGGAAGAATGCCTGCTGGTTTTGCCTCCACAGCCTGAGTGGGAGGAGCCCGAACGTCCTACGCCTGAGTGGGAGGAGCCCGAACGTCCCTACGCCTGAGTGGGAGGAGCCCGAACGTCCTACGCCTGAGTGGGAGGAGCCCGAACGTCCCACGCCTGAGTGGGAGGAGCCCGAACGTCCCACGCCTGAATGGGAGGAGTCGGTGCGTCCACAGCCCAAGAGGGAGGAGTCGGTGCGTCCACAGCCCAAGAGGGAGGAGTCGGTGCGTCCACAGCCCAAGAGGGAGGAGTCGGTGCGCCCACGGCCCAAAAGGGGAAGGTAGAGCGTCCACCGCCCCAGTCTCCACTAGCAGAGGGTGAATTCCTGCTGGTTCCACCTCCATTGCCATGGGAGGACTGCTTGCAGCTCCCACCTCCACCAGCAGAGGGTGAATGCCTGCTGGGTCCCTGTCCCCAGCAGAGGGTGAATGCCTGCTGGGTCCCTGTCCCCAGCAGAGGGTGAATGCCTGCTGGGTCCCTGTCCCCAGCAGAGGGTGAATGCCTGCTGGGTCCCTGTCCACCAGCAGAGGGTGAATGCCTGCTGGGTCCCTGTCCACCAGCAGAGGGTGAATGCCTGCTGGGTCCCTGTCCACCAGCAGAGGGTGAATGCCTGCTGGGTCCCTGTCCACCAGCAGAGGGTGAATGCCTGCTGGGTCCCTGTCCACCAGCAGAGGGTGAATGCCTGCTGGTCTCCCCTTCCAGGCGGAGCCGCACCAGTCCCCTGCAAGAGGGGAGGGCCGCACCAGTCCCCTGAAACAAGGGTAGACTACACGCTGCTCCCACCTCCGCCGCCAGGAGACTACACGCCGCTCCCACCTCCACTGGCAGGAGCAGAGCAGCAGGAGCTGCCTCTGCCTCCGCCACCTCCACCGGCAGGAGCAGAGCAGCAGGAGCTGCCTCTGCCTCCGCCACCTTCACTGGCAGGAGCAGAGCAGCAGGAGCTGCCTCTGCCTCCGCCACCTTCACTGGCAGGAGCAGAGCAGCAGGAGCTGCCTCTGCCTCCGCCACCTTCACTGGCAGGAGCAGAGCAGCAGGAGCTGCCTCTGCCTCCGCCACCTTCACTGGCAGGAGCAGAGCAGCAGGAGCTGCCTCTGCCTCCGCCACCTCCATCGGCAGGAGCAGAGCAGCAGGAGCTGCCTCTGCCTCCGCCAACCCCACCAGCAGAGGAGGAATGTCTGCTGGTATCACTTCCCCACCAGCAGAGGATGAATGCCTGCTGGTATCACTTCCCCACCAGCAGAGGATGAATGCCTGCTGGTATCACTTCCCCACCAGCAGAGGATGAATGCCTGCTGGTATCACTTCCCCACCGCCACGAGGAGAGGAGCAGGAGCTGCCTCTCCCGTCACCAGAAGGACCAGGACTAGATGCTGGCGGTCCTCAGCAGCCCTTGCATAGGCTGCTGAGGAAAGCATGGGAAGAACTGCCCGGCCGCAGTGGCCGAGAAGAGGGCCAAAACCCGCACCCCAGCTTGTC
The DNA here is from genome assembly GCA_030684275.1 of Acipenser oxyrinchus oxyrinchus. Lineage (NCBI taxonomy): Eukaryota > Metazoa > Chordata > Actinopteri > Acipenseriformes > Acipenseridae > Acipenser > Acipenser oxyrinchus. Next base: position 82,499,081 of record CM060247.1, on the reverse strand, counting down.
CTGACTGCCTGCCTCGCTGCGCCCAAGGATGCCTGCCTCGCCGCCCAAGGATGCCTGCCTCGCCGCCCAAGGATGCCTGCCTCGCCGCCCAAGGATGCCTGCCTCGCCGCCCAAGGATGCCTGCCTCGCCGCCCAAGGATGCTTGCCTCGCCGCCTAAGGATGCTTGCCTCGCCGCCAAGGATGCTTGCCTTGCATCGCCTAAGGATGCTTGCCTCGCATCGCCTCGGGTTGCCAGCCGCCCGCACGCCTGGGGCTGCCTGTCGCCCGCGACGCCTGGGGCTGCCTGTCGCCCGCACGCCTGGGGCTGCCTGTCGCTCCGCATCGCCTGGGGCTGCCTGTCGCTCCGCGATCGCCTGGGGCTGCCTTTTGCTCCACACAGGGTGCAGAGTGCGAGGGAGAAGTGGAGCTCCCGCTGCCGCCTCTATGGCCAGGGGCTCCTCCCGAGTTCGCCTCCCGAGGGTCCGCTGCTGCTGCCGCCGCCTCCCGAGGGTCCGCTGCTGCTGCCGCCGCCTCCCGAGGGTCCGCTGCTGCTGCCGCCGCCTCCCGAGGGTCCGCTGCTGCTGCCGCCACCTGGGGTCGCCAGGGATCCTGCTTCGCCTGGGGTCGCTGGGCCTCTGCTTTGCCTCGGTCGCTACACTGTGGCTGGAGCTCCATGAAGGGGAGCTGCCGCCATGAAGAAAGGGGGAGGTCAGGAGACCAGCTCCCCAGCCGCATTTCCGTGGCAGGAACACGGTGGCCGGAGCCCCACGGAGGGAGCTGGCGGCCACAAAGAAGGGGGAGGTCAGGAGACCAGCTCCCCTGCAGCAGTTTCGCTGTCGGAATTGGGTGGCCGGAGCCCCACGGAGGGGAACTGCCGGCCATGAAGAAGGGGAGGTCAGGAGACCAGCTTCCCCGCAGCAGTTTCGCTGCCGAGATTGTGTGGCCGGAGCCCCACGGAGGGGAACTGCCGGCCATGAAGAAGGGGGAGGTCAGGAGACCAGCTTCCCCGCAGCAGTTTCGCTGCCGGAGATTGTGTGGTCGGAGCCCCACGGAGGGGAACTGCCGCCATGAAGAAGGGGGAGGTCAGGAGACCAGCTCCCCAGCTGCACTTTCGCGGCAGGAGATAGTGTGGCTGAAGCCCCGGAAGAGGGAGCTGCCGGCCACGAAGAATTGGGGGTGCCAGACATTCCACCATGGCCACCCCCAGAAACAACTTGCTTCCCCTCTTCCGGGACTTTGGGACTGAGGGGAGGTGGCCATTGAGGCCATGTGTGCTTTGCACAAGGGGGTATATGTGGCAAAGTGCCCCCTGTGTGTATTTTGTGTTACGTGTTGTGTGTAAATGTTGGTGTATAGGCATTGGTACACGGGATATAAGCGGGTCTGTGTTTCACATGTGTTTAAATTGTAGATTTGTATTTAGGCACGAGGAGGGCACAAATCACATCACGTGCAAGTAAAAGTAATAATATGTGAGCACGGGAATTGCACTTTAATTAATTCACGTGCAGTTGTACCGAGATTCCAATTGAATGATTGACTAGCAATCGAGTCTCGGTACAACTGCATAAAAGCTGTATGTTTTCACTCACTCGGGGTGGTGTGTTCGTTGAGTGGAGAACGGAGAGAGAGAAGGAGAGTACTATTATAAACAATTGCTATCGCGTGCTGGAGGACCAGCACGATACTTGTTTATTTATTTACTCACCGTGGTTGTGTGTCTGTCCGTCCACCGGTTGTTTAGTGTATAGTCCGCTTTTGTTTGTCTATTTATTTTGGCGCAAGTGCCGTGTCCTGTTTTGTGTTCTGTTTGTTAAACCTTTTTATTTATTTGTTATTAAACGCTGAGTGCAACCATCGCACTCAGTTTCATCATCACCGTCTGTCTGTGTGTTTCTCTCTCTGGTCTGAGTTCCTCCCTGCAGCCAGTCTGTCACACACCCCCAACATCCCCAGCCTCCTCCCTGCCATCAGTACCCTGCTCCTGCCTTGCCTCATCTCTAGTTTTTCTCGGGCAGGCTCTCCTTTGGTGTCCCTGTTCCCCACAGTTAAAGCACCACATTGTATCAGAGCTAACAAATACAACGCAACGTAACACTGAAGCTCCAAGCGACAACAAACACCTGCCCCGGGTTATTCAGCAGTAAAAATGCCTGTCTCCGAAAAGACAGGACGTGTTTTACATTGGTATTCTTACACCCTAACAGAATATTTTTACTTGGGGACACCAGTTTACCATATCGGGCAAGTTCATTCTCCAGGGTCTCATTTTTTAAAAACAGTGGCACATTAGACATAATTACCTTGGTAATAAGGGTTACTAAGGGGGACACTTGAGTGAAATCTCCTTTGACTGAAAAACCTTCCTCCACTAGTTGAGTGACCAACGATACCTCTTTTAAAAATATGACAAACCTTTTATTTATGTGGGACGCCGACACTATGTTCTCATACCCAACTACCTCCCCTACCGCCAGCAGGCACTCCTCCACCGACACGCCAGTATCCGGCAAGCAGCTAACCCCGTGTCGACGGCTAAGAGCCCCCAACCCTCCTGAGAGTGAGATCCCATAACGGGATCTACACACACACACACACACACACACACACCTACCCAGTAAACAGTAAAATGCAAACAAAAAAAATGAAAAAACAAAGATATAAACAAACTAAACGATTATCAAATAATTATAGTAAGTGCAAACAATTGTAGCAAAAAAAACCTCTCCTACCGCACCAGCGTTCGACCTTTCAATTAAAACATAATGTGGTATTTTGCTGTACTAATATGTTATGCATGAATGTAAGATTGGCTTTCTGTGGTGATCTACTTTTTTCTTTCAAATAGCATATATCTACAGGGGTGGCCAATTTCTAAAAAAAAACACTTGTTGTCCAAGGGACAAAATGCTAGAAAAACCTCAACAAATTTATAACATACTTTAAGGAAATGTTTCTTTCAGTGCAGTTTGAAACACATTTGCTAGTACATTTTAAGTAACATACTAAGAGTACAAGTACTTGGGAGTTATTCAAATATAAAAATAGCTTCTGCCTGTTTTTTCCACTCTTTCTTTATAAGCTGAATTCAGCTTCTGATGTACAGGTGCGGTGGCAGTACGGCCGCACCGGCAACTTTTCTTGTTAACTTTAGTTTATGAATGAGCATTTGCACTGCCTGCAAGAAAGTCATGAATCAACGTTTCAATCAATTAGTATTGCAGAGTGCGTGCTGTCATTTAGTGTTTCAACCAATTAGCACTAAGCATTGCTATGCGAGGGCGATGTTCATTGTTCCAACCTATCACTGATAGTATCAGCACCAAGCACTGTCATGCTAGAGACAGCGTTACAGAGTTACAGAGATTCATTAAAAATTAATCTCTCTAACTTCCAGAACCACATTTAAACAGTCGAGAATAAAGGATATTTAACTATTAACATGTGTCAATATATTTCTCAATAAACAAATCATAACCTTCCTGCGCTTCTTTTTACTAGTAGTAACAACCAGTCCACGTTCTGTATGCCACTTACTTTAATTTAATTAAACCAAAGAAATCGTACTCTAAACTGTACTTTTAGTGGTGCTGTCTTCTATGTCGTGTTCTTTTTTTTATTCGCTATGCCCTTTTATAACTGTTACTGCAACAGCCCAGGCCAGTGAGGCACGATAATTTCCATTAGTAGGCTCATGCTAGTACTGTATTTGGAATTTGAGATTTTGTTTAGTATGGATTCAAGTAGAAAGTGACATTTTATGTGTTCGGCAAGAACTCAGAAGAGACGTTCAATCGTTAAGGAAGGTAAATAAACAAGGTAAGCTTATGTCTGTTTTAATGGTTGTATAACTGCCATTTTCATTTTTAGCTTCCAGTAGAAAATAGTTTTTCCATTGACCATTGTTGACATTTTGAGGTGAATATTTTGTAATTGACGGCAATGTAATGGGGGAGTTTCAAAATGTAAAAAAGAAATGCAAGATGTTTTTAAGAGGCAGGGAGGGATGCAAGATGTTTATAAAGGAGGGAGGGGGTGAAACTACTAAGAGATAAAACAATTCAAATAAAAACAAAATCTATACAACTCAATTTACAACGATATTGACTTCAATCTTTCTTTCACAATAAAGAATTACTCGCAGATAAAAGCTCACGCCACTAGCTCATTTGCGAACAGGTTCATTGCTCTGTATCCCCGGATTGCTATTTAAATAGCGCCCCTTTTAATGCAAACACATAAGATAATTAATACTTCAAGTCATTTCTTTGTTAATTCTACATGTTGCCATTTGTTAAGTTTAACAAGCCGTGTGTATGGTCGAGAATGGTCTTCACATCTTTCCAATGTCTTAACTCCTGCAATTATTGATGTCCACCAGCCGTCAATAGATGAAAATCAGCAACCGCACATTCAAAACCCAAAGCCTCAATGATTTGTTCCACCCCCAGAAATCGCAGCCCCGAACATAGCAGCTATGTTTCAAAACTGCACTTTCACAGGAAACCTGCAATTAAAAAAATACATAAATAAATGAACTTTACAAAATACATAAATAAAATATTTAAATTACAAATGTAATTCCTTTCTTTTAGTAATAAATGAATTTGTTTAATAATACTGTTAGTTGTAGAATCAGTTTGTTATATTTACCTATTTAAAACTGTTACTGTTCTTTACTAATAGCAGACGAAACACAACTGTCTTTTGTTTAAATGTTTTCACTTAAGTAAATTAAAAACTAAACTTTATATCAATTTTTTTAATGTTTGGTGTGTTTGTTGAGAAAAAATACCATTGTCAAAGAACCATTGCAGCAGCACAGACAAGAGCACCGCAGGACACATAGGAAAAAAAAAGTTCATAATCTTAATGTTATTGCTGTTAAAGGTTTAAACGGTTTATAATGACCTCCAGGCCAGGAAACGACCTGCCTGTCAGTTATTATTGCTTAATTCCATTACTGCAACTATGACCACCTATTATAGTTCCTGTTGCCTGGTAACCTGCTGTAGTGTGGCTTTAAAATTCTAAATATGTCTTAGTGGAAATAGTGGAGTTGTAGAGTAATACATTAGGAATTCTACCAATAATAAGATGTATTTTTCAGAATGTTCTGCTTCAGTCATGATAAATGACCTTATAACCTTATATTATTCCATGCACCGCTGTGTCAAATACTGTGATAAATGAACACAAATTAATTTGATAAGCAAGATACAACTACTTTTGTAATACATGCTTTAAATAAAACACAAACGGCTGGTTCCACAGACCCCAGATAAAGTGGTCCAAAATGAATGCGAATCTGGATCTGTGAAACCAGCTGTAAATGATACTTTAATAAGAGTGTAAAAAGAAAATGATAAAAACAACCAGACATAAGAACCTTAGGTGTGTCTCCTTAAATATGATATTAAAAAAAAACAAAAGGACAGTATCTTCAATGAATTAAAAAAATTATGAGAATCAGAAAAATTGCCATGTTCTGAATGCAGGTGTCCAGACCCTTTTTTTAATTTTAATAAAAGTCAATCTGATCATGCCTATTAAGATATTTTACTCCTTATATATTGGTTAAAAACACACGTGCCAAATAAAGATTATGTTTTTACCAATTTCTAATAGAATTGCATAAAGTTATCAAATTGCGCTCTCTCATATAGTTTTTTGTACTGTGGAACAAATTATCAACTTAAACTGCAGAGCTCAACTTTTAAACATTGTTGATTTTTTAGTTTTAATATTCTGGTATTAATGTAATTTGCTATTGAAACAAATTTGGTTAATCCTTGCAACAGTGGTTAAAGAAAAGGGCTTGTAACCAGGAGGTCCCCGGTTCAAATCCCACCTCAGCCACTCATTGTGTGGCCCTGAGCAAGTCACTTAACCTCCTTGTGCTCTGTCTTTCGGGTGAGACGTAATTGTAAGTGACTCTGCAGCTGATGCACAGTTCACACACCCTAGTCTCTGTAAGTCGCCTTGGATAAATGCGTCTGCTAAATAAACTAATAATAATGTGGTATTCTGTTTGCTAAATCAGCTTGTTGAAAATGCAATACTGTTTAAAATTGCAAGACCATTACACAAAAGGGGCTAATAAAAAAGTGTGTTTCATACTATACAGTATATATTTAACTGGCAAGGTATTTGAAGAGTATGTGGTTTGTGTAGTTTATACCTATACACACTAAAATGAAAGGAATTAAATATCTAGTTAATAGGTTACAATTTCTGAAAAAACATTAATCTTCATTGAAGAATGATCTTCTTTTAAAGATTTGATACTTTGGCGTACTATTATAATGTCAATGTATTACATTGAAGAAAAAGGAGTGTTACTTCCACCATTACCAGCAATGACAACACAGCGATACTGATTTGTTCTGTCCTGCTTCCCCTCAGACTTCCTCATGCACTGCAGTGGACCAATACTAGTTTGTCTTGATTCATACCATTGTTTTTAGAGCTGTACAAGCTTGGAAAAACTCTCTTTAAGGATCAGTTCAGTAAAAAATGCATTTATATATAATTAATTTTATATTGGGATTCCGTTCTTTCTTTTGTTTCATGAATTGGCTTTCAGTGACTAACAAAAAAAAACACAACTCTGTTACACCTGAGAGCTGAAACGTGTCACTAGATCTCATCCTAGACGCGATTCTCAGGCCTGCATGTCTTCTTACTGTGCTCACACTCACTGACAGCTTCGGAGTTTAAGTTCTGTGAATGTTGCCAAAAAGGCTGCATATCCAGAGTGAGCCTACAGGGTACTGTTTGCATGAGTTTGAAACTCTGAATAATAACTTGCTGTAGCTCTAAGTGTTATATCATTGCAATGTCAACAAAATCACTGATTGTCACAGAGGATCATTTATTAAAGGCACTTTACCTATGCTATATTGACTAGTATTGAAGGGTGATGTCTACCTAATTTCGTACTGTATATAATATCACCCATTTTAATGTGTATTCTATCCACCTACTAATGCCACCTAGCACCTACCTGATGGTTTTGATGATTTTTTCACCGTAGGCTATTTCTTTAATCTTATTTTGATAACTTGCTTCCATTTTATGTTTACATGACACAGAATTTGTAACATCCAAACTAAATGACCCGAAAGACCGAGATTCGTCCCCTTATTTGCTCTGTCTCCACTTGTAGTATGCTATGCATCAGAAACCCATTAAAATATATTTCTTTCAGAGATGTAATTTGCATTTCATTTATCTTCAGGAATATGTCATTAGTGATCATCAGAGCTCAGAAACATAAGTATCTCACTGGCATTCAGTGACACGATAATGCAATTGACACGGTTTGCTGGTGGCATAACAATTTAAAAAGACAAAATCAAATCAATAAGAACCTGCTGTAATGAAAGAAAAAAACATGCCATCCAAAAAAGTGCTGGAAATGAATGTTTCATGCATTTAAAATAACACTTTTTGAAATGTACATAAGTATTGCATGACAAGTGGAAGCTCCCTGACTTGCATTGACATTCAAATCCTATTATTCTGCAATTTCAATAAACGTTACAAAAGCTCCCATTGATAGCATAGCAGTTAGCCAGACTCTAAGGAGAAGCAGGAACCTTTTTTTAATTAAAATCCAGGACCTTAGAAAAGGAAAGATCAAAGCATGTATACAGTTATAGCAACAGTTGTAATAACTACAAAAACATTGCCTGTATCTTGGATTTTACCAGACAAAACTGATATATGTACGCTATGCACCCTGTACAATGATATTATTATGTAGAACAATTGTTTCAAAAGAAGTACTGTATTTGGAATGGTTATCTTTTCTGTTGTAAACACCTGATTACAAGAAATGTATAGTGGTGCAATATCCAAAGCCAAATTCATTTTTGCAATTGCATGTCTTTACATTACAGAAAACATTAGAAAAAGAAGAAGTCTTCTATTACAGGGCAGAAGCTCTGCAAATGTAAATATTTCAGTTTTTGCTGTGTTATTCCTAAACCAGAAACAGGCGCAAATGTGTTCAGACTGTATTAGATAATTGATTGCCAGTTTAGCCTGGCCACATCTACAATGGAGGAGCTGAGAAACAGCTCCTCAGTTCAACTCAAAGAGAGTAGCTACCTGTGATCGCTGCTCTGGACATGATGAATGCCATCTGCTCGGGTACATATTTAAATTCCTGACACTACTTAAAAGGGCAGTTCATTTTTTTTTTTTTTTTTTAATTTGATAGCACACTCACCAAGCTTAACCACATCTCCTGAATCTATGTGTTCTTGCTGCTCTCCTGTCAAGCCACCCTTGCACACCGTCTAAAGAAAGCTATAGCAGGACTCTGTCCTGCTATAGAATGTCAAGTTTAAACAGCGTTGAAATGGAAATTCAATACGGCTAACACTAATGTAGAATTCCTCAGTGCTCCTGAGTAACAATGTATCATCAATTACTAATTAAAAATAGTGAATCTGCTTATAATTAGCAATGTTGTGAAAGTTTAAAAAAAATAACGACTATGGATTGTGGGGTGGCACCAATGTGTTTTGAAATTATTAGATGAATTCTTTAAATAGTTACTTGTAAATACAACAAACAAGTATTGCAGATAGAGTAAACTGAGATTTATTAAATTGCCCTGCTGAATAAGTAAGAAAAAAACGCACACGCCTCCGGTTTGTTACTGAAAACAGACTTTACATTCTGTGTTTGGGACTTTTATAGAGTGCTTTGAAGATGCAATAACATCTGATAAATTGCAAACAGAAGAGTACATTTAAATGCAGGAAGGAATATATTATTTTAAAATCGAATAAAGGGAAAATGACCATTCCTCAGTTACAGAATCATTATTGAAGGAGTCTATAAGTAGAAAATACACAGCATGCTTTTAACAGTATTGTCTTTGTATTGTTATGTTATTCTAGCACTGATATTGTGAAGTACAGGTATGGATTATGTGTTGGTAGTCATGTTATGTTTCATAATGTTTTGATAAAGGATGATATTCCCTCCTTACATGATTCTGTATATTGTACTGTGATATAGATTTGTATGGTGATGGATGATGAAAAGAACATCCTGCAGCTACTTTGATCCAAATGATTCTTGAATAATGAATACATGTGATGTATAAATGATCCCCATGTCTCTTCTAAGTTGTGCCTTTTAACAAAATACTATTACACACATTATCGCGATACATATCATATCATGACTTGCACATAGGGACACGTATTGTATTTTTTCTTTTACTCAAGAATGGATTCTTTATTTTCTAATAATAAGACCCCAGCTGCATCTTCTGTTTCCTTTTTATTTCTCAACTGTCTGTGGTCCATCATCATCATCATCATCATCATCAGATGCCATTGAGCTTTTCACTGAAGCATAGCATCCGTGTCTGTGGTACAAAGAAGAAATTGAAGGTCACAGGTAGGACACAGAGACTGTACCGTTCCTAAAGAAATCTGCACCTTCTGAAGAACCCAAGTCCATGAAATGTACTATTACAATTCAGTTCTTATGAGTTTCTAACTATTTACACACAATAAACCAGGTGTCACATGGCACATTGATTAAAGATTGAATAATGAGACTTGGGTACATTTGTAATAAGAAAAATTCTTATTTTATTTTAAAAGCAAGGTCAATGAATCCTAAGGTTACCATTAGGAGAGAAGATTTTGTGATTACATAGCGTGGCAGAGTACGGGGAGGAAAGATGTTTCCCTTCAGACCGTGTCTGTGGTAACGGCTGAGCCTTGACAACTACGATTGCAAGTATTTTTTGTATAAACCTCCCAATTTAAAAATGTCATTCTGTGTTTGCTTTGTAATGATTTTACATTTTATTTTGTTTCATATTTTCATTTCATTTTATGTGTTACATTTTGTTTTATTTCATGCTATTTAGTATTTGTGAAAAAAAACGGGGCTCTATTCATAGGCATTACCTATGTTAAAATCCATTTTCTTCCTAATTATATATGCATTATGAACACATCATAGAGACATTTAAAACCACGCTTTTAAACTTTATAGTTAACACATCCACATACACTTCCCAACACAAGTGTGGATAGCTATTATAATACTTCTTTATATAAGCAATATTTAATTAATTCTGTGCACTAAAACATTGTGCTTAGATGCATTATATAACTATTTTATTTAGTGCAGGGGTTTTCAACTGGGGGTACGTGTACCCCTGGGGGTACTTCTAGAGCCCTTTTCACACTGGCATTCTTTTTAAAGAAGCTTGACCTGGGTGACAGAAGCCCCAGAAGCAGCTTGTTAGGGACTCTTCCATCCAAGCTTCTCTGGATTGAATCGTCGGTCCAAATGTTGATTAGAGGAGCTGGCTGATGGTGTGTCTCAATCAACAGAAATATGGCTAAACAGAATAAACAGAAATGTTCCTTGCGGAAACCTTCACGCAGGCATAGCTGTTTGTTATTTCTTTTGGTCATACATTTGGTCTCGCTCGACTGGGTCAAAGCGTGTCAACCCACATCCGGAGGTGGGTCGCTGCTGACGCTGGTCAACCCGGGTACGTGGTTTCACACTACACGGGATTGTGACCCCGGTAGCCAGAACCATTGTGCATAAATATTTCATTTTTGTTTAGCAGTTCAAAGTTTACAGTTTGACTATAAATTTAAAAATGATTACCAACCTGTACACATGAATGATTTAGTTTGAGCAGACACCAAATGTGCATAAAACACACCAAACATTAACCCAGTATCTTCAAAAACGCATACAAACAAAATAACCCACACACATGATTTTATAGTGGCTTTAGCAACAAAGTTAAAAACACACAATTCAGAATAATTCAAACTTGCAAAGCTGCTTACCCAGAGCTGTAAGTTGTACAATTGACCCTCAGATAAATACAATGTAGCAACGGCTTGTATTCGCCTTCTGAAAACAATATGTTCATAAACTGAACATAAGAAATTTAAATCAAGAAAAGTGAGAAGTGGGGCTTACTACGACAGAGTAGAAAAGTTGTTTGTTACAACTCGCCAGCCAATTTTTCTTTGCTATTGGAGTGTTTGTTGAACGCCGTCATTTTGTATAATTCTATACAGGCAGGCCTGTGACGGTAAAGGCAAAATACGTCGTCCTCTTCAGATTCATCTGACAGGCTGCCGGCAGTACATACTCAGCAACATGACATAGTGTTTTCCCAACTGCATAAGCAAGTGCTCCTTTCATGTGGCTGTTGACTTCCAACATATTTTGTTAACTTCAATATGTGGAAACATGATAAAAACAGGGCTGTGCTTGATTCATATTTAGCAACCCATTAATCATAAATAGCAATTATGTTCTACGTACAAACCGCATTATGAGGAGAAAATAAAACATGTCCATGGTTTGTGTTGGAAAACTGTGATCTTCATTGTGGGTGGTCTCATTGACCTTAGAGTAAGTAGCGTAGGGTTCCGAAAAATATAACGTTACACGTCTCCACGTGTTGCTACAACTGTTTAAATAACTTGCCTGCAATTTTTCTTTTCATTGTTAACATCCTCACAGCCTTTTACACTTATAAACTTTAAAGTCTGTTTCAAAGCTCTTTTCAAAATGTCCGCTCTAGTGCACTGACAGTGTAAGGATTATTGCCCACATTTGTGTTTTTTTTTAAAATCACTCTTCCTGACAGATCTCAAACCCCAGTGCACTAGAGCAGCCATTTTGAAAAGTTTTGAAACAGACTTTCAAGTTATGAGTGTACAAAACTGTCAGGATGTTAACAATGAAAAGAAAAAAAAAATACAGGTACGCTATTTAAACAGTTGGGGACGTACAACGCTATATTTTTCGGAACCTACTACTTACACTAAGGACTGTAAGATAAGAACCTTAAATGTTATTAATTTATTTGGGTGAAAAGCTGTGAAGGCCTTCAATATATACCACAATGTGTCTTCATGGCCATGACTGCTTAATTTATTGGTGTTTCACAGGAGAAATGATGATTTTGTGGGCAAAGCTGGTCAAAAGACATTCTCAAACTAAATGAATTTGGAGTAATAGTTGAGGAATGGGCTCATATCCCTTCACAAAAGTCATGCCACATGAACATAATTATGTGGACAGTATCAGCTTTGACTACAATTTAAGAAGTTGTCTGAAGTCCTACAATAGAACTTAGATAACCCATTTACTATCATATAATGTAATTAATACTCAAACAATACCTTAGAAAAAACACGAAGAATGAAAACTTTCTTTCGGACAACTATTAACTGGAACACACTTGTGACTCAGAGAGAGATTTGGAAAGGGAAAGTGTACAAACTCTTTGACCTCTAGCTATCCCTACATTTGTTAGTGACCACATCCTACTTTGTCAGATAAAACATTTGTTTGTGACTTGTCAGTTAACAGATGCCATTTTCCATTCAAAAGGAAGACATGTCATTTTTTCTATCAACACACTATCAATCACTTAAAGCTGGCTTAACAGTGTGAAAGATCATACACTGGGCTGAAATGTGAACTCAGACTCTTGGCTTCATCTTGTCTAATGGGCCAGATGTGCAACAAAGAGACTTTAATTCAATCCATTTGCTAAGTTGCACATTTTATGTTTCCAGTCTTTCAAAAGGCTGATATCTTGCTCTTATTTCTATGGTTTCCTAATTCCCTTAATGTGGTACTTCACTTGTCTTACATGTTGTAGTGCATGTTTCATTTTTAATAAAATATCAGTACATTAAAGCTGTATGCGCTAGCTGCTTATTAGGTACATATATGTCAATCCCAATTAGTTGTGATTGATTCTGTCTCCACTATATTTGGCGTACAAAATAATCAATTCTCCTGTATAAAATCAATGCCATGCTGTAAATCAGGAAAACTAAACAGTATACAGTATTTCTTTTTTTTTATATGGCATAGCCTCCCTTATATGGTCTAAACAGTGGAAAGACAATCCTCTTGCACATATGCCTTTGTGTGAAGTAGTGTGTCATTATGTAGGAGAGGATTGTTTTGAAATCGTATCAGATGCAAGTCTATGTGAAACAGACCTAGAAAGGCACAGGATTATATATTTTTTTCAATAAGGAAATGGTTGTTGAAGCCCTGAAGCCCAACGAACCGCAAGAAAAAATAATGGCACAGTGGTGCATGTGTGGATACACAGAAGGTATTGATTTTCCCTTTACTTTTTTGTGAAGAAAAGGAAAAAAAATGTTTTGATGTGGGTTTCTGAGTAATTGACTTTCTATTTTTATTCAGTGATACATTTTGACTGGGATCTTAATCTCTATTCTGAAAAGCTAGCCATACTAGAGGAGATGTCACGACGGCCTTCCCCAGAAACAACACCATCTGTTTTGTTTTGTTCTGTACTCAATAGCTGCTAATGCAGGCACAATAGTGATATTGGAAATGGGTGTGTGTGTGTGTACGGCTGAGGCTCACTTTTCACCCTTTTACACACAGAGCCAGACACAGAACTTGCAGTTTAGCACTTACGTGCACTTTTATTTTTTACAATAATAACAAAACAAATAAACAAAAACCACTTTGGAACGCTAACAAACTTTCCTCGTTCCTAACTACAGCTGGATGACCAAGTCATTTACCAGCCAAAAACAAACACTTCTTCACACACACGACGCGTAGTGTGCTGGTGTAAAACCAGCATGGGTAGCAGTTGTTTGGGTTTAGCTTTTCTTTTTACCTCATGACTCATGTCTCTCGTTCCGCCTCTAACACACTAACCTGGTTCAGCCAAAGCTGCAGGTTTTTATGCATGTGACCGTCTCCAGTCTCAGCGCAAACATACCACAGTTTGCATTTGTTGCATCTTCTTAGCGAGATCTTTAGCATTATATTGCGAGAGTCGTGCAACATTATTCAAATAAATAGCAGGAGTTGAGTTGTGGTTTGCTGCAGCAGAGGGTGCCCAGAGTATAACGTCTATACATGCAAGGGTGCAAGAATCAAAATGTAAACATCATCTGTACAATGCATTCTGTTCTGTCTTCATTTTACTTATTTTATTACTATTTAATACTATTTTAATACACACAGATTCTACAAAGTCGCAGATAGCATTGCGCTTGTTTAGTACATTTCACTCTAGATTTCCTACTGGTTGCAACTGGTTTGCAACTATTGCGACAGGCGCAACACTTTAGTACTTCTTTCTACCCCATAAAGTCTTATGAGAACCACAATGCTGTTTGGAAATGAGTTTACAGGAAACTGATGAAGTAAATCAGCCTGTAGGGCAGAACAATGGTCAGTTAAGAAAGTTTTCATGTGGATTTGTATACTGGAACCCTGTGATTTAATAAAGGGCTGTTTTTAGATTTTGCAAGTGATTTAGCCATATATACAGTACAGTAAGTACACATTAATACATTTAGTAAGTTCAATATGTTAAGTAAATTAACAAAATAAATCTTTATGGGCTATGAGCAAAATAAATAGTTTATGAAATTCTTGTTTGCACTGCTAGGTACACTTTTTCTCCTAGAGTTTGGTTTCTGCTCTTTTGTTATGCTTAGTTCAAACAGTTAAAATGTTTGTATCTCACATTGTGGGAATATTGTCATGAGTTCCTCAGAGTTTGAGTTTGAAATCCCACTTACCCAGATAAAAGTGTCTGTTGTAAATGAATATAGTAGTGAGGACTAAGTTTTAGATGTAGAACATGAAAGTGGCATAGAAAAATTAAAAAAAAACAAAGGAATGTGAACCAGGAATGGAGAGTAAAGTTATTGATCATTGAATTGAATGCAAGCAGAGATTTGTAGCCAGTGGAGGGTGCGAAGCAGAGGGGTAACGTAGCGAAAGTAGCGAGTTTGGGATACAAGACGAGCAGCAGAATTTTGGATGAGCTGAAGGGGGCTTATAGTAGCGGGGAGACCAGCAAGGAGAGAGGCACAGTAGTTAGACAATTTGTAGAATTAAGCAATCAAAAGATCAAAGGGTGACGTCACAGAAATGTTTTACTAATTGATTAAATGTGTTTTTTAAATACAACTTCACATTTTTATTCAGTTGTATTTCTTCTGATCAACCACAAGGTACACTTCCAACTAGAACTGAACAACCTCTAAACTCTAAATGCCAAAGCACCATAGTACAGACCTGTGACAGGGCAGGAGTCCTGTACATGTAATTATGGTAAACATTTGTTGTTTCTTTTTTTTTGAAAAATTGAATAATTGAGGATCAATTACACCTGACCACATGCTATAAAAGCAGAGCTGGGAGCTAGCTCCAGAGAGTGGTTACTTCAGAAAAAGGACTGGTTGCTGCACCAAGATAGCCTTAGCTTGGGTGCTTGATTTCGTTGATATTGTTTGTTTAAACCTTTTGTTTGTAAAATAAAGGTGCGCGAGAAGCGCTGAAACTGTAAACTCCCGTCTCTGCTATTCCCACCACTAGTCTTGAATAACCGACTCCCCTATCACAAGACAATATTAAAAAGTAAAAAAGCAAAACAAAACATAATATTGGAAAATAATATGAAACTTAATGAAAAAGGTGAAGGCAACAGTAAAAAAAAATGAATAGGAAAATTAAGCTACTTACTCTTTATATGTTATGGCAAAGTGGCAGCGGCCAAGGCTGGTTAGCAGGAAGAATAGCACACCCAGAGGCAGGAACAAAACATAACAAAACAAATCATTTAAACAAAATAATACAGCACCCAAGGTCAGCCATCACGGTGCATAAACAACCCTGTCTAACCTTCTTTCTCTGTTCCTCTGTTCAGGCTGGGCAACGCCTTCACTAAACAGCTCTTTTTCTCTGGTTTCTATTTTATAGTATGTGGCTGGGCTTAATTGATCACCAGTGATTCAATTAAGCCCCAGCCACATTGTGCACCTGGATCTGGCAGAGCTGGGATTTTAACCCCATCCGTGCCAAACATAAATTTAAAACGTTTATTAACACAGCACTTAACAGGTCTCTTCACCTCCTCTCCCTGCTCTGTAAATGACGGTTCCTCCTTCTCTGGTTCCCAGGATGACAGCAGCTCCTCCCACTCAGGAAGACAGCGGCTTCTCCACCTTTGATTCTGTAGATGGCAGTGCTTCTCTCTCTATCTCTGGAAACAGCAACTCTGCCCTTTTTGGCACTCGGGATGGCAACAGCAACTCCCGCTCTGGCAACAGCAACTTATCCCTCAGTCACTGATTGCTCTCTTGCTGTCGCAGTTTCCTGTATCAATGCTCTCAACATTTCTTCAATTTTTTTCTGCAGTTCTCCTCCTGGTCATTTTAACACAACAAAAAAATACAAAACATTTACTTGTGCATGGTCTCTGCCCTGTCACAATATACACACTGCAACATTTATATAACCTTGTCTGTTTGCAGATAATGTGATGTGGACTCACTCCAATAGTTGTAAATGCAGATATATGTGTGAAATACATTTAACTATGTATAGCTGCCATAACAAAGTATCATGTACTTTTAAGACAATATGATATACAGTATGTGATATATGCATTACATTTTGTATCAGTTTACCACTTGCCATTGATCTGGTAGCACTCTCTAAAGCCCAGTGAGAATTCTGAGTTGTGATCAGACCTAATTACTCATTTGGACTGAAGAGAGACAGTATACTCTTAAAGTAAAGTCAGCACTGATGGTGCTGAAAGGGGGCCCAAAGGAAGACATGACTCTGTCAGGTTGCCTGATACCGATAGCTCTTATTGTTCACTGGAGAGCTTCAAAGTTGTTTTGGAAGAAATAATAAAGTGTGTTTGGCCAGAAGGAATGTGGCTGCTGTTAGTTTTACAGCCCCCTTGGGTAGTTTTTGGGGTAGGAAAGGAAAAGGAAATCAGCACCATACTTGTGGACTACCATCCGCTAGGGTCTGAGCTACATGTGTTGCTCTCCTTCAAGATGTCAATGGGCAATTGTGTCTTGTTAATGATGTTAAAGGGCAGTGGTCATAAAACTACTTCACCTCCTAAACATACTGTTGAGGAAATGGAAAAGGGCTTTGTTAATGCAGCTTGTTATGGCTTTAGATTTTATCCATCTATGGGAAAGAACTTCTTTGATTACCGACCGATAAATCATGATTGATTAGATACTAAACTTATAGATGGTTCAATGAATGGCCCACCTCACCTTGCAGGTAAACAAGACTTTGTTGGGTCTGTAAGCTATATCCCTTTCACATGGTTTGAAATAAATCAGAATGCTGGTGTGATATCTCAAATGTAATTGTTTTAGATGTAAGAAATCAACCGATGGGTTGTGTAAGTATTCAGGAGTTTGAACTTCCTCTGTAATGCCCCTGATCACTCTCAACACCTCATAGAAACTGATCATCTCTGCTAACAGGTCTTAACCTGCATTAACCTCAAAAACAGCAGAAACATTACCATTGTTATGGCAACACAATGGATTGCACAGTTTGGATATGTCAAAATCCAAACTGGATGTTCACGATTCTGAAGGTCATAACATTGTAGCTCCAATTGGTGTTACCAGAACCATTGTATTGCCATTGTAATGCCAGTTTTTGGTATTGCAGCCTGTTTAGTTTGGAATTCAAATGTCCACTAATTATTTCTGCCTTTTATTAAAGACAGCTTTGAAGTTGGTCTTATAAAGCACACTTGAAGATTCATATTCAAAAAAACAATAACACAACCTATAAAATGGGCAGTATATATTATACCAGCAAACACAACTATAGACTACACAAGTGGAAACATAACATTTTAAAGAATATACATTGATTTTTCTACTTCTGTTTTGATTTTAAAATTTAAAGAGACAGTAACCAAATACACAGTGCCTCTACATACCAGCATTCTGTATCAACATAATTTTGGGGTCTCGACCAAATCCCTATTGAAAATAATGGTTAGATACCCTCTACAATATGAAACCTGTCGATTATGGAATGAAATGATTTGTAAGTCTTGGATGTCTGAAACCAATGCAAACCTGTGCTGTCTGCAATCAACTCCTGTGATTTTTCTTTTCTAAGTTTATACTAAGTATATTGTGTAATTACACACATGTCCTGAGGGTATGGTGCGTCTGCAGTAAAATACTTGTTTACATAATGGAGAGTAAAACTGACATTAATTCAATCCTTGAATTGCAGGATATACCTGGATAGTATATATATAATGGCACATTATGATATCAAAAAGATACATTAAATCACTGTCTGGGTGACAAACAGTGCTACAGATGCATTTAATGTCACTTCCGGTTTTAGTCCTGCCCGCTTCTGATGATGTCATCCAAGTACAGTCCGATTACGAGCATTGGTTTCCATGTACAATTACGAGTAATGGGTTCTCTGCACGCTGCTAAGAATTTCTCTGTTCCATAAACTAAAGTCAAATTAAATGATTATAAAGTTGAATGCCTATACCTTACAGGATATTGGTTATTTATGTTAGCATACGTTTCAAATATGTACAAATAGGACAACAATATAAATATATTTTTTTTTTAATGTTTACTGCATATGTATGAGAAGTTCAGAAAGATGACAACATTGCATCATTTACTGGATGTTTAACTTTGGAACTGTTTTTTAGTGATGGCTATAAATATACATGCAGCACTTCCATACCATTAATTGCAATATTGTATCTTAAAAAATAATTTGGCAAATCATTTGATGCACAATGTTAAGTGTTAAGGTATTCAAACTATAAATAATTTACTTACTTGTGAAATCTTGAAATAAGCAAAAAACAAAATCCTTCCTAAAATCAATCTATACCTTTTTACAGGGGATTTAAAATGATTTAAATGCCAATAGTCATCTGAAGCATTCTGTTTAAAAAGCTTCTAATCCGTTGACATTTATTCAGTAAATTGTGAAATGGTATAACTATAAATCACAGCTTGCAAGCTTAAAAAAAAAAAAAGTATGACAATATATATTTATAACTTCTTTATAGCATAGATTGTATGATTTAACTATCTCCATACCATATGCAGTATGATACTGTTTCCCAGGCTGAACATTTTGATTTTGTAAAGTTGTCAAACACAAATCACAATCAATATACTTCAGGTTACAAGTTGCATAAAGTAAAAACACATTTCTGCCACTCACAAAGTGATCACTTGTTTGAATGTAATTGATAGTTTTGAAGACCAAATGTGTACCTTTGAATGCTGGAAGTGAGCATGGCTAAACCCTGATGCGCATAAACAAACGACTCAATTGCCATACTCATTTAGGATACCCTTGTATATTTATTATTGTAGAAAGTACATACACTTGCTTGATGCTTGGCTCCATCTGCTTTATGTTTCTTAAAAGAGCCGGCCATAACTTCAAAAAGTAAAACTAAATCTAATGTAAAACTTAAAAAGACACTGATGAAGGAACTAGCAGAAACATGTGTTTACCTGACATAGTTTGTTAGAAATTTTACATTAGAATCAAAGAGTAATCTGTCCATCTCAGGATAGTGATGGTTGCTTCATTCTCTCAGCACAGTGCCGGTTACTTACTCTTGTTGCTCAGAAACCGATGTGAAACCCAGGATCCCCCTATATAGCAGTAAGTGTATAAGTATTTGTTTTCTGAAAGGCAGACAATAAGATAAACACACCCCATAGCATTACAGTGCCATAATTGTTCTACTGACAGTCAGTGATTGCTCTATTAGGACCTCGTTTCTTGTTTTCAATTAGGAAATAAATATGACTATGCCTCTTCCTCTGCTACTAATGGTGTTAATGGCTTGCAGTTGTATCCTGATTAGACTTTCCCCATAATCAATTTTGATGCAGGATATGCATTACACAGTTACTTGGTGTAGATACTTGTCAAGCAAGGTTGTTTACTTGCCCAATGAATAATTAGCTTATTATTATAATATTGTTTAAGTGGAAGCTTCAGTTAATTATGAATTCACAGTAAACTGCAATGCTAGAACTAGTGAAGGTTGCACTGCTTGAAGTTGGTCCGGTGTAGAAAAAAGGAAAATCACTAATTAACTAAAACTATTTCAGTATATTGAGACGGCAAGAAATAAAACAGAACAGCATTTCATGTTTCCTTTATTATTATTATTATTATTATTATTATTATTATTATTATTATTATTATTATTATTATTTATTAGGACTCCACTGTAATAGCTGTGGTGCCTCAGATAATACATAACCTACCTCAGATAATAAATAATTGACAAACATGATTCAAAGAAATGATACCTTCACTATTCGTTTTAGAATCCGATTGTCATTCTAGCCCACTGACCAGGTGGCAGTATCTGAATGATAGGTTAGTTGTATTGATACTGGACCTTTAGAATAGACACTTTAATGACATCTCCAATAAATACCCCTTGATGCGCTTATATTTATTTTAATTTAGAAAAAAAAGTTCATAGGAAAAGCCTTGTTATATGCTTGAAATGCACATTCATACTCTCTGCTCTCTATTGACTTAATTCTATAAGACTACAGCCAACAAATACACAATATATTTACCATAAAATATTTTTTTATATTACCCTAGAGTTTAGACCTTAATCCCCCAAGACATTCTGGTAATTTCAGCCAGTGTAGTGTTGCTGGGAAACATGCGAACTTTAACCTACCGAAGGTCATAGACAGTTGTGGTTGCTAGTAGGTCTGACCTACAATTAGTGCGAATAAGGCTTAACTAGTGCCTTCAATAGCTGTTTAACAAAGACACAGTGATCCAGGAACTGACAAGGCCAGACCTTAATCCCACAGATCTCACAGCAAGAGAGAGCGTCAATATAAAAATACAAGTTTGCGATTATCATTTGTAATGCACTTTCATTGACCTTGTAAGTGCTCCAAAATCTTCTATGTCTACAATATTGACTGCTAATGCCACAAGTCTTTAGGTTTCATAAAATTAGCTTGTATAGTAATTAACTGTTTTATTTTAACTGTGCTCAGATAGAAACTGCTGTAATTAGGGATAAAAATAGGCCAGCTCTCCCCCTGTGACACACATATCAAAACCTTACAACTTAACTTTAAAACACAGACTTCTATCACCGGATAGTTCTAGGAGCTTTTCATGAGCTGCCATTGGCAGATGGGAAGTTGTTGCCATGCTGGCATCAAATGGATTCCGGATCCAATCGTATTCTTCGTTTCTTGAAATTGATCTGCAAATTGACGCTGAAGCTTTTCAAGTAGAAACAACGTTATGAATAAGACTGTGATTCAACTCATTAAACAACATCATGAATAAGACTATGATTCAACTTCCTCAAGGCATTCTCAAACTGATTTTTCCACAGCACAAGTTTTTTTTTGCGAAATGCAGATACTTTATCACTCAGCAGCAAAATATTGAAATTCCAACACCAAAGTGACAAAAATGTACAGATTTAGCTACAGAAATGTTAACAATAGCTTACAAGAAATTTGTACTTTCAGATATCATTTATAAATGTTGAAAACACATATCACAAATTCAACATTTAAAATCAGCATGACAGTTTAATCTGGAAAAAAATGCTCATGTCTATAAATCTTTTTTTTTTTTTTACATTTGGCGAGTCAACATTTAGCGAACAGATAAATCTGGAAAACATTATCGTTCAACAATTAAATCTGAAAAAATAAATCTGTTTTTTCACAAAATAAATATTTATTTTGCCAGGTAAATCTTAAGCTATTGAAGCGTTTGATTTGGCATTGTATGCTGCAGAGCTGCCCTTTCACTCCAAGAGCCCATTTTTCTGCTTCCTCTGCATACAATGCCTTTTTTTACAATTTTTTTACCCAGATTTAGCCAAATAAAAGGCCAGATTTAGCTAAATCTGGCCTTTACCTAAATCCTGCCTTTATTTGGCTAAATCTGGGAAAAAATAAGTGATTTTCATCTTTACTGTTCCGTAATCTTTTTTTATGTGTGCTTCTTATTGTAATCTGTGTTAAGGTATTTTACCAGAGTTCATGATCAGCCACAGAGAATATAGATATAAATAGTAACTGATAGACATTGGCAACATTTACAATAAAAAAGAGGTAGCACATTATGATTGTAGCAAAATTATTTGTTATTATTATTTATTTCTTAGCAGACGCCCTTATCCAGGGCGACTTACAATTGTTACAAGATATCACATTATTTTTTACATACAATTACAATTTTTTTTTTTTTTTTTTTTTACACATTATTTTTACATATAATTACCCATTTATACAGTTGGGTTTTTACTGGAGCAATCTAGGTAAAGTACCTTTCTCAAGGGTACAGCAGCAGTGTCCCCTACCAGGGATTGAACCCACAACCCTCTGGTCAAGAGGCCAGAGCCCTAACCACTACTCCACACTGCTGCCCTTATTTGTGACAAAAATAGTTGACCCTGTACTTTTTTTATTATGACATGCGTATGGGTTTACAACAAACTGCTCTATCATTTTATGATAATTAAGGATGGGCTAGGCTCATATTTCAGGTGACAATCATAAAAAAGATCTGTGCTATAAATTAAACACACTTTGTATTAAAAAGGGTGTTTACAACAACTTTGTAAGATGTTACTATGATATTACCAAAACATTCAAATTTTACTTACCTAATCACGTGGCCTTCCTGGTGTAACTGGATCATTCTACTTGTCTCCAAGAGTTCGGGTTGAATGTAATTATTTGTTAAATGTTTCTGATACTTCTAATTGCTTTAGTAGGAAAGTTTAGTTTAACTATGCACTGTTAATATGTGTTTCATGCGGTTATCTATTGTCAGCAATGCAATCAGGACCAATAGCTTCACTGTAATGTAATAAAACCTTGGTGAATTTTACAGCTTTACGTTAAAACAAAATATATGTGGCATACGATTAACTCCAAATCAGAGGGAGGTTATAACTACTAGACTTATAGTAAGAGTAGTACCTTTGTATTAACATACTTTCCAACAGCAGGATTCGATGATACCGAAGGCTTTTTACTGACTAAGCTCCACGGAGAGTTCTGCATGGGGCTGATGGTTTTATCAGCGACAGTCTGGCGGTATGTATATCTCGACTATACAGTATTTATCATTTACATGTATAAAGAATGTAGAGTAAAATAGATGAACCTGTTTTGAGAGTATTCAGAGAAGTACCTGTATGTTGTGAAATTGTTAATAATGTACTTTTGACAGTCGTGGGGAAGCACAGATGTAGCTCTGTGCCCTTCCCTTGGTTGGCTTTTTTTTTTTTTTGACAGCGAGTTTCATTGGCCCTTGCGTTATTTGTTTTGATGTTCTGTGTTATGCATTTCTTAACACGAGATTTAAGGGGGACAAGTAGGTGTATTTCTGTCTCGGTAAGATGATGATTCTTCAATTTGTCCCTTGAATTTGAGACATTTTGACCCATGGAATGATGTTAATTGTACCAAACTGGCACTGGCCAACCCCCTGGAACGCACATTTCCAAAATCTAGAAAAAGTATACTATGTTGACAGTACAATGACATCACAATTCTAGAAGAACGTTCTATTCTGGGGTGCCAAAAGTAATTGTAATATTGTCAGTGACAGCATCATCGATTGCTCGGCTATGTATTGTATATTAATACAGTAAGAAACATGTTCACTATTTGAGTAATTGCAATACAAAAAATCTGAAGTATTGCAGATATCATAGAAAGGTAAGGGGGCAATTTCCGAGTAAAACTCTTTAAACAAATACAAAACATATGACAAGCAGCACATATTCATATATGGCAGTCTGGTAACAATTCTTATCAAGGACAGATGCCTATCTTTTGATGATTAATTGAGGCTGCTGATAGGGAGCCCAGAGTACACATTTTAAGATTCAGGGATTAATTCACCTTGCCTTGGTTAAAAATAACATAAAAAATTAAAAAAATAATAATCTGGTGTTGAATCTGGTGGTGAATTTTATCATAGAGTAATGTGAAAAAAATCTAGTGATAAAACTACTGACAGAAGGAAACTACTGTATAATATGAGAATTAAATTCAAAACACTAATGTTATCCATTTCTTAGAATAAAATACTGAAATATTAGTTATGAAGTGGAATAAAATCTTGTAAACAATGTTAATGAACTCTGACTAGACTTTTGTCATAGCATCAATGATACTGTCGACCTAGGGGACTTTTTCTACCTGAAAAAAGAAACAAGGACCAGGGGTCACAAATGGAGATTAGATAAAAGGGGCATTCAGAACAGAAAATAGGAGGCACTTTTTTACACAGAGAATTGAGGGTCTGGAACCAACTCCTCAGTAATGCTGTTGAAGTTGACACCCTATGATCCTTCAAGAAGCTGCTTGATGAGATTATGGGATCAATAAGCTACTAACAACCAAACAAGCAAGATGGGCCGAATGGCCTCCTCTCGTTTGTAAACTTTATGTTCTTACATTCTACAGTACATTTGTATTACAACTTAAGAAAAATATAAACAATAACATATTTAATGTTATAAGTAATAAACTTATTTTTTTACCTTCAGGAGTGCATAACCCCAATACTCTGGGTCATTCCACTCCAGGTTTTATAGTTCATTAAACTGCTTAAGAACCTGGCTAGATGTTTAATTGATTCAATTAAGTAATGTATGGTATGGTTAAAACAAATACACAGACTAGGGCCCTTGCTTTGCATTAAATGGTACTCTACAAGCAGAGATAATGGCAAGTCAAATTAGCTCAGCGTGTATATTGGATTTCAATCGTTCTTTTAGCCAAGCAGTTGTTTGTGCAGCATAGTGGTGATCAATCTTAATAGAATATGTTTCCTGGCGCATACATTAGGCAGCATCTGTCAATCCATCATAGTAGCACTGCAAAGTAACCCTAGGATTGCATTTTAAAATACAGCAGGCCAGCCATACACTAGCTATAAATTGTAACTACAAAATCAATGCAATCTTTTTGCTGGTTAATATTGGAAAAATGTGCTTGTGCTCCCATCTTTCCAACCCCAAGCGAGGGGTGGAGTGAGGGATGTACACCGCATGGATGATATGTGCAGCACTCATCAACAGAAGATAATATATATTATTAGGAGAGACCAGTAGGTCAGGTTCCTTGCCCCATGCTCCTAGACACCCTGCTGTGGTATCTGGACCTCTTGTTGATGGGCCTAGATCCCAGGTCGATGCACCACTTGGCACAGTTGTTCACCTGGTCTCCTCCTTCGCTCCCCCTGAAACCCCAGATGTTGTTGGCAGACGTTACTGGTGTTCCCCTTGTCTCCTGCTTTGTTTCCCCTGGTGGATCAGACGTTGCTGCGCCGGCTCCAGGTCTCTTGCCTCTGCCTGCCGTTACAAACGCCTGGTCACCGGCCTGCGCTCCAGTCACCCCTGCCACCCCGTTTGGGTCCCCCCGTCGCCAGTCCTCGTTCCCTTTGAAAGTGTTTGGAAGTGGACAATAATGGACTTGGGGGGAGAGATGGTTGTGTTTTAAAAGGGGGTGGGGGGCTTGGAGTGGCCATGTGTGCTGCACACAAGGGGGAGGATATGTGACAGAGTAGGGGGAGGATGAAAATGTAGTCCAGAGCTTAGTACAAGACTGCATTCCCCAAAAGGCCGCAGGGCTATTAAGCAGATAATGAAGGACATCTGCTGGTAAGTGAAGCATTATAGTCTTATAGTCTTTGACCCAGAGATACTGCATTACAATGCAGGTAAAAGTTGAAAGCTATTTTACATCCTCAGTAAGTACAGTAGAACTGTTTTGTCAGAAAATGCTTCAACTTCAGTGGGAGGAAAGCCTTGCTCTTGACCAAAATGTATCATGCTGACGAGACAGGCTTGTATTGGAAATGTCTTCCGGATAAAACATTGACTGCCGCCTATGAAGAAGAAGCACCTGGGCACAAAAAGCAGAAGGACTGTGTCACCATTGAATCAGTTTTCCATTTACTGTACTTATTTTGTATAGAGCGCTTCAGTACCACTATCAGATGTGCTTTGCAGAGTGAAGTTACATACAGTGTAACACAAAGGAAACACAGTGTTTGGGGCTATGAGAAGAATGCTAATGTTTGAATAAACCTTTCGAGTACAATATACAGTATGTACATGTATTATGTAAACTTGCGTCGACCTGAACGTTCACTCATACAAATTATTTCTATGTATGCAGAGTCAGTGTGATAAAAAACTGCTCTGAGCTGATAGAGCCCTGTAGAAAACAGTAGTTCAAAGTAACATTGTAGTTAAAATGGATGGCTCTTTTTTAATGCCTACCCCATTACCATTAAAGATTGTACAGTATTTATCGAGATTACTCATGACTTAATGTTGCATTTTAACCCCTGAAAATACATTTTACTCTCTGTGTTAAAATTAGAGGGTTACTCCCAGACCCAAAACCTTATCGGGCCCCATTACCCAAACGGTCATATATTGCCTGGTAATGCCCTCTGTGTCGGGTCTTATTGCTTACATATACAGCTATGGCCAAAAGTTTAGCATCACCTAGAATTTTAGGATTGAGACATAATTAAAAAAAAACAAAAAAAACAAAAAAAAAAAACCATGAACAGAAATTTGATATTTTATTTAACATCATGTAATCAAATAAACTACAAAAGGATATTGCAAATGTCTACCGGAAGCCATAATAGTAGTGTAGTCTTTCATATTAGATTTTGAAATGTCACATTTTTTTATTTTTTTCAGTTTTTTTGTTAATTATATGAAAGACTACAAAGCCATATGTAATTCAATGTTAACATAACATTATTCATATCTGCCAATCATATGATTGTGCTTATACCTTAAACTTTGTATTTGCAATTAGTCATAAAAGGGATAGCATATTTGCAGCATGTGTGACATATATTTAAAGTACAGTACATATATTTCAGTGTTTTAAGATAATGACTTATGAAGCAACCCACAAAACTATATTTGTGTATGGTCCTCTATTGAGATTGAAAAGTATGTGTATAATTCAAACGCAAATGTTTTGAGAACACTAAATAATTTAAAGGGAATATATATATTTTAAGAACTAGAAGACTTGTATTGGCATTTCAAATGGACTGGTTCATGGTGGTTTTATATGCATGATATATTGCAGTGAGATAATGTTGACATGTATGGTAGCCAGCCTTCTCTATCCAGATGCTTGGCATGTGTTACAGCTACAACAGTCAACAAAGCTATTAAATGGATATGTTTCCTACTGGCGAGCAACAAAGTCAAAATAGACAGGACATGTGATAAAATGATGCTGTTTTTAAGAAGGCAGAACAAAAGTGCTTAATAGTGAAGACTTAAATTCCAGTCCGTGGCTTTTCATACCAGCCATGTCTACCTGAAAAGGGTTTTGGATCACTATGCAGCAATATCTTTTGCACTTTTGCTGGAGATTTTTGAATGCATGTTATTTTCTGTATTGCTGAGTAGTGCCTGTATTTTGTTCTATACCCTCTCATTATTTATAAGTCATGGTACTGTATATTCCACATGTGTATGGTTACAGTTTTCTATCAGTAAAGCCAATCAGCTGTACTTTACATGTCATAATGACTGCTCAAGCAAATCAACTGTAATCTTATTCTCTGTGATATGCTAGCAGGTATAGCCTATCTCTACAGTTTATTTTCAATTGCTATTGATAGTTCATATTTATTTATTTATTTTTATTTATTTATTTATTTATTTATAGATAGATATAATTCTTTAAAAAAACACAAGCTCAAGTAAAATGTAATCCACAATCAATCTCTTGAATTCAACTATTATCCCATATAGTACATTTATTTAACTGTTAATTTTATATTTTACATATGGCAAAATATATATATCACACTCACTGGTCTGCTGCCCTGACCAGTAAATAAGCTAAGTAAAAGATAAGTGGTTAATTTGAATATTTTGATTAACTGGTAACACCTTTCACTACTTTCCACGGCTTTATGTGGTGATCGGACAACTATAATGAGCCTAGAATATCATACTGATGAAGGCCCTGGAAGGTGGATGCATATTTGCTACTATGCAAGAAGTGACTCTGAAGGTTGGGATTGACCTAAACAGACACTGAGACTCATACGGGACACTACCAACAATGGTAGCTTGTGTGGGACATACGGTCCGGCGTTCAAAATGCAGAATAAAACACAGCACAAAAACTACAAACAAAAGGTGCTGTGAATACGGCGAGCACTGCTCCGTTAACTAATGGAGGTCCCACTTATACACCTGTCTGCTATACTGGGCGGGATCTACTATCCCAAAACAAACTCCCTGTCCCTCAGGCAGTTCATCCAACCCCAACCCTGGATTATACACACGGTCGCTGCGGCTTCCTTCTTCCGGGACAAACCCCTGACCAACTCCCGACTCCGGAGATACACCTGGATGTCGCAAGAGTTGGTTGCTTCATTTCCTTAAATCTAGTCCTTCAGCAGCAGGATATATTAGACACCTTTGGTGGTTTTGCATTCCTCTGACCCCTATGGCTTTTCAGCAGCACTCAGTCTTAAAGTCTTGTGTGTACTGTCCCTTTAAAAACACAGGTCAACATAAATGCAGTTTTAGCCAGACAAATGAAAACTTTTTAGAGTGCTGTATACAGTGGTATTAGCGTTTGTATAGCTCTTTGCTGTGTCATCAACATTACATTCTTAACCAGCTTAAACAGTTGAAAAACAGTATAAACTAAGAGAAATCAGTTCTAGCTATTGTTGGGATTTCAAACAGGTTGAGTTGATAACAATGTAGTAAGTGTAACGGAAGCTTTAAAGATGTTCATTAAATGTGGGTTCATCCAGACAGTACTTTCTCATCTTTTTTCTGTTTTAACTTCAATAAACCAGATTGGGACTTTGTTTACACAAGACACAGGAAAAGGTGTTTTGACACTAACTTTACACACAGCTTTGAAATTTGAATAATCCTAAAAGCAACTATAAAAGAGCAAGACCTTTAATCTGGATACTGCGTTTTCTCCCTTGGGGTTTGCAGCTGCCAACATTTCTGTGTGGGATTCTGGATTTCTGATCACCTTGGCAGTGTTGGTCCTTTGTTGTTTACTAGCAGATTTTTAAAGCAGAGCTTAGACTGTGATCATGTTAATCAGTAAGATGTTTATACTTTAATGGAGTACTTCTTGTAAATTAATAACAAATATGTATGTGTTTCAGGTATTTTCAACATGTACTTTAAAAAACATAAGACAATATTAATACTTGTACTGAAATGAAACATAAATTGAGACTCTGAATCAAGGCCAGCCATAATACAGTTGCTCTGCACTATGCAGGGTGAATATATAATGTACCAAAAAGTATAGATCTAAATCAGTATTTTAAGTAATTTAGTACAGGAGCTCAATTGTTATTGACACCTTAAAAGGTTTCAACAACTACAGCATGACTGATTCCCCTTCCCCCCAGTAATTGTGTCAAGAATTACTAGAGACAAACAGAAATGCTACACTTGTTTTGATTTATTAAAATTACTTCAGAATATATTAAACGTCCTTAACTTGTCCTACCTCACTTTTCAAAAAGTAATTTATCTAAAAAGGAGCTGTCCACAAACAATTTGAACACCTTTACAGACGTTGTAATCGAAGTAAAACCCCTTAATGCAGCGTGGCCTACAGAACAGTTAATTACACAACGTTACTGTGGACTGTTTAAAATAGTGGCCAGTGGTTGAAAAATCAACTGGATGTAGCTCTTGAGGATTGGAATTAGCCTGTCCTCTTAAGGGTTACTGTAAAGGTTTTAAAATTCCTGTTTCTGACTACCTTTCATTGACCAGACTGTGGAGCAATCTTTTCCATGTATTACTTATAGCATGGTTTTGGAGGTTTAATAGATAAATGCAGTTCAGACAATCTCAAGGTTATCAATCCTTTTTTGAGTCTAGTGTGCATAGAACCGGAAATACAAACAGGTAACATACTGCATTAGCATGTTGTTGGGGATTGAATGGAATTCATGCAAGAGAGCCTTAGACAATTAGCGTTATATCCCAGTTAGTCCACAAAACATTGCTGTGCATTATCAACTGCAGAAACAAAAAAAAAATCATTAACCAAGTCTGAAAGGCTTACATTTGGTGACATTCAATGGACAGCATTTGGAAAGGTAACAACAGTTTGAAAGGCAACCAGTAGCTGTGAATACATTCGACATGCAGATGAATTCCATTGATGAGGATAAACCCTGCTAAATCACAAGCAAAAAATGATTCTGAATATAAACTTTTGCTAATTATATTGACTGATTTAACACTAGAACCGCCACTGCAGTCCTTGACATTTTCACTTAAAATTTAAAATTACTCTGCGTGTGTGAAAGATACGTGGTTGTCCGTACATGTATTAAATACCCTGATGGCACTTGATCGCAAAAAAAAAAAGTTATAGTCCCCTCTACCTAGAACTGCCAGAGCAGTCATTTTGACTGCCTTTTACAATACACGTTTTTTTTATTTTGAATATAGCCTACAATATTCTATTTTATTTTTATATACAAGCCTGTTATCTGTACTGGACCTGCCAGCCACCAATTCTTTGGTTTTGTACAAGGAATGCACCAGGGAAAATCTCAGTCGGAGAGATTTCATCTTGAAGCTAACCTCAGCGCTTCGGCAGAAACATTTCGATCAGAAAACTGCAAAGCTGCAGGCTGCAGCAGCTCAACCTGGATTCTGTGCTGCACCGAGTGACACACACGCAGGAGAAAACATATGTTACTTTCATTTGAAATTAAAAACTACTTTAGTTTTTATAGTTTTGTATGTACATATACCTGTTTACACACTAGTTTATGTTTGAAATGTTTATTTTATTATAGTTTTTCATTTTTTGAAGTAGTGCTTTATATGTGGTAAGTTAGAAAATAAACCCTTTTATGTTTAATTATTCATTTAAATACAGCATTTCAGATTACCAGAACCTAAATCTCAATTCCAAGGTTGTATACCTAGCATGAAATATAGTTTTTATAACAGCGCTATCCATTTAAAAGGCATTAGCAGTTTTGTTACAAATGTTAATTACACAGATTGTTTTATAGCTACAAACTGACTGACCACAAAATTGCTTCTAGTGCACTGTTCGAGTGGAAACAGATGTGTCCTGTCCAGTGTTTTACATTTTCTGTGATGCGTGTCACTGTAGTGTGTCTGTTGTTTGTCACAATGTGTAGCACATGTCCGTGGACTTGATCCGTCATGACCTGTTTGCGACTGTAATTGTGTTTTCCGGTGGTGGTTTTCAGTAAATGCTGACATTCCAGGAACAGTCGGGAGACTGTCTTGATGCAATACAGTCAATGTGTTTAAGGAAGACCGGGTTGCATGGGCAGTGTGGAGTGTGAAAATCCTAAATGTAAATAGTGTTTGTCTGTGTGTGTGTTGGGGGGATATAGGGCTGGCAGAGAGGGGGTTAAAATCCTTCTTGCCAAAATACATGTGGGAATGTGGCTGGGGCCTTAATTTAATGACTGATAGTTAATTAGACTACAGCCACATGGTATATAAAACAGAGAAAATCATTTGTTGGGTGGTGTGGAAGGAGAGTGAAGGTGTGGCTCAGCCTGGCCTGTGGGTGGATGGCTGGCTGGCTGGCTGGCTGTTCCTGCTTAATTATTTTTCTTTTGTTCCCATTTTGGGGATTAATAAATGTGCAGCTTTCTTGACTCTGAGTCTTATAAATTACTTTTTTTTTGGTCAAATTCTTTAAATAGGATATTTGCAAAACATTGCTTAGGGGATGTGGCATTTATTTTACATTTTCCCCCATCATATGAGTGTTATTGATGAGCATTTAGCTTCAAAAGTTTTTATTAAAGTAATTTCTTAAAGCTTAATCTTTAAACCAATAATTCTTTAAATCTTTAACATGTCTGCAGTCAATGAAGCACTAATGTGCTTAAAACCATTGTGCATTCTTCAGCAAGTAATGTTTGGTTTGTTGACTCAATAAATACAAACAAGTAATATGTCCAAAAAAGCATCTTCATTAGAAACATCTTCATTTAATTGAAACTTGTATTGAACTTCGTCTTTGGGTGCAGGCTCATATTTATAAAGCGTTTGAAAAAAAAGTGTAACTTTAGTATTCTCCACACATGCAATTCATGACTACATCTGTCATATCTGTGATGGCTGATTTAATAAACACTTTAGTGTGTGAACAGCTCAATTCTATTTTGTAACCAGATTTATAGTATGTCACTGACCGGGTCAAATGAACTACCCCACAAAATTACTGAAAAAAAGGTGGACAGGCCATGATGCACATATATCTAGAGATTTAGTTTAAGACCAACCAGTTTTAACCTCTTGAACTCTGTCCTGGGGTTTGACTTCCAGAGGTTTTGTCTCGTATCAATCCAGTTGCATCTGTCTTTTAGTGGAATGAGCTGCTCCTAAAATGTGGCACCCATTTGCTGAATTACGAGCAAAAAGGAAAGCATTCATGAAGTCTAATGGAAAGGGAAAGCTGATTTGATTCCTCCTATCTGAATTTCACTGTACAAAATCATTATGAAAATGTCACAATGTTTCATTGCTATGTAAACTATATTATTATTATTATTATTATTATTATTATTATTATTAAGGAATATATGTTAAATATTACTGGAAAAAACAAACACACACACACAACAACAACATTGCAATTTAATGTTGAGCATGGTTATTTCCTAATTGATTTATCTTCCAAAACATATTTAACATCAGACAAACCCCCCTGTTTGCTTCTGACATAATTCTGTTTTCTCACACTCCTTTATTTTCACGCAATCTCCTTGATTGGCATTTTCCACTCTACTGACCTGGCTCCAAGATGTAGAATCTGTTTGAATTATTCTCAGTTCATCACTGGAGTTTTAACTCGCATCCTTTAAAGCAACTATCAAAGCAAACAGGGGGCTCAATTACTTTGAGTGACTCACTGCACTAGCCCATAAACGTGCACTTTTACTGATAGAAACCAGAACCTCTTTCAGAATGTGAACCTGACCCTTATTGCTTTGAAGCAAACTGGAAGGTAGTCCTTACCACTATTCAGAGGCATAGAACAAACTGATTCAACTTCCACCTCAAATGCAATAGCCGGACGTTGTTTTAAGCAGAACGTGAGAAATATATAATTTCTCAGCAAGAAAAGTAGACTATTATATTTCATTCTTATGGGTTTGTGGCTGATCTTTGTCTAGATCAATAAAATTGCCAGTTCCAGTTTATAATTCCTAATGTGCATCTAATGGTTCATCAATTATATCACATCTTCCACTGGTACCTTAAATTGAATTTGATATACAACACATGTAGCC
Source organism: Acipenser oxyrinchus oxyrinchus (assembly GCA_030684275.1). NCBI lineage: Eukaryota > Metazoa > Chordata > Actinopteri > Acipenseriformes > Acipenseridae > Acipenser > Acipenser oxyrinchus. The sequence goes on along the minus strand of CM060247.1, from coordinate 82,465,846 downwards.
AAGCCACTTAAAATGTTAATATTATCATCATAATTCATCTCCAGTGCACACAAGATGCATTTTTAATTTATTTTGCTATAAACTCAATGAAACACCCCTAAGGCAATCACCTTCAAAATCTATTTTGCTTTTCAAGTGCTTTCAACTCCAAAGATGATGATTGTAAATAGTTTACAAACATTATTTTTTGGATGTTTAGATTGATATATTGTCTCTGATACAGCTGGTTGTAGTATACTTGTCCCTGCAGTAGCACACTCCTGTAGATCCTTTAAATTTTGAACAGTTCAATAAGGCAAAATACTCGGCATCTCATTAAAATCAATCTTTATTGATATCCATTTGTTTTAAAAAGCGTAGAACACATTGACACAGTGTCTCCATCAGGTTACAAATGATCAATGCTGTTTAGAATATGTTTTGCATTATTCATATTTCATGTGCAACTTTTTAAACGGAGCTTATTATGGAAAACCAAACGAACACCAATACTGTACATAATCCTTCTACTGGATTTCGACAGTCTGTTTGCCAATCAGAGGTTGACACAGAAAAGAGGCAATCAATAAAAATACAATGCATGCATTAGATAGTAACTGCCATATGTGCCCACCTAATGCACAGCCAATAATATTTGTGCTAATAAATGTATGCTCAATTGAGAAAATGGGTGTGTTGCAAAACCGAAGAATATCACTCATGCCTCTGCAGATAGTTACTCAGTATGTGGGCAGGAACTGTTAGCACTGGCAGGGTTTCCATGGAAAAGTAAAAATAAAAGTCTCACCTTTCTCATGCTTTTTTGTTACTACCTTTTGGGTAATTTGGGTTTCCATGTAGTTCTTTTAGTGAGAGAAATTCTACTTCCAAATGCAAATGATCTAATTAATATTAAAATACAGGAGGGTATACTTTAATGTTTCTGTCCGAGTTCACAAATACAAAAAAAAATAAAAAAATCATAAAAACATTTCATAAGAAAAAGCTGTGCACTACAGTATTTGCTAAATACTTACCATTGTATATACACACACATCTATATAAATAAAAAGAAATGTTATGCATTCTCATCTTTAAAATGTATATCACTAGCTGTGTTATATTATCATAACTGTTAATGAGGCAATGCTTCCCCATGTGCTTCAATGGGCGCAACCCCCCTGCTATTTTAAGCTAGAAGCTAACATTTGCGTCAATCCATGTCAATTATGTCGATCACATTCCAGGCGTACAAGAACATCTGTGTGTCCTATTGTACACCTGTTCTTCATTCTTGTGTGGATTAGACACAGGTGTTAAAAGCCAAGGATACATTGCAAATCCGCAATCACCTAAGGAAACTTTATTGTATCTTGCATTTGATTTTACTCTTAAAGTAATCCGTATCCACACTTTTTGTAATTGCTCTTATTTTAAATTGTTCTTATCCATTTATTGTACTTACTACATGCTTTTAATGGAGTTCTTATAAGCAAATACCTTTAGTTTAACTGCTCTTAGTTGAATTCACTCTTAAATGTAATTATTTACTGTATTCTTTATTTTGCTCTTATTTGAATTTGATCTTATTTTCTACTGTACTTTATAACTGCTCTTCTCTGTAAGGTGATACTACTGTAAGTTGCCCTGGATAAGGGCATCGGCTAATAAAAATAAAAAAATAATAAAAATAATAATAATAATAATATTGTAATAACTAATATGCCATTTTCTATACCAAGATTTCATTATTTACTCTTAGGTTTTTATTTGTGTAATTCAGGTCAGCTGTCATATAATGTACGTATCCAGATAGGCTACAGTTGCATTGATAATTTCTTGGTAGTAACATCACACTGGATGCAAATAACGGTATATCATTTTAATACAACAAACGTTCTGGGATGTCCAAGTCTCTGTTGCCAAATGAAACAAAACTTAAATTGATGTAATTAACTTCAAATACATTGGAAGCTGTTATATTTAGATTTCATTTTTAATAAATGTAAAAACATCTTAAAAATCCAGTGTAATCTTATAAATGCACCAAATGACTATACAGGACAGGAGTGAAACAAGCACTTAAAATATATATTAATATTGCATAACAAAATGGGATGATGTTGCAGAATAGAAATGAGACTATGATTATTGCACGAGTCAGTCAACTGGAGTTGATAAACGCTTGTCTGACTGTTTTCATATGTATCAACCAATTTATGTTCATTAGTGTCAAATATTGGTAAGGTGATAACATTTATCAACAGCTAAGATATTTGAGCAGCAACAAACTCATCAGCATAACTCCAGCTAAAAATTAAGATTAATCGTCAACATGGTGTGACATTTCAACCACTTTAATGTTTTTATTAAACACAATAATAATGGAAATCACAGCAGTAAAATTAGAATGTGTAAACAGGGCAGCGTTTATTCATTTTTTTCATTCATATTTTTTACCATGTGCGGAATGTGGTAAAGCTAATTAATCCCAGTGGACCTACCCCACTAAATGCCCGTAAAGGACCTAAACCCTTGCCCCATAGAACAAGCCTAAATCAACACTGAATAATGTTATGGCCAGCAAGGCTTAAAACTCATGATTGAGCTATTTATAGCTGGAAAAGAAACTGAAATGTTAACTGACTAGTTCAGCTTTTCATTATTTGAGTCAGTGATTCTGTCGCTCTGCGTTACAAATGTGGTTATTATATTCCAGATATATTTTAGATGTGGATTAGCTACTTTGAGTCAACTGTGTTTATTAAAATGCCATGTGGCTTAGATTCAAGTTTTTAAGCTCTGGTAATATTTATGAAAGTGTTTTTTTTTTTTTATTGTTCACTTGTTTTTAGACAATAAGACTTAAAAGCTCGTGTACTGCAAATACAGCAGTTAAGTAATGAATTACCAAGAGTTTGGAATTTCATAACATAACTTAAACAATACAGATATTTTGATCAATAAAAAAAAAAAAAAAAAAAATCATAATTTTTGTACTTGTCATTGGAATGTGCCAAACCTCCACAATTGACAATTGAGCATACACCATGAAGGGTAAATATTGATGGCATCCATCATATATAGGATAGCTGATCTATTAAGTGATGTTGGTTCATTACCCATTCAGTGAAGCATGGAGTAGAGGTATGCTTACAATGACTGAAATAGTTAGATATCTATTTTAAATCATACCAATACATTAAGAAGCCACCTGTCTAACAGTGAGAAATGTCCAGTCCCTTTGGTGATTTATACCAGTGCAGTTTTTTTTAGGAATGTGGATATAGAACTTAAAAAACCCACCTTTCACAAAGGCTTAACTTGTTCCATAGCTCAAAATGGGACTTTAAAATGAAAATGCAACAATCTAGAATTGTAAAAAACAGATTACATTAAATAGCTATACAATACATACTTAACAATTATTCTGGTCTCTGGGACAAATTGAACAATTTGCATCTATTGCTGCATTTTAATTAAAATGCCCATTTCAGTCGGTGGTCCTTAATGGGAGAACATCAGGCTTTCTGTACAGCCCTACATTACAGATATTTGTTTGAAGTGTTTTGATCATTCTGAAAATTCCAGAATCAACTGGTGAGCTGTTGAATTTAGAATTTAAAGTAAATAGATTTTAAATGGATTGGCTTAAAACAGCTCTATAACCAGCTGCAAGTTTCCTGAACCAACACGACCAGCTGAAAAGTAACAAACCACCAGCTCTGACCAGTATACACCAGCGCTGGTCATTTGTGGATGTTCCCTCAGAGATGCTACATTATGCAAAAATGACATCCTAAATACTGTGCATATGCAAACAAATCTACTCATGAGTGATCATGTTGTTCTGCAGAGTACACAATTTAGTTTTATGAATGAAAAAAAGCATTCAGTAAAATAGGAACTGTGAGAGATTACTTCCAGATGTTCAGTTTTTCCATCTGTGCTTGTGCCAGTGGTCAGCATAAGACGTGTGGCCTCGTGTACATGTTCGCTTTGCACGGTGCAGAGGGGGGTTGACTGCATCTCAAACTAACTAGGTACAGGGAGGTTTACTCAAAGTGCTTACTCACCCCCATCCCATCAAACAGCAAGTGCTAAAGGAGAAAGAGCAAGTGAGAGAGAAAAAAAGAAAGAACACACTTTTTTATGCTTTAATTAATACATTTATTTTGCATATGCTTCAGAACTGACACAAGAAGAAAAGATTATTTAAAAAAAAAAAAAAACATGATCTGGAATACATTTTTTCACACATGTATTTAAGTATGGGCTTTATATTATTTAAGAAAACAGTTTTTGTTTATCAGAATTTCAGAACAGCACTACAGTGTAAGTAATTGTGCCTCTATAGTGTCACTTTGGAGACCTCCTAAAAAGCTGTATTGGAGAGACATGATGTATCCATAAACTTTAGTGATACTGTTAAAAGAGTAACAAGCCAACTAGATAAAAAAAGGCAGCCTTTGGAATTAATAACCAGTTTGTCACAAGAACACAAAAATATTCATATAAACAGAATTCAGCAAATTCAGCAAACTGAGGGTTACCCACAAATGTCACTGAGTTGAAGCAGTTCTGCATGGAGGAGTGGGCCAAAATTCCTCCACGGCGCTGTGAGAGACTAATCAATAACTACAGGAAGCGTTTGATTGCAGTTATTAGTGCTAAAGGTGGCGTAACCTGTTAGAGTCTAAGGGGCGATTACTTTTCACACGGGGGCATTGGGTGTTGCATAACTTTCTTTAATAAATAAATGAAATATGTATCACATTTTTGTGTTATTTGTTCACTCAGGGTCCCTTTTATCTAATATTAGGTTTTGGTTGAAGATCTGATAACATTCAGTGCCAAAAATATGCAAAAATGCAGAAACTCAGACAGGGGCAAATACTTTCACGGTACTGTATAATGCCAGAGGCACGCACAAGATTGCATTAACTTCGAAGAATTCAAACATGAACACTAGGCTACTCTGTTTCGTGATTGTTTTTCTCATACATTTTTAACAAACATAAGGAATCATCTGATGTAAACAACATCACACGAAAATGCTATTACTCACTTGCTCACCCTGATGGCATTGCTTCTCCAAATGTATATATATATATTTTTTTTTTAATGTCTCGTGTAACACATAGACCCATGAGTGCTAGAAAGTCTAAACGGTGCTATTACCCTATTTTTTTTAACCGAGTACTGATGTCAAATCTACGCAATCACTGCTTACAGTACTTGGAGCAGCAGTCCGATACTGACCCAAACTGTTAATGAAGAAGCGGCTACATGTGCAATGGCAAAGCAATCCTCTCATCCAGTAAAACAAAACAGTCAGTTTTTTTCCCCAGTCTTTATAAACGCGAGTACAGTTTCACTTCAGTACTTTATACTCAATTGCCAGTTTGTTACGTTTAGCTTTATAATTATTATTATTATTATTATTACTATTATTATTATTATTATTATTATTTGAAAACCGGTATTGTTTTCTAAAACTAAGGTTTTCATATGCTGTAATTTAAATAAGTGGTGGATGTTTTGCTCCTTTTCTCGCATGGCTCAGCTGTTTTAAACATTGTGCAGTTGTCTGCACATTAAAATAACAATGAGAAACTCTACCGATTCTGATTTTTTAAAAAAAAATTTATTGCTGAAAAACAGTTAATAATGTGTATTCTCCTGACGATCCAAACTTTCATTTTTCCTAACTGGCTCCGGTCCCAATTAAATTGGATTAACGGGGTTCCACTATATATATATATATATATATATATATATATATATATATATATATATATATATATATATATATATATATATATATATCTCCTGCTTTGTCCAAGCTACTAACCCCCCTCAAGAAAGACTGTCATTGTAGCTACTTTAAAGCATGAACTAATGTCTGCATCACACATTGCCATTACATTTGATCTGTGGACCTCTACCAAAAATCAGAAGCAATTTCTAGCAGTAACATGCCACTTTGTTGACCAGAAGTGGAATTTGATTGCAAAATTCATTGGCTGCATTCCTGCTGATGAAGCCCATACTGGGGAGAACATTGCCTTCTCAGTGCAAAACGTTTTCGACTTACAGTGGTGCCAATGTTGTACATGCCTGCCAACTTCTTAAGTGAAACGGCACCCTTGTTTAGCTCATACATTGCACCTCTGTCTGCAGGAGATTATTTTTCCCAGGCAAGGAAAGCAAGTGTTACTAGAGGAAATATCTGTAGTGATTGAAAGATGTCGATCCATAGCCACACTTTTTAAAAGGTCACCTAGTGTTTGGAATGCCTATTCAAAAGGTGTACCTGGCTGAAACTGGATCTGAACCAGTGACGGTTCAGAGAGACTGCATTACATGATGGAGCTCAAGCTAGCCAATTATTGAAAAGGTGATCCAACAAGCGGAGCACTTAGAAATTGCAGCCTTGAAATTGAAGAGACCAGCACTAAACATTGCTGCTGATAAGATGCTTCTGAAAGTAGTGAGTGAGATGCTGAAGCCATTTCAGGAAGCAACCACCTCTTTCTGGGGCAAAGTATCCTACAGATTCTCTCATTGTGCCCACACTGGTTGGAATTCGCAGAGCACTTGGCAAGATTGAAGTGAAGTCTGAACCTGGATCGAAGATGAATGACTACCTTTTGAGTCAGATCTAAACAAGGTTTTCAATCTATGAGAATGACCGTAGAATTTTCAGATGTCAACATTCCTGTATCCGCGGTTTAAAAGCCGTCTCTTCAACAGTCAGCAAAAAGAACCTCCTGAAAAGGATCCAGTTCCAGCCAAGACATCACATCCATGTGGCAGTAAGAGCATATTAAAATTATATATATATATTATGCAGTTGCCTATATATATATATATTATATATATATATATATATATATATATATATATATAATATATATATATATATATATATATATATATAATGTACAGGTAGTGGACAAAAAAATCGAAACACCAATGTAAAGTCACTTAATAGGGCGTTGGGGCACTATGGTATCCCGCTCTGTGGAGTTCTCGGTGGACCGTTTGATGAAACTGGCTGCTCGCGTCCCAGGTTGAAATTTGCAGTCAATTGATTTGCAGTTGCTCGCCTGTTTTGCCTTGCACTTCGAACTAATGCACGGATATCATGATCCTGGAGTATGCGCTTCCGCCCACTGTTGCCCTTTGCTGATTATGTCTTTCCCTCGGAGTTCCATGCTGATATCACATTAGACACCATTGCTTGTGAAACATCAGCCAGTTGAGCTGCCTTGGTTACTGAAGCTCCTGCCAAACGTGCCCCAACAATCACCCCTCTTTCAAATTCACTGAGGTTTCCTCTTGCGGCCATGCTAGCCATAATTATAAGCAACCAGGCCTGTCCAGCATTTTTATACATGACCCTAAGCATGCTGGGATGTTATTTGCTTAATTAACGCATGAGCCACATCTGTATGGAAGCCCTTGCTTTCAATATACTTGGTATCCCTCATTTACCCAGGTGTTTCCATTTTTTTGTCCACTACCTGTATATACAAATATATGAAAAACAAACTAACTAAAATACAGATAAATGTGTTTGGGGGTCGTTTGGGTCCTATGTTATACTCACTTAGTTTTATTACATGCGTCATTTTCATCCCAAATGGAACTTCGGAACAGAGTTCCGGGCAGTTTTATGAATAAAGGTAGGTATTTATCGTAAGGTATGTGAAATAAAGGTTGGTTTGGCTGGTTTTTCATCAGGACTATGGCGCTGTCATCTATTTATAATAAAAATACTAATGTATTTACGCTTTTTTCCAGAGCTTGTTACAATTATTTTACACACAAATTCACGTACCCATTTATACATTGCTCAAGGGTACAGCAGCAGTGTCCTGGTTTTGAACCCAAGACCCTCTGGTCAACAGTCCAGAGCCCTAACCACTACTCCACACTGCATGCTAGGATTGGCTGGCTCCAGAGCTGACAGAGACCTCTTGCTCCAGCTCCAGCAGCCTCTGCTCCAGCTCCAGAGCCGCTCTGGTGCTGTTCCACACTGGTGCTCCAGCTCCGGAGCCACAAAAACCTATGCATGATTATCATAGTATCATATTTAAGATTTTAATGTTGTTTGTTTGTGTTTTTCCGTAAAAGAGACAAGTGTGAATCTAGTTTTAACGTTTTATTCTTTTATTTATTTTTTACAAATCCTTTGGCTAATATTCAAAGTCAACAGTATCATTTACCCTATTTTTGTCCATTTAACTAAAAACAACTTATAGGTTTAAAACTTGGCATCGTAAACTGTTTAATAGCTGAAAGTAATATAAAAGCCTTGCTTAGCATGCTTATAGAGCTTAATTAGCTGGTAGATGCTCATATGTATTAGGCTATTTATTTTTACTAAAAAACATAAATCGATTGAAAATTAATTAGTCAAAATATATATTTTTCAATCGATTTATGTTTTTTTAGTAAAAATATAATATATATATATATATATATATATATATATATATATATATATATATATATATATATATATATATATATATATAATAATAATAATCATAATAATAATAATAATAATAATAATAATAATAGCCCAATACATATGAGGGCATATTAAAATGTACATTAAATGTGTTTGTACTCATTACATTATGTAAAGATACAGATACATACAATAGGCTTAAACTAGCAGGCTTTTTTTTTTGTGTCTATCCTACATGTAATACAGTACAAAACAAACCATGCTGATGTGTTGTAGGCCTCACATTGTTGTAGGACGTGTAGGTAATAAAATAATTACTTCATGTATGTTTGACTTTACTCTTATAAGTATCCGTATTCACATTTTTTGTAATTGCTCTTATTTGAAATCATTCTCATCCACTATGTGCTCATATAGGACTTTACTCATAAGCAAATATTTAATATAACTTAGCTGCTGTTAGTCGAACCTGCTCTTACATGTAATTTACTATAATTAGTATTTTTTGCTCTTATTTGATCTTTTGCTACTGATTGTATTGTACTTTACAACTGCTGATATTCTGAAATGTGATACTTTACAATTTGATATTTTGTAATGTGATACTATGTATTGTGATATTTTGTAACAATTGTAAGTCGCCCTGGATAAGGGAGTCTAAGAAATAAATACATAAGAAAATATAGATGTGTGCTTCTCTGTTGTGTTTATATGTAGATTAATTATCATGATCTATTCTGTGGCAAGGTGCCCGCCCCTTTTATGGATATATATATATATATATATATATATATATATATATATATATATATATATATATATATATATATAGTATTGTGTGTATTTATATGCGGGCGGACGAAAACCGCCAGTCATTATTATTTATTATTTAAGACCAGTGAAAAGCCGGCATGACAATGTTTAGTTGGCACGGATGGGGTTGAATCCCCATCCCTATAACCTTGTAGGAATGTGGCTGGAGCCTTAATAAGGTAATTGTTTGAGTAATAGGGAATTAAGGCTCCAGCCACAGAATATAAAAAGGACCCGCTTCGGGCTTATTAGAGAGAGCTTAGGAGAAGGAAGGTAATACTGAGAGAGAGTGAATGATACCAAAACTGCTAAGTTTGAAGGTAATCGTTTTGTAAGTTCTGTTATTGTTTGTTTTGGGAACCTTTTGTTTGGCCGGCATGCCCTTTTCTTTATGTTTAAAAAGTATTGTTTTATTATATTTAATAAATGTACTGCTGAGGCAGTTTCAGCCCGTACCTCTGTCCGAGGTGTACTGCTTCCTGGTTCTGACGTCACCACACGCCACTCAAGCCATCCTTGTGACAATTCCAGAAAAACAAGTGTATTTCAGGCAGATTTAAAAAGAAAACCTGGCCCTGTGGTTCCTACACAATAAGCAATGTGGCAAGAGCCACATTTTCATGAAGTAACATTATTACTCTTCAACAGTCAACAAAAAGAACCTCCTGAAAAGGATCCAGTTCCAGCCAAGACATCACATCCATGTGGCAGTAAGAGCATATTAATAATATATATATATATATATATATATATATATATATATATATATATATATATATATGACTTTACTCTTATAAGTATCCGTATTCACATTTTTTGTAATTGCTCTTATTTGAAATCATTCTCATCAACTACGTGCTCATATAGGACTTTACTCATAAGCAAATATTTAATATAAGTTAGCTGCTGTTATTCGAACCTGCTCTTACATGTAATTTAGTATAATTAGTATTTTTTGCTCTTATTTGATCTTTTGCTACTGATTGTATTGTACTTTACAACTGCTGATATTCTGAAATGTGATACGTTACAATGTGATATTTTGTAATGTGATACTATGTATTGTAATATTTTGTAACAATTGTAAGTCGCCCTGGATAAGGGAGTCTAAGAAATAAATGCATAATAAAATATTTTAAATTGAAACAAAATTTCTTATGACAAGTGAAAACTCAAATTTAACTTAAATAAACTCTACAAAAAACAAATAGAAAATGGTGCATTTTACTAAGAAAAAACACCTCTAACTAGGATCACAACAAAACTTGAATCACTATACTTAGCATTTACCTTGCAAATTGGGCCAGTGTTTGGAAAGTGTGAAGCACACCTGCATCTCTATCCCGATTCTGACTCACTTGCCAAATCTAAAGCAGCACGTTGTTGATCATGTCTTTAATGTTTTGCCATTTTAGAAACTTTCACACACATTCTGGCAAGAAAATTGGTGCAAAGCGTGCTGTGATAATTTATAATATGTATCAACTATGTAATTTATGGTGGACTGACATGGATGTTTGCCTTCAAATTCATGGGCAGCATGTGTTCATTAGAATATTCAGTTTCTTTGCACTTAAGAAAATAATAATTACTCCACGCCGCTATTTTCACTTCACAGTTCTAAAGTCTTCTCTCATTGCTCAACCAATGAGCTCTGAAACAAAGCGAAATGTGCAAAGATTTGTGACGCATGCCAAAATGAAATCTGTTCAGAATGAAAGCTTGGCCAATCAACATGCAGGGATTTATATTGACGTTAATGGTGGCCATTAGCAGCTAACAGACACAGAAGCAGTACGAGGAAACAGCAAGCAAGCAGCAAGAACTGTGCTGAATGAAAGCGCATTTGAGAAATGTTGCGCTAGTGGACTGCGTGAGTGGATGGAATGCATGTGCGTTGGATGAAAAGCAGACAAAATAAGTCCCAGTACTGGCATTAAAATAAGTCCCGGTACAGAGTACCTGCAGAATTTCACCCCTGCATGTGTCAATAACTGGATGACTACAAGACTTCAAATTAAGCCTATAAATGTTTAGACAAGCTGTCTTTCTCGATGTCTGATTAAAAGTTTCATTATTTTTAAAATGAGACAGAATGATATAAGACTACATACAGGGAAGGCAACATTCACACAAATATGTGCAACACACAGAAGATGTTGCTGTCTATGCAAAACTATCCTAAATGATTAGGCTGTGATACAGTACAATAAAGTATTTGGAAACCATGGCATTTGTTCCCAGATCTTTGGAACTTAAATGGTACAGAAAATGTCTATAAGCCAGAATTTTTAGATGGAGATTGTTTAATAATTCTTATGAGACGTTTTAAAAGAGAGTCCTAACATTTGAAAGGAAATTTTGGAAAGAGATATAAACACATGGCCTGCAGGGAAATCTATTTAAATACAGTATATGTATTGGACTATAACACAATTGAATGTAATGATAAGACTTAAGTAATAAAGAAAATAAATATCCCCTTTCATTTTTCTAGATTAAGCATAAAATTGTCAGCATTTTGTAATGTGTTTTTCCCCAAATATTTTGGTATTGTAACATATAATTTTGGTTTAGCCTAATTTTACTACATTTTGCATGAAAGTGCAGTGTGGTTTCCAAAGATTTTTATCCTATGATGAACAGGAACTAAGAGTGGCTTGCAGAATGTACTTAAAAGCTACCCTGACTTTTTAATGGTCGCATATGGAGATAAATGGTTTTGGTGGTTTAGCGCAACAAATTTAAGTTGGGAACAAATTACAGGATTAAAATATGTTTTATCCTGAAGGTAAAATAAGAAAATGAGAACTTAAATCAGAATTGTCTACCTAGACCTCCCATGGAGATACACTTAAATTACTTTCTGCATTAGTCACCTATTTCAGAGAGGGGGAAAAAACAAACAAACACATAAAATAGGCACCAGGTAAGAAATAATAACATCAGCAAAGAAGCAATCCTGTAAATGGCATGTCCACAACATAGGACACTATCCTTATTATTGAAATAATAAATTGCTCATGTTTTACTTCATTAAACTGTTTGAATTGTATTTATTCCTACTGATCACATTGCTTTGAATTGATTTAAACTTTGTTATAATATTATATGGCCGTTGTTGTAGATTGGGGTGGGGGGGGGTTTCAACAAACGATTCAACTCAAAGTGTATTCTATAAACATGCTTTAATAACCTTCCTACCAGACTCCATCTCCCTGTAATAAAGGTTCCCACCTACTGCATTACACAACATCCCTCCCATTTTAGTCTTTTACTAAGTTGTTGTTATTATTGTATTTATTTTAAGCTTACTAGTAAACTATAACATAAACTAGCTAACAAAGCAGGGGTGGACGACCCTGTCCTTGTACATGTTCTGGGCATTATTCTGGCCCCTGGACTGAACTTGTTCCTAACAAACTACTATAAGTCTAGCCTGTCTGGTGGGTTTCTTGCTCTCACAGGATAGCGTCTCTGAAAACTTGTCTGCCCTACAGTGGTTCTCACAGGATCAATCTGCGAAGGTATTCTTCTCGCAGTAACATCAATGGCTGGATTATTCTATGTCATAATTGTATGCCAACAGTAATAGTGCCCAATATTGCATTTGAGCAGCAACCAGTGTGGGAATGGCTGATTTTGGGCCCAAGATAGCTAATAATGGTTTATGATCGGTAACTAGCGTAAACTTGCGACCGTAGAGATATTTATGAGATTTCTTAACTCCAAAAATCAGACCAAGTGCCTCTTTCTCTATCTGCGCGTAGTTCTTTTCACAGCTAGTCGGTATTCTTGATGCAAATGCAATGGGACATTCATTTCCATCTTCCATGATATGGGAGATCACGGCTCCTACTGTATATGGAGATGCATCACAGGCTAATCTGAGCGATTTTCCCCGTGTCATAATGAACTAGTATGTTACTAGTTAACAGCTGTTGCTTGCAGCTCTGAAATGCCTCTTCGCATTTGCTTGTCCACCTCCAGTGCCGTTCTTTTTGTAAAAGCTTATGTAATGGGTTCAGTGTAGTGGCCACGTTTTCTAAAAACCGAGCATAATAATTTAATAATCCGAGAAACGAAAGCAGTTCTGATACATTGTTAGGTCTAGGAGCGTTCTTGATTGCATTCACCTTTTTTTCTGTAGGGTGTAAACCTTCTGCGTCTACCACATGACCCAGATATTCTACACTAGGTTGCATAAAACTGCATTTTGATGACTTAACATGTACACCATGGTGTTCTAAGCAGTTTAAGACTTCATTTAGTGTCTTCAGATGGTCTGATTTGCCAGTGATCAGAATGTCATCTAAGTAACTAACAACATTATCCAGTCTCTGTAGAATTTGGTCCATGACAGACTGAAATATAGCAGGAGCACTTGACACACCGTAGGACAGTCTACGGTATCTGTACAAGCCCCAATGTGTGGTTATGGTCAAAAACTCTTCTGAGGTCTCCTCTAACTTGAGCTGCTGGTATGCATTTGACAAATCAAGTTTACTTAAGTAAACTTGCCCAGCTAACTTAGAAAATAAATCTTCTGCATTTGGTAGTGGGTATGTTTCTCCGGATATGCACCGGCTCACAGTAACCTTGTAATCCCCACATATTCGGATAGTCTTGTCTTGCTTGGGCACCACCATAATTGGTGCAGCCCAGTTGCTATGGTGGACCTTTGAAGGTATGTTATGAGCTTCCAGTCTGTCTAATTCCTTCTCAACGAGTTCTCGCAGTGCATACGTTACTGGTCTGGGTTTGTGGAACAATGGCTCTGCTCCAGGCTGTATTTTAATCTGAGCTTTGAAAGTTGTAATAGGTGTCAGCTCTTGCACAAACACTGCCTTATGGTGCTCTAACAGCTCTTTGACTGTGCTGTTCAAGGTACTCGCCGCTCTAGACACTTGGAAAATGTTTGACCAGTTCAGTTTTATATTCCTTAGCCAATTTCGCCCCATCAGTGCAGGTCTATCCCCTTTTGCAACTATCAAAGGCAATACAGCAGACTGTTCATGGTATTTCACCTTGACTTTAACCTGTCCGAGTATTGGTATTTTCTCTCCAAAGTAGGTCTTAAGCTGCAAGTTACTACTTTCTAGTGGCCTGTGCAGCAGACTTCTGGTACAGGGCTTCTGGGACAATGCTTACTATTGCTTATGTGTCTAATTGCATATTTACTGGGGTATCTTCTAAGCACAATGAAATGGAGATTCCCTTTTCCCCTTCACTCGCAGTATACACTGTAAACAATTCCAAAACTTCCCCAGCACTGCTGTCACTGTCTTCCTGCTCCTCACTTACAATGTGTGTCACACTGATTGCTTAAAAGATACTCTGCAGTCTATAATACTTAGAATATTAATTAGTTAAGGGTGGTTGTATTAAATGCAGGGTATAACTGGGAGCACTTAAATAAAGAGCATCTTAATATTGAACATAAATAGCAGAAAAAAAGAACACACTTTTTCAAACAGCACACCCCTTCTACAAGCTCATTTCAGTTTGGGTTCATCAAAGGATACAAATATTTGGAAACCGCTCTGCACTTCTAACAATAAATAATGTATCCATGCGAACCGTGATGTTGAACGTGCCTTCAATAACTATTACTGCTCTGAAAAATAAAGGCTTGTATGAAACAAGAAGATTTGTTTTTAAATACATACACATCAAACTTATTGTAAGTGACTTGGTTTTATATTTAAGAACCCTACAATCTTCAAAGCAGAACTAAAATGTATGAAGCCTGAGGCTTATTTCCTACTGCAGAGTCGTGCCTGCATAGTACAACTGTAATGAACTGAGACTGAATGAGAAACAGTTCAAATAAAGCAACTGCGAGGTGGACTGATTGTTAGGCTTTTTTTTTTTTACTGTTTTTTGTCAAAATCAGGCGCAGAGGCTATTTTTGTGGTGTGCTGTTATAAAGATGCTAAAAGTAAATAAGTGGCTTGTTGTTTCAAGCATGTAAAAACAAAACACAATGCATTGAAATCATTCTGTCCAGCATGCACCATGCATATTCACATTCACTCACTTTCGGATTTTGAATGGATTGTCTGTTTTGTTTCAAAGCTTATATTATGTATCATGCTAAATAGATGTTACAGTATATACTGCATATTTCTATATTTCTTTGGCAGTTGATTTGGAACAGAGATTTGAAAGATAGTATTCAATTATTCAGTATCCTCTACTAACAATTAGGAAATCTGTTTAATTTTCGAATTTACATTATAACATGTCAGTGTATGCTGTACTTAGGTCAGCTTCCTACTAAAATAGGGCAATGGCAGTCAATTGAGCAAAGAAATAAAGAGCAAAAGTAGAATGTAAGACTGGAATTGTGTAAAGAGCAGCTCCAGCTAATTTAACCATCAATCTATTATCCGCAATCTATTATGTTATAAAATGTTCAGCTCTGCTTTATATGTATGACACAATTTTATTCTTAATGGGTGTTTATGGCATTGTTTATGTTCAACAGAATAAACAGCTGCAAAGGACCATAACACTGAATTTGATCATGCATTTATATGTAACAGAATTACTGAGCAGTAACTTTATTTATTTTTATTTTTTTATTAACTAATTTTAAATGCCCTTTGTATCATACTTGGCAATTATGGTCAGTAACAAGCAACTTAAGTGAAAAAACTTATGGGCCTTATTTTCTTGGCTTTTGCTCTAGAGCATTAATTCTGCACTATTTTTTCAGGAATATGTAAAGGATTATTCAAATTGTAAACTTAATAACTTAAATTAGCTTTTATGTGTATCTACTGGATCCTTGATATTTAAACAACAAAAAAGACAAACGTTAAGAAAACCAAGTCCCCAGAGGGTCATACATCTAGGCAAAACATTACTTTCAGTCCCCAATTAGAATTAAACTCAAGACATGTATTTAATTAATCTGACTGGATAATTTTAGTAACACAGTTACATCACTACAGACTAGTTTTGGAACAGAACATCACTTAATAAATGGTTCTGCCTTTTTTTCTCTTGCTCAATATTCTATCGAAATCCACAAGGATGGTACATTAAGTTTCAGACTGAATGTGTTTCAGACATCTATAAAATAAGGTAGCATATTTGCCACTAAACTAAAGTATCATGGTTCAGGTACTGCTTGGGGACAATGTTCTAATTCATGTAATAGCACTCCAGCATGATCTATCAGCAGGGATTGCTGCTAAACATTGAGTTTCCTTATACTTTGGTAACACACATGTTTAAGTACCCGTCCAATAATCTTTGGGTTACAAATACAGTGACATATTGATCTGGAACCAAATATATACTGCAGGTTCCAAATAATAATTTAATTTCATTATATAGATTCAAGTTCCCAGAAACACAACTATAGGATTTGAGAGATACACATTCAGGGCCCTATTTTAAGGCAAGTTTTGAGACACAAATAAAAATAGTTTTAAATACATCTTCTCTGAACAATACTTTAACTACCCCTACCTGCAACTCCAGTGTTTCATGCTAGATTTATGCTGTTGTATTGACTAGACCTCTCTGAAAATTTACCTTGGCACATGCTTTAGAATAGGACCATTGGAATTACACTATGTCCCCAGGCTCTCCAAGTTCAGCCTCTGACAAAGTATTATTCAGCCATTCAAGGATACAGAAACAGTTTTTAATATGCTAACTGAATGCCGATTTCAACAACCTTACTCTACAGAAATGAACATACGTGCCTTTTAATATTACTGTAGGTATTGGATTTTCTGTATTTTGTGCAAAATTGCTGGGGAACAAGCTTTATTTTTAATACCAATGGAAACTATCATAGAGCATTGAGGCAGGTTGCAGACAGCGCCTGGTTAGCTTTATGGTAATTAGTGCAACAAGGACAAGTCAACAAGGGCTTTGGACAGCTTTTTGCCTATTAATGCACGTTAAGGTGTTTTACAATAAAATGTATGCATACTGGAAAAAAAAAATGGAAACTATTTTTTACTCTGCTAGAACCTCAAGGGATAATAGCTAGTTCAATCTTTCTCTTGAACCTTTATTGTGTGAGAACCACACACTTCAATAGAAGCAGTTCAATATGAAATGAAAAGGTTCTACATAGAGTAGAACCTAAGGGCTGGATGATTCTGTGCCTCATATTGGGAACCCCTAATTATGGTGTAAAATGGTTCCATTTAGATTCAATATATAACCCTTTATTGTGTAGAATATTATCATATTGACATTTTAGAATTCATATGGATTGGAATTGGTTTCCAATGGACAGTTGGAGTAGACTGCAAAGTAAATGTATTTTTCTGTTTATTGAAAACAATGGCTATATAGGCTTCTGTAAGGATTTAGAATAAGATCGACTTTGTATTTTCTATATCTTACATCTTTTAAAGAGAATACCAAACAAAATCTCTCAACACAGCTTCCTGAGTAACTCCCTCTGTATGCATGCTTGCCATTATCATTAAATCAATTAAATCTCTTCAGTCCTTTACTGTGGTTGTGGGTTTTACATATGTGGGGATAAATAATTAAAACAATATGCATGGAAAGTGCAAATGGTGTAGAATCTGTACCACTAAGTTATGTTAATGAGACAATTTATTTATAAAACTGTAGGAAGGCAATAAGTACAAGTGCTGGGAATCTACTCTAAGTGCCATTTTGTCATTTGTTTTTTAAACCCACATTTCCAGATATGATTGTTACCACTAGAACCGCCGGCAGCAGTCACTTTGACAGGTACATTTTAAACAGCTTCGATATGAAAATGAAAGACAGACTTTCAGATACAACTTAAAACATGTATTCATGAACACACCATATCTAACATTTGCATAGCAGGAACACTTAAATGAAAAAAAACAACAAAAGGCTTTATTTTCAAAATTAGCACATAATGCATGACTTAAAAAAATGAAAAACTATAATAAAATAAACATTTGAAAATAGAATATTGTGTAAACAGCTGTAAAATGGTATATGTACAAAATATAACTCAATTCCCATTGTTTAACGTGAATGCGCATTCAGGGAAACATACTTCAAAGCAGCCCCCATATTAGCACAATCCTCACAGATCTAACACTTATCAACTTGTCGTGTGCATTTACCACATACTGCTCTTTCACACTGGGCACAGATATCAGAAGTTTTATTTTTATTGCATTTAGTTACCCGGCATTGTTTTCTGTTGCGTGTGTCACTTGGTGTGCACTGTATCCAAGATGAGCTGCGTTTCCCTGCCGCTTTGCAGTTTTCAGATCAAAATGTTTCTGCCAAAGCTCTGTGGCTAGCATCAAGATGAAATCTCTCCTACTGATATTTTTCCCCCCAATGCATTCCTTGTACAAAACAAAGGAATTGATGGCTGCCATGTCCAGTACATTGTAAAATACAGCAACTGGGCACCGGTGATTGCAGATGGTGGAAACGCTCTTCTTGCTTTTTTACTGTTCCAACCAGGCTGTTTTTTTTTCTTTGACTGTTTTGCTAATTGCAGTGAAATAAAAACAATTGTCATTGGTAACATTCATCTCCCCCCCCCAAGTACAGTTACATCAGCCTAAGTACCACATTGTCACCCAGTCTCTGACCAGCTGGGCGAGTTTCATCTTTGCACAGGTAGGGGTAGGGTCCACTGCCAGCCAAACCTTGATCCCAAATTTGACAGGTTTTTTTGACATGTTTTGTTTCCAGCGACACTGTGCTTTTGTCGGAAACAGCTGCTTGTCCATGTAATGTTTTATGTTTAGCTTGAAGCAGGCAACGTTGTTTTCAATGAAGTCGTTCCAAATTTCTGATGCCAAGGCAAATATATCTGTAGTTGCTCTCAAATCAAAACGCAAAAATCTCGAGATTTCTCGAAAAATTATTGTAATAGTAATATTATTAGACAGCAGACTATATATGCTCACGTAGACAGCCAGACAGCAGTTCTCCAAGGAATTGATAGAATTACAATAAATATTTGGATAACACATATCTAGACTTAAAGAGCAATATTCTATTCAAATACATACTGCTGTAAACTCAGCGGAGGTAGAGATAACAAACTGGCTTGTACAGATATAATATTTAGCATGTTGTAGGTTATATTAACAATAAAAGCATGCGTTGTAATAAGCTGTTTGGTGGTTCTAGGTAGAAGTGCTTATAACTTTATTTTTGCGATTCTGACTTTCAAACGCCGTCAGGGTATTTAATACATGTATTTAGGAAAAGTCAAGAATAGACAACCGTGGATCTGTAACACACGCAGAGTAATTTAAATTTTAAAAGTAAAAACCGTCAAAATGACTGCCTTGGCGGATCTAGGGCGAAGAGATGTTTGATTACAATAGTGTTAGAGCGAGGGTTCCCACTATTTCTTGGCTCAAGCCATAGTGAAATTCTCCTTATAATCACAATTCTTCTTTGTAATGAATCATACTGTTGAATGATATTGAATAATACTGGGCAATGAAAATGAAGAATGGAGTAGTGGTTAGGGCTCTGGACTCTTGACCGGAGGGTCGTGGGTTTAATCCCAGGTGGGAGACACTGCTGCTGTACCCTTGAGCAAGATACTTTACCTAGATTGCTCTAGTAAAAACCCAACTGCATAAATGAGTAATTGTATGTAAAAATAATGTGATATCTTGTAACAATTGTAAGTCGACCTGGATAAGGGTGTCTGCTAAGAAATAATAAAATTAAAAGAATATTAATGTATGATAGAGCTGACTTTTTTTTCCCACTGGCCAAGTGTAGTCATTCCTGAGATTACCAGATGAATCTGCTTGATTTTTCATTTTTGCAAAGCTTTGAATCTTCAAGTTAACAATTTATCTGTGTGTTTTTAGAAAGGGTTGATGCTGCGAGTTCAGGTTAAAGGCTAGGCCGCAGCAGCTATTGAACTTTAATAACGAAACTGAGGTGGGCTGTGTTTGAACTGAACCGTGTCACATAAAATAATTTCTATAGATTTGAAATAAACCCAAAGAACCCAACAGCAACATTCATATACATGAGTTGTTCCCCTTACCTGGGCAACACTGCCTGTCGGGTGTCAAGGTCACTTGAAAGAGAATATTTCTGTAAGTGCTACAGCCCCCCTCAAACCATTGATGTTCACGAAAACACATTTCGGACTACCAGTCACCGTATTCGTTTTTATACAACAAACTACTAATTAATTCACAGTTGTTTTTTTCTGGAATGAGACATATTGAAAGCTCCTAAAAGGCTTACATTACTGAGCACTCAAGGTCTGCATTATAGATTGTTCCCCCTATTTACAGTATGAAGTGCAAATTGACCCTTTAGAAACTATATTCCTGTTAAGACTCCAATTAAAGAGTGTTTACTGTGTTGTCATTCATCCAAGGAGTAGCCATGATTACACAGTCTTAAAATACAATTTGTCAAGCTATTGTCAGACATTCATGATATCAGGGCTCACTTTTCACACTAAATGGCATGACAGTGGAATATTATGGGAGAATATGACACTCAGAGACGATGTGAGTAAATAAAGTGAAAATGTCTCTGCTTAAAGCATGCATTAAGAATTCTCTACTAATTTAACACAAAGGAAAAACCTAGCAATCATATTATTTTCAGGTGCACACTACACGATTCTTATTATTAAGAACAAAATTCCAAATAAAATGTGTAAGACTAGTTCTTCTTTCATTTGTATAGCATAAGGAGAATGTGCCTTTTTCATGGAGCTCATGATATGTTCTGCAATGATGTTGTGGTTTGACAGTGTTTTATAATTCAGACCTTATGTATTCCATTAAAACAGACAAACAAAATAAATGAATTATTAAATCATAAATTTGTGAATGTGATCCACCGTGGTAAACCTATTGTAAAAAAACTACATATGAATTCATTTTGGCAGCTGAAAGGGTGAGTTATGTAAAACTACAACAGCGGGAACTCAACTTTTCCTGCCTTCTTTCTGTTACCCCCAAGTATAGGCTTATGCATAATATTAAGACCAGTTTATAACGTTGTTTGGTAAGAGGTGCTTCCTGCAAGAGACGGATAACAAGATAAATCATAAAAATCTAATATGTTAAACTAGGTTTGTCCCTATTTTTGTACTGAATTCAAAAGTATTTTCTGTAAAAAAAAAAACTAAAAAAAAACAAACACTAATGGAGGAGGAATAATTTCCCAACGCAAGTGAAAACACACAGTATACTATAGACAACTGCAAATTTAAATCTGCTTACATTTATGTAAAAAACAATTACCTCAAAATATGTCTGTTATACAGTAAGAATACACACAAAAGAAACCAGAAGTCTGACTCCCTCATATTTTCTGAGATTTCCAAGGGCTTCCTGGAGGGCCCCTTCCCAGCTTCCCCTTCTCTCAATTCCAAATGAACACTATCTCCACTATATCACTATTTCTGAGGGTATTCACTCCATTAAATCATCCTTCCAGGGATCCTGGTTCACTAAAGCAGACATTTCAAACGCATTCAAAGTCATGCCCACATACCCTTCCCTCCATCATTCTTCAGCATCTGTTGGTGGAGGCAATTGAGCATCCGAGTATTGCTAGTATGCTCAGAGTGGGGGCCAGAGGTTTCCTCCCAGAAGGGTTTTTTTTTCTCTCTCTAATTCTCACTACTCGTCTTGGAATCACTACTCAGCTTTGGAAGTTCAGCCACGCTGACCGCCCTCAGCAAGGCGACCCTTGCAAGCCGGGGAGATCTCTGGATTTCTCTTTGACTTTTTGATTCGTCCGCTATCCTATTTTTGTTTCACCTTGGAGGCGGTTCGTTGTTACCTCCGCAAGGCAAGCTCTCTGTGAGCTAAGGGGAAACCCTCTCCTTTTTCACAAGCATTTCTCACAAACACTATTTCAATTCCTGAGGTTCTTCCTCCACGCAGCCCTTGCTCCTGTCCTGTGAATTGATTTTTTTTGTGACAAGATATAAATATAAATTGCATGTCAATCTGCCTGGAACCCCCTGTTAGAAGTTGTGTTTACATATTTCAGACAAAATATGTTTTGCTACAAATTAAATATCAGGCAGGGAGCAGTGGAGATTACTGTTTAACAAAGTTTGTAGTTATAGCTGTGAGATCTGTAAAATAAATAAATACATAAATATTTAAATAAGTACTTTGCTTAACTGAATTGTATTGACCATGATCAAAGGGAATGTCTCCGTTAGATAAATCTGTTTTTTTTCCTCTGATGTTTATGTTTCTTGTTATTGAAATTACGGTGCAATGATACAGTTGCTTGTATTACAATAACAGTACCACTAGTATCGTTACATCAAATATCATTAATCTAAATATATTTAGGACAAATAGTAATTCAAATTAGAATGCTTGATATGCATTTTATAAAGTACAGATATTGCTTCATTTCACATTTGTAACATTAACTGATCAATTATATTTAACAAAACTATCAAACATAGTAAATTGATACATTAATTTGTTGGTTTTGGTAAAAAACAAACAAACACATAATTAACCTCAATATATCAACAAATCAAAGCTTAATGTACATTTATCACCGACTTGACTCAAACTAATATTAACTGTTATTTAAAGTTTAAGTGGAATTCACCTATCTGCACAATGCATATGCTGTAAAATAACGTGTAGTCTTTTGCTATAAATCGAGAATCTATTTAAATGAATCAAAAGACACATTTTAGTGAAACCACGCTAGGGCTGGGACCAAATCAAAACTCTGACAACCCGCTAATCGCACTTAACAAAACTGTATTTAATACTGTTTTCTTTTTTTTGTAAGTATCTTAGTTCTTCTACTCATAAAAAGAAAACACTATTAAATACAGTTTTGTTAAGTGCGATTAGAGGGTTGTCAAAATGTTGATTTGGTCCCAGCATAGGTGTGTCTACGTTTGATAATTACAGGTAGTCTAATGCAAAATTACAGAGGTGCGGTACCTCCCATAATATATATTGGCTAATGCATGCATCTGTTTTTGAAAGTTGGGGTAAAATTTTGTTGATCACTTGCAGGTTACTTGCTCAGCTTACGACCTCAAAATCCTTCAGAATTCTCGTTGATCCATTCTCTTACAGCAATAGGAATACCATCCTCCGCAGGTGTGAATCGCTGAGTTGGTCGAGTTAGCAGAATATATGTGACTATCACATCTTTGCATTAAATTGTATGTCCCACGGTAATACCTTGTATGGGCTACACAATTGTTTATAAATACATTATTTTAGTTTATTATAACGCCAATCGTTTTGCTATTTGCTAAAAGTTAAGCTGTATGCACAAAAGCATTTGATACAGTGAGATATGTAGAAACATTTTAGGTTAGTAAATAACTTTTATTGGTTCACAATGAACTTCGCAATAAAGCTTGCAGATGACATTCATAAGCTCCTGTTTTTACTTTTTAGTTTGAATGACTATTTAAAAGACGTCTGTGTCTCCAGCTTAATTTATTGGAAACAAACTAGAACGGCAAAATTGACCGTGTTGCAGCTTTAATTTAAAGGCATGATTAGAGAACACATCTAAACTTTTTTGCTTTTACCACAACCTTTTCTTGCCACAGACCGTTTCTGTTAGTAATGTAAATAAATAAACAAGCAAGACCATTCTACTTTGAAAGTTTTCCTGCCCTTTTGTCACAGTATTTAATACTGACCTTATTTCTATGAAGAAAACGTCAATCCAAATACTGTTGAAAGAGAAATGTTCTTAACACTAGAACTACCAGAGTGATCATTTTGACTGTCATAGTAAAAACAGTGGGCTTGGCTTAGTGCATGTGAGATCGATCACATGATCGAGCTGCTGAACTTGAAAGCTTTGTGTTTATTTTGAATAGCTACAACAGGAGAGCTTTTCATACATGATTTATTTATGAACAACTATCAACAAAAATTATTGCCTAGTGAAAATGAACAGTCCAACATAACGTATCGGAAGACCAATCTGGACACGAAAATGCACCAGACCAAGACAGTGATGAAACTTACTCTGATCCGAATGAGGTTAGTGATCATGACAGTGAAAGTGATGAGACATTTTGGGACAGAAACAAACAACCACAGCTGTGGCAAGTGCGTATCAAGTGCACTGCACATGTACAGAAGCGGCATGTCTGTGTTAATTGCACAGACTAGATTCCACAGTTAGTTTTTTTTTTTTTTATATACACTTCACATTTTGAACAGCTACACATTCCATCTTTTGAACACTTCACCTTCCACGTGTTGAACAGTTGTAAGTTCCATCCGATGAAGAGTTTGTAAGTTCAATCCTTTTTTGACTCCGAGTTTAACATGTTAGTACATCATTTTTTTTAATTTTTTTTTATTTAGTCCTGTTATGAAAAAAAACTAAAATAAAGTTGTTACAGAATAAAAGTGCAGCAAACCAGCTACTGCAAGACTGGAGACGGAAATTACCGTTGAACAGCCAACAGAGTCGAACTCAAAATGAAAGATGGGTAAACAGAAAACACTTGTACAAAATAAAACAGTCAAACAAACACATCACGGGGCACTGTGATTTCTCTACTGCTGCACAGTATCATAAGCTCCGCTTCATCTCTTCCAACACCACCCCCAAGTCCTGTGCTGTAACAGGCATCCCTCGTGTGTACCAAGCAGGCTTGAATAATGTCACAGGGCTAAAAGTGATTTGTGAGAATGAACAAAATCCATTAAAACAGCTGAGTGGGTATACTTGTAAGTTAATGAAATGTGTCCTCATTTAATTTGGAATGTAAAGCATTTCTAATAGTATAAATGTGCTGGGCTCATCAACATTCATTCTGTATAAGGGGGGGCATCAGCGTTTCATTAATTTATACTGGAAATTCATGACAGAGACTTTGAAACAAATACCTATTGTACAAAGGAAATGGGGAGGGGAAACCCAGGTGCAAATGGATATTAAAGAGCTTGTTTCTGTCTGCATTTCTGAATCTGCTTTGCTCTGTACTGGGAAAACGATTCCCTGCATATACTGAATAAACCAAACTAATATCTGAAGAAAATGACTGCATTTCTTTGCATCTAGGTCACATCAAGAAACAACTACTCACTACTTTGAGATCATCTTCACTTAGCCTGTCAAAAAATATAGGTGTTTGATCAGCATTTCCGATCTGTCCAAGCTAGTACTGTTTCTTAGAACGGAGCCTAATAACAATATGCTGAAATTGTAAAAGCTTCTCTCGAATTCCTCAGGAAGCTAATGGCGCTTCTGTGAAAATGGCTGTCTGTATGTCATGAATGATTGGAGAAGTTTACAACAAATTTCTCTATTTTAAAATGATATTACAGAAATGTTTCAATTTTACTTCCCTAATAGTGGTCACCTATGTTTACAACAGATGTAACTGGAGCATTCTACTGGTCATCTTCTATTTGTCAGATGTTTCTGTTAAGATTCCCTTGTAGCCCAAAAGGGATACCTTAATGTGCTGTGCTAAAGCACATATATACTACAGCTATTACTAAGTTAATATGATAGCAAAGTTTGGATGTGTTTTGTAGTGTTTGTTTGTAGTGTTTTGTTTACCGGCCTCCTCCCCCTTTAAAACACAGCCACCTTCCCTCATGTCCCACATTCTCCTTCTTTTCCTTTTCTTGAGGGTTGGCCCACATGCCGGTGCCTCCAGCAAGAGACAGAGAACCGGCAACAGGAGACCCAGGTGAAGTGGATGGGCGTGGTGAGAGCCCTGGCGACTGTGCAGAGACGTCTGGTTCACTAGGGCGAGTGGAACTGGACACCAAGCAAATAAATGTTGGTTTTGGTATACTATTTAAAAGTTCTTATCATGATGTAGCTAAAACTACATTTGGTGAACTTTCCGTGAAATCTTGTT
This sequence comes from Acipenser oxyrinchus oxyrinchus, assembly GCA_030684275.1. Classification (NCBI taxonomy): domain Eukaryota; kingdom Metazoa; phylum Chordata; class Actinopteri; order Acipenseriformes; family Acipenseridae; genus Acipenser; species Acipenser oxyrinchus. The sequence goes on along the minus strand of CM060247.1, from coordinate 82,439,729 downwards.
TTTTTTTTGCTGCACCTCGCCTGTGAAATGTACTCAATTACCGTGCCAAAATCGTAGCCTTAATTAGGAGTTCAGGCAGTGGAAGAAAGAGCGACAAAGGGCATAAATGCCTCCCTGGATCTCCAAAGAGAAACAGGAGAGCAGAAGTTAATAGAATGCTCAAAAAATCAGCCCTTTAACTGTGCAAAGTGGTTGCAGCTGTTGTTCGTACTTTAAATACAGACTGCGTTCGCAAAATAAGATACATTTTCATTTAAGTAGATGTGCTGAGTTTGTACCTCTATACAAGAGGATTCAAAATAAAATCAAAAGAGACGTGATTGCTCCATCCTCTCAACCAACAGAGAACCCAAGGGAGAATTTCAAACATTATTTAGAGAGATGCAGGTAGAGAGATATTTTCGGTATTTTAGAATGCCAGGTGAAAGGCTAAGGCCATGCCAAAATCGTAGCCTTAATTATGAGTTCAGGCAGTGGAAGAAAGAGCAACAAAAGGTGATAAATACCTCTCTTGATCTCCAAAGAGAAAAAGGAAAGCAGACGTTAATGAAATCCTCAAAAGAGGAAAACATCATTTTGCAGCACAAAAAAGCAAGAAAAGTTCATTTCTTATGAGGAGTATTACAGTACTGAATTTATAGCAACATTTTTAGGTGTAACAAAAGCTTATTATTTGTACATAGTTTATGCAACGTAATTTTTAGACTGCTTTGCTTTAGATTACTAACCAGAAAAAAAAACTACAATAAAACTGCAAGTCTAGGCTACTAGTCAGGAAACAGCTCCCTATACAAACTAACTAAATTTAGGAGGAATTAAAATTCCCCTAAATTAATTCCTACCAGAAACACACTGTGGTCCTCCGTCATGCCTTTGGTTCCCACTCCCTGGTTATCCGCACAGTCATGAATCCTCATGCTGGTACACAGAGAACAGAACAAACACCAAACAAAAGAGCATGCGGAAAAAAAAAGGACTGGCTTCCAGATTAGTGGTAATTGATCATCAATTATAATTGCCACCTGCTGCACATTCCATTTCAATTAGGCAGGGAAGGAAGTCTAACATCCCAGCCCTGCCATATCTCGTCACACTTTGTTTCCCAAAATTAAAAATGTTCACTTATGCTTAACTATATTTTATTTATAAACCACCACCACAAATAGACTATTTATAGAGGCAGGCCTCAGCCCTGCCACAGGTTCAAACTAAGTTTTGTATCAAAGACTCAATGATTGGTACTGCTGTATTGGTGGATGTGTTAAAACCATTAATTAAAACAAGAACATCTACCAACTCAATAGAATGAGCACTAATGTAAATCAATTACAGTAGCTACACAAGAGTTCAGCAGGTAAGACAAATTAAAATAAGCAACGTAATTAAGATGAATACAGCATTGTGTTCAAGAAGATCTTGCTTATTCACATTAGACACAATCCCAGACACTATAGTAAAATGTATTTTTATTTATTTAATCTCTTTAATTTATTATTCAGTATCTTCATGCGAATGTCAATTTATTTAAAATTGGATACACTTCAAAAACCACCTTAACGGCAAGAATTGTCCAGGATCCTTCTCCATGGCTTTTTTTTTATCTTACTTCTATATTGATTTCTATTTCTTATAAATATTTCATTTTATTTGTAACATTTCTGTGATCCTTGAATTGATTCACCAATGGTTGTGGTTCATTATACACATTTTTTCAGACTCCGTGTCCTTGCACGAACATGGATAGCAGAAGAGACTGTTGCAAGTTTAAAGAGCTCTTGTTCAGGCTTAAGAAAAACAACAACTGTACTCCGTCTGAAAAGAAATCGACATGACATCTCCAGACTGACAATGCCATTGTTAATAACACCTGACAGAGCACTGAACTATAAGGTGTTCTTTGTTCACTGTTCCTTTAAAATGGTCTTGCATACGGTATACAAATCGAAATCGCTGGAGCAGGGAAATGACACCATCAGGTAATTGTTATATTGCATGTTCAATGCTGAGATAAGTTGTTTTTCAATGTCTCTGCTTTGTGTCACGAGCAGCAGTTAAAAACAATTAAAATAAATAGGAACAGATGTTCAAGTGTACTGTTCAGAATGTGTTGCTTGTAAGCAAGACGAAAAAACCCGAATTCATAATTCAATCTTCCAAGGAATAAATTAACTAGAAAAAACAAAGATATATTTTTTTTTCCTAAAAGGTTGGCATGTTGCCTTTAGAACAAGCACTGATTGTTTAAAATAAATGAAACCAGAATGCTGCCGCTTTGATTGTTTCTTACACATAGCATATCATTTGATAAAGGCTGAAAAAAGAATTGTTAACAAATGCAATGTTCCTCATTATTTATTTATTTTTTTTTAAGTTTACCTACAGTTTCTGCTCCCTACATAGTGGCCAGTTGTTGATGCCTTTAAGGGTGACTTTATACAACATGTGTGGGTGTTCCAAAGTGTACCGTATTCCTTCAAATTTAAGACGCAGCCCAAATTTCCCACCCTAAATTTGAGGAAAAAATAAATCAAGTGAAGATGCATTTACAGAGATGCAACGTCAATTACGCACAGAAGAAAACGACATATGGAGGCAGTTTGTAGCCGTCTGCTGTCACACAGAGCATTACAGTTATGAGCTGCTTCTCATTTCCAGTCTGCTGTCACACAGAGCATTACAGTTATGAGCTGCTTCTCATTTCCAGTCTGCTGTCACACAGAGCATTACAGTTATGAGCTGCTTCTCATTTCCAGTTGTGATTACTCACACCTGTTTTTCTCCCTTTTTGTGAACTGTGGTATTGCTTGGCATGTCGAAAAATATGGGGGTCTGATCAGCATTTCTGATCTGTCCAAACTGTTAGAACAGAGTCTATAATGAAATGCTCAAATTGTAAAAGCTTCTCTTCGAATTCCTCAGGAAGCTAATGACGCTTCTTTGAAAATGGCTGCCTGTGTGTCATGGATGATTTGAGATCGGGTAGTGACGTCTTTGCTCGGCAGTCAGTCATGTTCCTGTTTATGTATTCGGACAGTCACTTCCTTTGTTGGCGATTTTAATACACGCATCACTATACTCAAATTTAAGATGCAGGACATTTGAGAAGAAAAATTGGTTTAAAGAGCATCTTAAATTTGTAGGAATACAGTATTCTTCATATTTCAGTGGCCATCTTGTAGCAGTGATGTGAATAGCGTCTTTGATAAGCTTTGAATTTAGAGCTCCCCAGAGCAGTGGCTTAATCAATAAAACAAATGTACAGTAATTATATGTATCATCAAAAGGAATCAATAAACTAGATTATTAGTGTAAATTAGTGTCCCTCAGCATTTATTAAATAAATACTTAACGATAATAAATGTTAAAAAAAGTGCAGTTTAGGAAATTAAAACTACACTATATATTATTATTGATAATTTAACTTTAAGGCAGAACCTTTGCACTCAATGCAGAATATTTTTTATATTCTGAAGCACTTTGAAAACATTTTATAATACTGTACTAGAGAAATACAGAATGTTGGAAAATATTCTTGTGAGGCGTGTGAGTAACAATGGAATGTCCAGACAGTAATTTGCGTGTAACCAAATAAAAAGTTTTATTAATATTATTCGCTACACGAAACAAACAAAACAATAAAAGAACGGCATGAGGGAGGGGATGCTGGAGTAATGGTCGAAAAGAAGGGAATTGGAAACGTCCTTAGTCTTCTTCACAGTGACCCCGGACATAAAAAGGGGATAAAACAGAAAAGAAAATGTTAGTGAAGTTTTCCACCCCCGTGCAAACAAAACGAAACCAAAACAAGCCAAAAACCTTCGTCTCTCCTGCCGCCTATTTACCCCGCCTATGTTTTCTAGGACCAACCCCCCGAACACAGTAGCACGTTCCCTTTAGTATTCAAAGTTCCGCCCCTGTAGTTAGTGGAACACCAATCCCAAACTGACAAGTGTCCTTACAACTCACTTGACTCCAGTGGTCAGAATTTACATACTCACACGTCCGCCCCTGACCAAGGTGACGCCCCTCATAAAGATGACTTTCGCCATGGTCACGAGACCTTGATAAGGGAAGTCCCGAGTTGGTTTGCTGCCTTCTACTGTCGGGAGGCTGAATTACAGACCGAGACCCCTTTGACTCACAATTCTCTTTTCAAGCTGATTAAATGCATTGAACTTGAATCATGAACTATGTTACCTTCGAGCAAATAATTAATTTGTATATAAAGGATTACCCTATGTGATCACTCAGTTAATAAAGTAAAAATGGACCTACTGTGTGGCCACAATTCTTCCATTACCTCCCTGTCAATTAACTGTTAGAGATGAATTTTGTAACTATGCAATAAACATTAAAGGAACTTGAAGGCTACAACATGTGTAACACAGCACTTGCCATCACATGTGACCTGCACATTGATACAATGTAAGTGTTTCCAATTAGGAGCACACTTTTATTACCGGGGGTGCTTTACAGCTTTAATGGCCACATGTGTGCAGTGTATATCGCTCCCAGGATGTTAAGGCATACCACCAATATCATAAAACTTCTCCCTAATTGTTTGTAGTGGCTGTGGGGTTATTCAGAAAACATATATCTACTGCCATAACACATTCAGATTACACTGCAACCGAAAATAAACCACTGGGGATAGTCTGTACATGTAGACAAAGAGCATTAGTATGAATAGGTGAGGCTTTAATGGATACAGTAGGTAGCCCACCCATGAAAAAAGAAAAACAGCATGCTCATTAAAAATGATGAGCCAGATAAGTATTTGCTCCTGTTCAAAGCAAGCATTTCAAATGTTAAAAGCCAAAATATAAGCATTTAAGGATATTGGCTACTACATACAGTAGTTCTTGTTTTTGTAACATTAACTGTCTAAAATAATTTGGCTCAATAACTTTAAGAAACTCCTTGACAACACTTACTAAATGATCTTTAAAAGCAATTCAATGCATTGTACTGTAATGGTACAAGGACAGTTATAATGAATTGCATCAAAGTTATCATATTTTAATATTTTTACATTGGCATCATAATGGAATTTCATTAGGGTTATAAATCAGAACACATGTCTTGTGTTCTGTGGTCTATTCATATTTGGGCACACACTCTTATGGTCAAGGTAGTGCTATAAAAGTCATATTTAGTCCCTTAAATCTTTTATTCATTTGTATTATCCCTTTTACAATCAAAATCAATGAACAGTATCACATACTAGACAGTAGTGTGCGATTTATATTCTGATAACTGGTTTTGTAAAGAATTGTTTGTTTTATGTATATATATTGTATGTCTTTATAACTGCTTTAAAGCATGACCTGCATTTTAGGGTCCTGATCATCAGTGTCTTCCAGCCTGGCTACACTGACATGAATACCAAATATTGTCTGTAAAGGCCTGGTTTACAGCAGATGTAAATATATTTAGCTCTATGTACTTCAGAATTCACTTTGGGCCCAAGCTCAACTATAACAGATTGGAAAGCAGATGTGTGCACTGGGTTTAGTTCAGTTTAACTGTTTTAAAAAAATACATGCAATTACACATTACTTGAAATAAGCCATTGAAATAATATTATACTTTATCAAGGCTGCTCATGAAAAGTAAATCATTTTAGTTAATTGCCAATATGCAAGTGAGGGTTATAAGGTGGTCTTATTAAATGTTTGTACATTCCTGTAAAATGGATATAATTGTTTTCCCTTTCAGTATTAAAGTGCACATATAATATCAATTACATACTGTGTTAAAGATGGCTTGAGTGGTGACATCAGCATCCAGGAAGCAGCACACAAAGAACCAGGGGTGCAAGGTTGAAGCGGTCACACAAAACTAGATACAAAAAATCAAACGAGTACCTTTGCAACAATTTCACACAAACCACAGCAATCATCTGTTTGGCACTCTGTCTCAGTGAGTCTCTCTCCTTCTCCAACCTTTTATACTGTGGCTGGAGCCTTAACTACCCATCAATCAATCAATGACCTCATTAAGGCTCCAGCCACATTCTTCACAAGGTTTTTTTATTGGATGGGGAATTAACCCCATCCTTGCCACAGCACAGAATTCAAAGTAATAATACATAATGCAAATAAATACACCAAACTATAATAATACTAATAATAATACTAATAATAATAATAATAATAATACATAAATATATAAAAGGGGCGGGCACCCCGTCACACATACACATTAATATTCTGAAACGAATAGTTATTAAATCTAAAAAAAAAAGTGCTCACAGAAGCAATTCTAGTAGTAGAGAAAATTTTAAATTGTCATTAAACATATTCATTTTGTATAATAACAGATTCATAGATACATATGATATACTGTATCCCTCAAACTTAAGACACACCCCAAATTTCCCACCCTCAATTTGAGGAAAAAATAGAACATCAAATAAATATACAAAGATACAACCTCAGTTACGCATATGGAGGCAGTTTGCGGCCATCTGCCATCACATAGAGCATTACAGTTATGTGCTGCTTCTCATTTCCAGTCGTGATTACTCACACCTGTTTTTCTCCCAGTTTGAGAACTCTGGATCAAGCACATGTCGAAAAAAAACAGGGGTCTGATCAGCATTTCCGATCTGTCCAAGCTGGTAGTGTTTGTTAGAAACGCTGAAATTGTAAATGGATGTCTATGTCATGGATGATTCGAGATCGGGCAGTAATGCTTTGTTTGCCTTTTCTCAGCAGTCAGTCACGTTGCTGTTTGTGTACTCGGGTAGTCTTTTGTTGCCGATTTTAAAACACGCATCACTACTGTACTCGCCTGTGTCTAAAATTCAAAGGAATACGGTACATAAAGCAATTTTAATGAATGTATCTTGCTATTTTGTAATACATTACATTTTCTCTGTGTAATTATACAATGTTTTAAAATAAAATTAACACACTCCCATAAATTTTCTGTCAATCACCATTGACATTTTATTAACAGTGTACAATTGCTGAATATAAATTTGGCAACTGGTTTTCATCAGCCAATATAGTCAAATTTAAAGAGAAAATAGAAAAAAATGTATACTTACTTTTTTATTTATTTTTTAGCAGACGCCCTTATCCAGGGCGACTTACAATTGTTACATGCTATCACATTATTTTTCCATACAATTACATTATTTTTTACACATTATTTTTACATACAATTACTAAGGTTGCCACCCGTTCCGTATAAGACAGAATCGTCCCGTATTGGTAAATAAAATGTTGCGTTCCGTTTCAAATCAATACGAAACGCAATTTGTTCCGTATTTTGCACTACTGAGCCAAATGTATTTTTCAAGCATGAGAAGTCAGAGATCTCCGTCTCTGGTGAAGCACCAACTTTCTACCGGAACCAGATCCATCAGGTAATTATAGGAGGTGTAGTTCATTTGATTAACAATTATTCACTTTACACATACTGCGCAAAAAGGATCAACTAGCGCGAGGCAGTTCTAAATCCTATTGGGTGTGTGCTGCTGTCAGCTATGTAGCTATGAAACATATAACCTAGCTGACCGATTTTGAATACAATTAAAAAATATAGCGACGAATGGGAGAAGGATTTTACATGGGTGAACAAAGTTCATGACAATATTTTCAAAGCCGGTGCACTGTGTGCAGAAAATAATTTTCGATCTCTCACAGCGGAGTTTGTGACCTTAGACAGCATGAAGCAGGAGAAGGCCATGCTCATAACGAACAAGAAGAACCAGTCAGGCTATTCAATCGTTCTTTGTTCCAGAGAGATCACATGAAGATGATAAGGTAGGCAGGCTACTGTACTTCTTCTTGCATAATTTACTCCTCTAGCTAGAGTGATTACAATTATATTAGCTAACGTTAGATAGCAAATGTTACCCACCGCAATTTCTAGACATTCACGGACCCGAGCACAAAGTTTTGATTTTCTTCTGTAATACGGTCTCCAGTCTCTTTTTTTGCTTTCTTGTGTAATTATTTGAATTAATTACACATTGGACAGTGTTGTTCTTGTGTAATTTTGACTTTTGATCATTTACGAAATACATTTTCTGGGTTGCTCTCACAACTCAAAGCGTACCACCAATTAGTACGTTACTTTTAACATTTTAAATGGACTTTATACTTTACATGCGTGCACTCATAATCCGTTCATCATTCTAAGTGTATTTTCTTGATGTGTGATATGTAAATAGCGTTTTAATGTATCGATCATTTTCTGGGTTCTTATAATCTAAGATGTAGCCTAATATTTATATACTCACATATTTTAATACTTAAGATAAAATAATTGCCAAATACATATTTTAATACAGAATCAGGGTACAACAGCAGTGTCCCTCACCTGGGATTGAACCCACGACCCTCCGGTCAGTCCAGAGCCCTAACCACTACTCCACACTGCTGCCCTTACTTAAGTGTTGATCCAAGTTTTGTTTGTCATTTTTAAATTTCAATGTTTACATCCTGCAGACTACACTTCTAAGCTAAAAACGCACTAGGCCCAATTTTGATAAACGCACCAAAAAAAAAAAAATGGAACGCAATGAGCAAACTCAAGACAGCTTGCCTTGAGTCCAATCATTTCTGATTCTGAACAGAGTAAATACTGGATGCTGGCATGATTTTGTTGCCGCTGGTCAATCTATGGAAAGTGGGAGGGAGAAAGGGTTTTCAAATCAACAGAAAATGACTTTCCCTTTAATGTGGAATACTTCTTACTTTGCACGTGTTTTATGTGATTTTTCGACAATAAAATAAGCATTCTTTTTTTTCCATTAAGGTAAACATCTCACCACAGGAGCTTCCATTGGGTACAATGCAGAAATTGTATTTGTACAATATTGAAGTGACTGTTGCTGTGAAAACTATAGATTTACTGTATATGAAAGAAAACCTTTTCTTTTTTAGAAATAAATACAGTACCAAGATGATGGTCTAAGTACATGGTACGTTGTAATAGACCCACATTTACCTTTAATTTGGAACTGGGAAGCTGTCTGTTCTCGTCTGTTTTAATTAAAGAACATGTGAGTCCCTGCACAGAAACACTAGTAAAATGTGCCAAGTATGTCAGTAACACACATCCCCTCCATGACTGTAAATTCAAAATAAGAGCTACCAGTGTGTTTAAGAGAATGTACAGAATACAATAAAAAAATAGCAATGAAATGCTTAGACAGTCACCTGCAGCTTGAACACATGGCTCCTGTGTTTAAAAGCAATGCTCTCTTGACTTTTAAAAGTCAATTAATTGGTAAACACTCTGGGTGAACTTTCAACAGAATTTTTTTTTTTTTTTACATTTTAGACATCCTGCCCCCTAAATAAACATGTAGTTATCATTCTCCCTCATAAACAGTCAGTGAAAATTAAAACTCACATTGAGCTCGGGTGGTGACGTCAGACTCGGAAGAGACAGGACACAGTTTGGTGAGTGAATGCGCTGTTGCGCCGGTTTATTGAAAATAAAAGATTTAACAAAACACAAAACAAACGGCACGTTGGCCAAAACAAACAGATAAACAAACAGTGGACAAACCTAAAACAAGTAGCATGCTGGTAGCAATTGTTTATTTCTTTAGATTTTAATTATTTCTCCTCTCTCTCTTCTGTTCTCCACTGCGAACACAAACCCTGTGTGCATGAAACACTGACTCTTTTATGCAGCTGTACCGAAACTCGATTGCTAATCAATCATTCAATTGAATCTCGGCACTGTCTGCACGCGAACTACTTTGTGCACTCCCGTGCCCAAATACTAATACACATTTTATTTGCATGTGAAGTGAAGTGTGCAATCGCCGTGCCTAAATACAACTGTACATTTCAAATCACCACTTGCACCAGTTTCTTTATACTTAGGCCCTAGGATGTCCAGTTCAAAATTGTGTCTAAGGTTTCAAGTTATAGCAGCAGCCATTGTGCTGACATGGAATGATCTAAATACAGTTCATACTGGCCCTGATACAAAACAGAATATGTTTTCTGATCTAGTGCTTACTGGTTAATGTTCTATGGCTGTTGCATTTAATAAAAAACATGTTATTTATGTATTGTATATTGTATAGTACAATACCACTTTTTATTTAAAAAGCATCTTTTATTTACTAATATCCCAAGGCGCTGTACTCATCATCCCAAAGCGTAGCAATAATATGACTGATAAAGGATAAACAACTCAATGTACTGTAAAACAGATTTATGCTGGACCCTGGGGACAGCAAGCTGACCAGAAACATATCAAGGACCAAGGCCTTAGTGGAACAGTAAACTGTAGAATTTTTAGATCCTTAACATTAATTAGAGCCACTGTAAGGTCAACAGAACTGTGATGGTAGCAGTCAATAGTAAGTAGGAACAGAGAGAATTCGGAGGTAGAATGTCCTGATATATGATCAAAATGGATAACAGACAGCATTGCAAGGACTTATATATAAATAAAATTAGGGTTTTTAATCTTGACATTTTATATTGATTGTTTAATCAACCGATCTATGCAATCATAACACCTGTTTGCTATTGAAAGACAAAGTATTAACAATGATATTTACTACAAATGTTTCATAATGCCAGCTAATGTTTAATATGCATATATTTACTTACATGTAAATATTTGACAGTTTACAAATATGTGGATAGCACTTTATAATAAGGTCCGATAATAAACACTTTATTAACCCTTTATAGATGATGAATACATAGTGTATAAACTATGAACAAGCAAGTTATTAGCACCATTATTAATGCTTTATAGTCTGCTAATAAACATTTATTAATGATTAATAGATGCTACATAAACAAGAAAGAGCAAGCTATAAATATCTTTAACCGCTGGGTTATGAATAATAATATAATGCGCGTCATACTGAATGTTCCAGCCAATACACACACAAGGCTGTACAGCGAATTTACAAATTTGTTTTTCAACAGCGATGAAGAGACCCTGAGGCTCAGGATGTTTTAAAAGGTACATGCATACAGTTTTTTTAATGACATAAAACCAGTTATGAAGCTTTATTTAGCATGCTGAAAGTAAGTAAAACACAAACTTGTTTTCTGATATTGACAGGGTTGCCTTTTAGTGTATTTGTACATTTTTTTTTGTATTAACAATTTTTCATGCATTTGAATATACTGCATCTTTGAGTATCTCAGACTGTATCAATTTATGGCCCAGGTCAATTCACTTGCATACACTGAACACTCAATTCTACAATCCCGCTTTATTATTTTTACAAAGATTAAGGAATATACCAATTTCAGAAAACAGCATGATAAAATGCATTATGTCATTGTAGCTGGTTTTATCTTATTGCCAAGTACAGCCTTTGGTGGTTACAGGAGCAAAATGTGTTACACAAGCTAATTATATTGCCACTGCTTTAGATTGCTGATGGAAAAATAATCGACTGTACATAATATACATTGCTTTAGTACTTTAATAAATAGCTAACAGACATTATTATAATTTCATCCTCAAAAACATGAAGACCAGACACCAGATTTGATAGGTACAGATGGCTGAAGAGCCCAGAGAGTTTTTATGTCCAGTGTTTCCTACTGAGGAGACTGTTGTAAAATCGTCTCATTAAACAATAAAGAATCTCTACATGTAAGTGGTTCACTTAGGCTGCATTCACACTGGGTCCGTTTCAAACGGAATCAGTCTTTAGTTTAGTTTGAAACAATGTGTATATATAATATATTTAATATCTGATGTATTTAAATATTTTTAAATTGAACTGGTCTAAATATTAAAGACAATTTTGTTTTCACAACTTGTTGAACTATCAAGAATATTTGGCACATTATCTGCATTAAAAAAACAGTGGGCACTTGTGATGTTTTTTTTATTATTGGATTGTTCTGAAGATAATAAATTGCATTTTAAGATATCTTGAAATATTTAGAGATAAGAACCTAAGAAAGGATACAAACGAGAAGAGGCCATTCGGCCCATCTTGCTTGTTTTGGTTGTTAGTAGCTTATTGATCCCAGAATATATGGAGCTTATATATATATATATATATATATATATATATATATATATATATATATATATATATATATATATGGAGCTTTTAGCTGAGGGTACACGCCCTCCAGACCAGAGCTAAATCATTTTTTGTATAGCACCCATAGACCCTCTTCTCCTGCTCCATTGGATTCTATCTAACTATCGCTGACGTCATGGCCCAGCCAGCAATGGCCTTCGGTCCCCCCTATATTGTACACATGCTAGTGCTAGAATATATATATACAGTACTGTGCAAAAGTTTTAGGCAGGTGTGAAAAAATGCTGTAAAGTAAGAATGCTTTCAAAAATAGACATGTTAATAGATTATATTTATTAATTAACTAAATGCAAAGTGAGTGAACAGAAGAAAAATCTAAATCAAATCCAAATTTGGTGTGACCACCCTTTGCCTTCAAAACAGCATCAAGCATCAATTCTTCTAGGTACACTTGCACACAGTTTTTGAAGGAACTCGGCAGGTAGGTTGGCCCAAACATCTTGGAGAACTAACCATAGTTCTTCTGTGGATTTAGGCAGCCTCAGTTGCTTCTCTCTCTTCATGTAATCCCAGACAGACTCGATGATGTTGAGATCAGGGCTCTGTGGGGCCATACCATCACTTCCAGGACTCCTTGTTCTTCTTTACGCTGAAGATAGTTCTTAATGACTTTCGCTGTATGTTTGGGGTCGTTGTCATGCTGCAGAATAAATTTGGGGCCAATCAGATGCCTCCCTGATGGTATTGCATGATGGATAAGTATCTGCCTGTACTTCTCAGCATTGAGGAGACCATTAATTCTGACCAAATCCCCAACTCCATTTGCAGAAATGCAGCCCCAAACTTGCAAGGAACCTCCACCATGCTTCACTGTTGCCTGCAGACACTCATTCGTGTACCGCTCTCCAGCCCTTCGCGAACAAACTGCCTTCTGCTACAGCCAAATATTTCAAATTTTGACTCATCAGTCCAGAGCACCTGCTGCCATTTTTCTGCACCCCAGTTCCTGTGTTTTCGTGCATAGTTGAGTCGCTTGGCCCTGTTTCCACGTCGGAGGTATGGCTTTTTGGCCGCAAGTCTTCCATGAAGGCCACTTCTGACCAGACTTCTCCGGACAGTAGATGGGTGTACCAGGGTCCCACTGTTTTCTGCCAGTTCTGAGCTGATGGCAGTGCTGGACATCTTCCGATTGCGAAGGGAAGTAAGCATGATGTGTCTTTCATCTGCTGCAGTAAGTTTCCTTGACCGACCACTGCGTCTACGGTCCTCAACGTTGCCCGTTTCTTTGTGCTTCTTCAAAAGAGCTTGGACAGCACATCTGGAAACCCCTGTCTGCCTTGAAATTTCTGCCTGGGAGAGACCTTGCTGATGCAGTATAACTACCTTGTGTCTTGTTGCTGTGCTCAGTCTTGCCATGGTGTATGACTTTTGACAGTAAACTGTCTTCAGCAACCTCACCTTGTTAGCTGAGTTTGGCTGTTCCTCACCCAGTTTTATTCCTCCTACACAGCTGTTTCTGTTTCAGTTAATGATTGTGTTTCAACCTACATATTGAATTGATGATCATTAGCACCTGTTTGGTATAATTGTTTAATCATACTCCTGACTATATGCCTACAAAATCCCTGACTTTGTGCAAGTGTACCTAGAAGAATTGATGCTGTTTTGAAGGCAAAGGGTTGTCACACCAAATATGGATTTGATTTAGATTTTTCTTCTGTTCACTCACTTTGCATTTAGTTAATTAATAAATATAATCTATTAACATGTCTATTTTTGAAAGCATTCTTACTTTACAGCATTTTTCACACCTGCCTAAAACTTTTGCACAGTACTGTATATATATATATATATATATATATATATATATATATATATATATATATATATATATATATATATATATATATATATTAAATAACAGATGTTTATAATAATTAGAATAACAGAATAAATAATACTTGACTACTTTTTACAGGTTAAATAAAGCACAGAAAAACGAGCCTAAATGGAAAAAATGCAGGTACAGTAGTTTCAATATTTGTTTATTATTGTATCACACATTTGACTAGGTGACTGGATTGAAACATATGTTAGAGAGTTCCCTGTCTAGTGTCCCAGTTTGCTGGCTTGAGAATACCAGGAATGTGGGGGGAAAACAGTGGCCTGATTGGTAAGGTAATTATGGAACCAATCTACATGACTAGACCAGTTAGATAAATAGTGGTGTATTAGAGAAAAGGGGGAGACTGAAAGCAGTCAGTTTGGTGCTGAAGGGCATAGAAATAAATAGCACTGTTTTATATATATAAGCCAACTTTTTAATTTGCAGTTTGTTTTGCGTTTTGCCTGTCTGCTGTCCAGCTATACTTGCACTTTAAGAAGTCATTCTCCTGAGTATAACTTATTTTTTCAGAAGGCAGATAGTAAATACAGTAATGTTATGTTTAATCATTTAAACTTTGCACACTGATAGAAATTAGGCTAGTTGTAAATTAGTTAAAGCACAAGAACACAGTTGGAGCACAAATGGATTTTTAAAAAAAAAATCATTAGGCAAAGTTGAAACACAATGTTGCTAACATTTAGACTTGTGACCACTGTTGTAAAATCCAATGCATGTTGGTTTAAGAATTTACACTGATGAATAAATACATTTTATTTGTATGTCTCTGGGTATATTTTTCATTGGCAGATGCTATAATAAATGCCAATATTACAGATGTCATGACAGTTTGCTTCCAGCTCGGTTGTAAATGACAGGCACTGTGAACTCTTCAACTGATAAAAGCTACATTAACAAGCTCATATACCCTGTAATCCCTTTAGCTTGCACAATGCAGAAACTGGCAGATGCTTGTAGCGGAGTGTCCCGCCCCTATATATATATTTATTATTATTTGTATTTTTGTTTGTGGCGCAGATCAAAGCGCCGCGTATTTGTTGTTGTTTTTATAATTTAAAAACCTCGTGAGGATGCGTGGCTGATCAGCTACTGATTATTTAACTAGCTGACAGTCACGCATCCTTACTAAACTTGTGCAGACTGTGGCCGAGGGGTAATAAGATAATTAACAGCTAGTTAACCCCTCGGCCAGAATATAAGAACCTGCAGCTGTCCGTGCTCGGAGGAGAGTGTCAGAGGCGAGACAGGTTTTGAGCGAGAGAGAGTAAACAACTGCTAAGTATCGTGCTGGGGTAAAACCAGCACCCTTATTTGTTTATTTATATTTGTTTGGCCAACGTGCCCTTTTGTTTTGTTGTTTGTTTAAATCTTTTGTTTTTGTTTTATTATTTAATAAAAGCAGCTGAACGCCTTAGCGTTTCAGCCCTCACCCGTACTTCCTGTGTTTCTGGTACTTCCTGGTCTGTGACGTCACCACACACGCCACTCAACAGCACTCGGTCACAATGCTCTACAACTCCAAACTCCTGTCTACATTTATTTGGATGCACTTTTATACATTGCAACTTAAACCAAACAAGCCTGAGATGAACAATTGATTGGATAGGTACTGGTAATGCACCCCTGACATTCATTTTCAAGTTCTTCTTGGGGCACTACTGATGGCCAGTCAAGGCAACATTTAAGTATCACCTTCACAATAGGCTTTTTCTGTGTATATGTGTCTACAATAGCTATTGATGAAAGCTCCTTGCACTGAAAAGATGCTGGTCTGCTGGTTCATAGACTTCCCTGCTGCTAAATGAGCCAGGCTCCATCAGTACAGAGGACATGGGAGTCCATTACTACCTGCATAAAGAAATGACCCACCAGAACACCAAATTGGAGTCCCTTTTAAGATGTGTGAAATGTCATAAAGAACCCCAAAAATGATCAATCGTGCTAGGGATGTGTATCAGTGCCTACACTATCTAATTAACTGCAAGGTTATTTAGTTCAAGATTGAAGTGTATCCAAACAAATGTAGACAGGGGTCCTGAGTTGTATTTTTGATGGAAAATTGTTTTCTGTGTAAGAAAATGAACAATTTCTGTACATTTATGCACTGAATTCTGCAACCTTATGTGAATTCCTTATTGATTTATGCGATGAAATGGAACTGACTAAACTTGTTAGTGAGTGCAAATAGTGGTGTTGGATGTAAAGATGCACATACAATGCAATTCAAATATGAGTCGAACACTGTCTGATTACATGTGGTCATATACTGTTTCTTTCTGATAATTACATACTCAATAATTGACTTAGCATGCAAAATATCCGTTTTTTTTAAAAAATAAATGTGCTTTTACAACCTACACTCATATGACCATCTCTCAACTCTCCATCACACACACTGTATACATATAGACATTATAATAACAGGGAACAACACTGACAGTATATTTTGAATAGTAAGACACAGCACCCCATGTAAGGTTTGGGGTCATTGACTATGTGAGTGAAATGCATTTTAGATTAATAAAATGCAACATTACCTTGAAGTCATGAGTAGCTTCAATAAATACTTTAATGTTAACTTTTGAGGTATGCATTAACTAAAGCCTTATATTTTAACTGTAACGTCACTACTGTACAATTATTCTTATTTGCTTTATTTATTTATTTATTGCACTGTACAGTACTTAGCAGAAAAAAGAACAAATCACAATACATTTGTATTGCATGTCACACCTACAACTGCCACAGTCATACCATTTAAATAACAGTGTACACAGAATAATACAAAAGCAGCAATTTTAAAGTTACATTAAAACCCACTAAGATAAGAAAGACATTTTATAAAAGTCCATTATTGACTGCTGACTACAAACAATATGACTGTGAAGCAAATAAACACAGGAACAGATTTTTTTTTTATTCTAATGTAGATGGAATATACTCCACAAAAGGTCTGCATGCATATACTATATATTTCTAATATTAAAAAAATGTACACATACTGCACTAATGCAAATATATAAATGATAATATTGTATTGCTTATTAATCGCCTTGTTATAGCAATATAAAGCATCTTGACTCTCTCCAAACACAGAATATTTTATTCATTATATAGATTTCCCTTCCAAAAATTGTTAGGGGACTAAGATGGTGCCGAGAAATCCTAAGGATCAAGAATCCAGTCGCATATTCACCAGTTACAAACACGCATTGCAAGTGAGTGGACTCAACCATACATTTTGTTGGTCACATGTTTCTGGCAATTCCCAAGCAGACAGCAATTAGTTATCCCAGCATTTCTATGATTCATTCTTTAGCTACCGCATGCAGTATATACACACCATTGACCATTGAGACACCAGGAACCAACAAAGTACAAGAAACCTGATACCATGCAAACTCAAGCTGTGCAGCAAAATTGCTCTGTGTATTCTCTATGCAGTTAATTTAAATATCATACATAATTCATATTTTTTCCAATGCATAAAACACCCAGTGCACAGCTTATCTAGAGCACTGCATTTCAATACTTTTACCACTCTATAGTACACTGCATACCTCTGAATTGCAAAATAGAATTATAAATCATATAGCTGCTGTATAACACAAGCTTTTTTATTTTTAATTATAAAGAGAACTTTCTTCCCCAGTTATTTCACACTTTTGAAGAACTTGATTTTGATTCAGCACAATATATGTTTTAGAATGTGAGTGATCATATTGTAGCATTTTAGCAAGAAAGCATGAAACAGATATTCTCAAAAAAGCAGCTCTTTTATTCAGCAACAGCGAAGCAGACAGATGTTCAGCACAATTCTCTACTCACTGGAATCCCCCAACCACGGCTAGCTCACGGGCTGCCTCTTTTACAGCCCACAAACCAATCAACATTGCAACATTGTGGTTGAACCTTGGCCAATCAGTGGCCGATACCCCTAAAGATGCAACAATGTAGCTAAACCCTGGCTAATTAGTAGGCTGTTATCCACACCCCTCCCCTCGCTCTTGCCAGGTGCGATCAACGATCTCCAGGGCGCCTTTTCCCTGCGCTTGTTAGAGGTCATTGCTGGTGCAAAGTTGCATCAATAGTCCAGAATGTGGAGTGGGGCTTCAAGCAGGGGAGCATTCCTGTGAGCGGGAAATCACAGGTGCAGGGTTGTGCAACTCAGTCCTGCACACAGTTCAGCAAGGCAATGCTGTCCGGCACAGTTCAAGCACAGTTCCACAGACACACACAAAATAACAAAAACTCGGCGCCTTGGTTGCAATATTTTTAAAGGTTGTGAAGTGTGAGCCTAGAATGTTCTCTGCAATACATTGCTGATTAAAAAAAAAAAAAAAAAATACAAACCATATACAGTACATAAACTGGAAAACAGTATTTTTCAGTTTACAGCTATGGCCAAAAGTTTTGCATTACCCTATACAATGTAGGGGTGTGTGATAATACCGATATACCGGCATATTGAGATATTCATCAGGCAGTACAATAACCGGTATTTGAACAACAATACCGGTATTTTTGGTTAAACTGATTCAGGGAAACTTCTACTGGAAAAGGTCGGCAATTATCTCACGAGATAATCACTTCCTGTGAGAACTTGTAATGCGAGCTGTGCTAACACAAAAGAAAATATGGCAGAAGCACACAGAGATTTTGAGCTGCGTAAATTCTGCAAAGCAAAGTGACGTGTGGAATCATTTCCTAATTAAACAAATCTAATAAGGATGGCTGTATAACATCAAACATTGCGGTATGTTGTTTATGCAAGGCTGCGGTATGTTGTTTATGCAAGTAAAATATGCTGCTGGTACCACCAACCTTACATACAGCGGTGTAGTCCTACATCTTAAAGTACTGGAACGCCAATTACAATATAGGTTTTTCTAAAACAAAGTATCCAAATTCATGTTTTGTACATTGAACTTGAGGTAACATTTAATAGGTAATGCATGTGTCTCGCATGCGACTTTTAGGCTACTCTCCCTTGATCAGTGCTGCCAGATTGGCGGTTTTCCAGCCAAATTTGGCTTGTTTTGAAAGCATCTAGCGGGTAAATGTTGTCTTTGGTGGTTTGGTTGTTTTTTGACTATTTGTATCATGCATATGTTTTTCTATTCCTTTCAATTATGAGGTAATCTCCAGTGCACAACTTCAATCACCATAATGCCCTGTAGTATATCACCTCCTCTCCCGTCTTTTTTCTGGAGCTCTGCATCCAATAAAATTATGAATTACACAAACACTCAGTTATTTTTTACTCCTCACCAATTTAAGAACTATCAGTGCAATTTTTTGTTTTTTTTTACATTTATTTTTAAAGACTATCTGCAGACAGTTCTGGACAATGTAATTTTACACTATATTCTGAATGTCCCCCCCCGAACCTACCACAGTTGATCTCATCAGATAAAAAAAACTAACAAACAAAAAAAAAAACAGCGGTTCTGGTAATGTATTACGTTGTGAAAAAAAGTAAGAAAAGCAGATACATAAATAAATACTTTATAACATTACTTACCAGTTTTTTTTTTTAAATAAACGTGTAGCAGTTATTTATGCTTTTGTAATATATATATTAAATCTTAAAAGCAAGGCCAGTCCATTTATTCCAAACCCCGGGTCTCTGCACTTACCGATATATATATATATATATATATATATATATATATATATATATATATATATATATATATATATATATATAAAGCAGCTTTAAACCCGTGTTTATGGCCACAGTCATAGGATGCACTTCTGAAAAACATGTTTAATATAAAATATAAAATTATTTATAATAAAAATTAAAAAAAGTACATTTAAAATCGATGTTTTTAGAGAATGTTAAATAGCTTTCAAGCCAGCACTGTTTCTCTATTTTTCTAATTTGGAGCACATGCACATATTTCAGAGGATCCAACAAAAATGAGATACTGGACATTTCATATCACTTTAATTTGTTATATTACATTCTAATACTTTTAATTCCATAAAAATGACAAAAGGCACAGTGTATATACAGTATGTAGATTTATTTTGGTAGCAAAAAATCTACATCAGCATCATTCAGAGTTGAATTGCAATATGTATTGCAATACATCGCAATATTGTCTTCAGTATTGCAATATATTGCAATACAGATCCTCAGTCCCAATACCCACCCCTAATAACAATGAACTAATTTTGCTTCATAAAGTGGTATAAAACCTGCTCAATAATCTTACATTAACATATTGAATTACATACCGCTTTGTATTTTTCCATATACTTAACGAGAAACTGACAAAAAATGGAAACTGTGGTATTGTGACATTTCTAAATCTAACATGAAATACTGTACAACTATTATGGCTTCTGGTAGACTTTTGCAATATCATTTTGTAGTTTCTTTGATTAAATGATGCTAAATAAAAGATATAAATGATGTTCATATAGTTTTTATTGGTAGTGTTCATTTTATTTTATTATGTCTCAATCCAAATTCTAGGTGATGCAAAATGTTTGGCCATAACTAAAGAATTGTAACCATAGCAACTTCACAACACAATATATAATCCACATGCTGTTGTGGAGACCAGTGTGAATATCTGTGATTAATAGCTTGTTCCCTGATAGAGCACAAAATGGATGAAGTTCAATTCCTTTCCTTTATTTTTAGCAATGCAAGATGGAGTTAAACCCATTGAGTGTTACTTGATTTACAATTTGCAGCTGAAACATTCACCTTCTATTGCTCTCTGAAGCAGTGTCTGATATTCAGAAACTGATTTGAGTGTTTCATCCACCAAACAATAAAGATTTTCTGTAATACATATTTTAGCCTGCTGTGCTGTTCTGTGCTACTATGTAACTAGTACTTGAAGGAAGTTTACGTACAGCCTGGCAAAGCTTTCATTTTGGAATCAGCCCTTTGGTGCTAGCGGCTAAACAGTGGTAGTTCAGGCAATGGTTCTCCAGTAGGTGGTCTAGCAATGCATGGCCAGCTGAAGGTGTGTAGGAGTTTCTGAGATTAGTCAAATCTGGTAGGGGTCCCTGCTAAACTGAATTCATCTGTTTCAGTTCTACATTGGGGTTTCTACATTGTAATGTGTAAACGGGGAGTAGGATCAGTTGCTATGTAACAATGTTGTAAAAGCAGACATGCAAGCCAGAAAGCACCACAACAGCTTCAGTGGGCTGGACTTTATGTTGGTGGCCTTTTTTTCCTTTTCACCCAGGACACACGTGCTTAATGTCATCGACCCATAATTCAAAACACAGATCTATTGCACTGGTGTTGTTTTACGAGTACCCCCCTATTAACATAATTTATTATTATTAATGCCCTCCAGTTATCCAAGTAAAAAAACGATTGAGAGCTTCCTAATACTAGTAGTCTTCTGTTATAAACTCCTAATTATACTTAAGGCATTTTTATTATTGTTGTATACAGAATATAGCACACTTGGACTGAGCCAATTGTATCATTAGCTGAGGCCCAACTGTCCATGGTTGTAGTAGTTCTGATAATTTAATCTCACTGCTATTTCATATTGGCATGCTTGGAGTAAATTATGTGTTCTGGGTAGCAGAGTCTCATTTTAAATTACACCCAGATGATCCATCATGTTTTGCACATCTCCATATAAATATATTGTCAGTGATGGAACAGACTGAAAGTTATACACTATCCCTTGCAATTACTTGCAATAGAGATATTGTGGACCTTATTCACAAAGTTGTAATTCATGCCTGTAAATAATTCTAACCCCCCAGCCCTGCCATATCTAGCACAAACAGTATTTTGAAATTAAACACATTTTATTTACAAACCTAACAAAAACATATTGGGCCTCATTTACTAAGCAGCGGCAATTTGGCCAGAATTGTGGGAGGAAATTTGATACCTGCACATGATATTTCCCAAAGTGTCATGCCCTATTTACTAACTAATTAGAAGCAAAACTACCAGTGAGAAACATTCTAATTAACATACAAATTGTGGGATGGCAACAGGTCTGAAGTTGCGCACTGTATTTATTCTATTGACAACAGGTGAAGGAGCTTACTTACTGGTGGCGGCAGAGATAAAAATATGAGACAGAGATAAAAGAAAATATGCTGAAATAATTTAGTTTCAATTTAAAATAATATTTTATTATCTACACGTCCTAGAACAATGTGAAGCCTACAAGGCATCAGCATGGTTTGTTTTGAACTGTATTACATGTAGGATAGATACCTGCTAGGTATTCATTTGATTTTACTACTGTACTGTTTAAGCCTATTGTACATATCTATATATTTACATAATGTAATGTCTACAAACACATTAATGTTATTTTAATATGCCCTCATATTTATTAGGCTATTAATATTCTTTTTTTTACGAAACCAGCATAAATCGATTCAAAATATACACATACTTGCACTGCTGTCAATATATATATACAATGTGGATAGTTTAGGAGAAAATACTGCAATATTAGTCGATGCGCTAGTAGCTCTGATGCTGGTCAAGAGAACATGATGTCAGGACAGGTATATACCAGAGTTGCAGCACAGGCAGCACAGCTGACAGAAGCAAGCTACAGAAAACAGCAGAGTGTTATATAGAAGGCATAGGCCAACATAGGAGGCTGTGTGGTCCAGTGGTTAAAGAAAAGGGCTTGTAAGCAGGAGGTCCCCGGTTCAAATCCCACCTCAGCCACTGACTCATTGTGTGACCCTGAGCAAGTCACTTAACCTCCTTGTGCTCCATCTTTCGGGTGAGATGTAATTGTAAGTGACTCTGCAGCTGATGCATAGTTCACACACCCTAGTCTTTGTAAGTCGCCTTGGATAAAGGCGTCTGCTAAATAAATAAATAATAATATTCAATATTTCACATGTATTAACAAGGGTTTTTAATGTTATAATTCAAAAGACAAAAGCAAAAGGTTGTATATAGGTTTTATAATTTAGTGAGTCACTGTGATTTGGTCCATGGCCCCGTTTCCATCTTGTAGGTGAATCTCTGGCATCAGTTATGCTGCACTACCAATAGGGCCTTAGATATCTATGGGCTACACCAATATTGAAAATAAAAAAGATTGCCTATTGGAGTATAACACATGTAAATATCTGCCTTATGGCGTTGTCCATCCGAGCATTTAATACTGCCCTAAAGCTAGCCGAACAGTGCAAATAATTAATCTGTAGCAGTTTAGATTACAAGGCATGCATAACCAAGTAACAATGTGGCAATAGCTGGGTAACTACCAGCATTAAAATGGTAACAACTGGTGGAATAAGCACATGGCCTGGTCTATGCTGTTACTATATTATTACATAGCATGCTTAAGGTCATTTCCATTAGTTACCATATAAGAGCAGGCACCATTGGTAATTACCCAATTATTACAATGTACTGTATTTACACGTCCTATAATGTAAAGTGCTACCAATTAATCACATAAAGCCACTAGGCATGACAGGTTGCCCAGAGATCATTCCTCTCCGGAAGAAGACTGCTGTCTTGACTTTTCTGCTCCCTCCTATCTCCAGACTATAATTTCTCCCTACACCCCCTATCACCCCCTCCTCTCCTCCACCGGCAGACTAGCTGTACCCCCTTCCACTCCCCCGCCTCCAGAGCCCGCTCCTTCTCTACCCTCCCCCTCAGTGGTGGAATGACCTACCCACGGATATCAAGACTACTCAGTCCCTTACCACCTTCAGGTGCCTCGTCAAGACATACCTGTTCAGACAGCAGCTGTAAACCTCAACTCTTGACTATACTGGACTATATGGCACCCAGTTGTACCAGTTCTTGCATCAGCTTGTACCTGCTCTGAACTGCTCCATACCTTGTCTCATTCAACTGCTGCTCCTAACTATAACTGTATCTTGTATCTGATTTTTCTCTTATAGGTAACCGTACTCATGGTTTTTGTATTTACTCATGTTGGGAAATCATTCTCATCCATTTATCATACTTACTACATGTTCTTACTGGACTTTACTCATATAAGCAAATATTTACTGTAAGTTATAACTGCTCTAAGTCAAACTTGCTCTTATACCTTATTCTTTATTTTGCTCTACTTAAATTTGATCTTATTGTACTTTCATAACTGCTCTTACCTGTATTATGATATTCTGTAATGTGATATTTTGTAACAATTGTAAGTCGCGTCTGCTAAGAAATAAATAACAATATTAATAATAATAATAATAATAATAATAATCAAGGCAGCCATATCATTGTGTAGACAGCCATTTCAAAAAGAAAATGACAGTGGTCACCTTAGAAACTGGGTCCACCCCAGTAAAGTCACTACCAGTGTAACTACCGATATAACTGATATAAGCCAGCTTAAATGTGGACAGATATTGCAACAGTATCAGTATTGTACTGGTGTTGAAAAGTGGGTTACAGTGTGGCAGAGCAGAGGCTCTGCACATGTGGCGTGTGTTTTGTGGCTGGCAGCCATCTTGGCTTAGGCGTAGAGGACAAAGGAGGCTGTGTGGTCCAGTGGTTAAAGAAAGGGGCCTGTAACTGGGAGGTCCCTGGTTCAAATCCCACCTCAGCCACTGACTCATTGTGTGACCCCGAGCAAGTCACTTAACCTCCTTGTGCTCCGTCTTTCGGGTGAGACGTAATTGTAAGTGACTCTGCAGCTGATGCATAGTTCACACACACTAGTCTCTGTAAGTCGCCTTGGATAAAGGCGTCTGCTAAATAATAAACAAACAAAGAGTTTGTTTGTGGTGTGTGGTTCAGTGAAGGCGATTGCTAAGCCAGAACAGAGAAACAGTGTTTTGAGAGAGAGAGAGAGAAGCAGAGAGCAGCAGGACGTGCTTTCTTCGGGACAGCCGAAGCTTGGGTGCTGAAGTGTTTTTGTCTAAATGATTTCTTTCTAAATTAATAAAATTGCTAAACTGCAGTTTCTGTGTCTGGGTCTAATATTTAAAGGGCGCAAACCAGCCTTGATCGGAATTTACGCCACACACAGAAAATGGTATCGTATCGGTATATATTCTAAGCCGAAACAGATTTTACCAGTATCATACCGATACATGTGTGAACACAGCTTTTGCTCAGCTTTCAACATATTTGAATAAAAAGTTCAGTGTCAGATATATGGAGCTGCTCCAGCACAATGTTTTCAGTGAAAAAAAAAATCCTTGAGTTGTTTCTTAAAATAATTAGCTTTTTTTTTTGAAGAAGAAGCTGTCAATAATTTACATTTTTACACATTAGGAGTAGGTTTTTAAAGGTGCAAAGTAAATGTGGTATAGTGAATTGTAATGTAAATAGGTGACAAAATGCATTTCTGCATTTTTCTGATCTTTGTACATTTTTAAATTAATTGTTATGATAATTCTATTGGGTTTTAAATTGGTCTGTAGAGTTGTTTAATAGTTTAATTGAATACATTTGCATTTGGTACAGAATATTTGATGTAGTACTATTTTGCTTTTGTGAACAATAATAAATGAATAGTGTCAGTATGATACTTAACTAATTAAAGGAAACTGTCATAGCATATCCAGACAGAGGATACACAATGGTTCTAGATGGGTCACGTGTGAGGAAAGACATTGACATGGAGGGACAACGTTTTCTGTTTATCCCACGCGTAATTAACCATTTACTTTTGCTGAGAGATTTAATGAAGTCATTTATTTTTGTTTTACAGATTAAACATTGCTTTTACTGTAGGGAGCTCTGTATTGAAAGCTTGACAAAGCTTTTATTGTGCACAACAGGCCTCGTGCCTGTTAACTGAAACAGGAAAAATATATACACTTAACTGAAGGTACGCTTAACATATGTATAACTGAAAGCAATGAGCACAACCCTTTATTACAAATCAGAAAATAGACAATACTAGCTTTTTATTTTTGTGTCTACTGAACCTTCACCTCTCCCACAACATTATTAAAACAGCAATGAAGCCAGGTAAAATCAAAGAACGTAATTAGTTCATTTATTTCATTAAAGTGAAAAACAGTAATAATATAAAACCTGCCAATCAAATCTAAATTGAGCCACTGGTGAATACAACACACTCTGTACATAATAGTATGATTATACCTGGAGGAAATTCACAAAGGTGACATTTTATTAGAATTTTTTTTTTCCTAAGAAGCCAAGAGGGATCTGACATGAACTGCATTCCAGTGTATGCTTTGAAACTTACATCATGTTTCCTGTGTTTTGATAGGCGCTGTTATTAGTATGGGGAAAGTCAGCACTGCAACATGAATGTAGTCTTACCTTCAAGGCAAATGTTTGCTCCAGTACTGCTAGATAGAGCACATCTGGGCAGGATATCAGGCTTTTCACCATGGGGTAAGACATCATCAATTTACTTTGTTGTGTTTCATTGTGTTTGTGTAGTGGGCATGTGTAAGGTCAGAAATTATCATAGTTCACTGACATAATGATGCTTTATAAAATGATTTTCACAGTCCATCACAAGATAAATTAATCATAGCAATGGGGTAAAGAGGGGTAATTGTGGGCCCCTTAAGTTCCTATAAGCTGTAGGACAGTATCTAGAATGGATTTATTTTTAATTGGCACATCACAAAAAACCCCACCAATTTGAACAAACAGTACTGTTGACAAATGCTACCTTTATGGTTTGAAAAAAAAGATTAAAATAGATATACTATATATTAGATTAATGAAATGAAATGAAAGAAATATGCCTGTACAATATTCGCTGTCCATTGGGATTAATGCCTCAGTTTGAACTTTTCTCGTGAAAAGGGTATATAACAAAACTTTGAAGTTACTTCTTTATCATTTTCTGTCATAAATGACATGTTTTGTATTTCAATTTGCGAAAATTGGACCTTTAAGTAAAAAAGAGAAAAAGCATTTCAGTCAAATGTTTTTTTTATTAGTAGGCTATTAGATATGAAGGTGTAAAATGTAATTAAGTAAAACAAAAAATGACATGGTTTGAGGTAACACTTTGATTGTATTTATTCTGACTACATTTGACCTTCCTGGGTTGAAGGTAGAGCTAGTTTGGTATTCAATACTGATCTCAATTGGCCGAGAGCCGCCCAGGGTGAGGGAGGGTTAGGTCGGCCAGGGTGTCCTTGGCTCACCGCGCACCAGCGACCGCTGTAGTCTGGCCAGGCGCCTGCGGGCTTGCCTGTAATCTGCCCAAGAGCTGCGTTGTCCTCCGATAGCTCTTGGGTGGCTGCATGGCAGGCTTGCAGAGTGAAAAGAAGCGGTCGGCTGACGGCACACACTTCGGAGGACAGCGTGTGTTCGTCTTCGCCCTCCCGAGTCAGCGCAGAGGTGGTAGCGGTGAGCTGAGCCTAAAAATAATTGGCCATTCCAAATTGGGAGAAAATAATAAAAATAATTGGCAACGACTAAATTTACACAAAAAAAAAATTGCTTACAAAATACAGTACTGTGCAAAAGTTTTAGGCAGGTGTGAAAAAATGCTGTAAAGTAAGAATGCTTTCAAAAATAGACATGTTAATAGATTATATTTATCAATTAACTAAATGCAAAGTGAGTGAACAGAAGAAAAATCTAAATCAAATCCATATTTGGTGTGACCACCCTTTGCCTTCAAAACAGCATCAATTCTTCTAGGTACACTTGCACAAAGTCAGGGATTTTGTAGGCATATAGTCAGGTGTATGATTAAACAATTATACCAAACAGGTGCTAATGATCATCAATTCAATATGTAGGTTGAAACACAATCATTAACTGAAACAGAAACAGCTGTGTAGGAGGAATAAAACTGGGTGAGGAACAGCCAAACTCAGCTAACAAGGTGAGGTTGCTGAAGACAGTTTACTGTCAAAAGTCATACACCATGGCAAGACCGAGCACAGCAACAAGACACAAGGTAGTTATACTGCATCAGCAAGGTCTCTCCCAGGCAGAAATTTCAAGGCAGACAGGGGTTTCCAGATGTGCTGTCCAAGCTCTTTGAAGAAGCACAAAGAAACGGGCAACGTTGAGGACCGTGAGCGCAGTGGTCGGCCAAGGAAACTTACTGCAGCAGATGAAAGACACATCATGCTTACTTCCCTTCGCAATCGGAAGATGTCCAGCAGTGCCATCAGCTCAGAATTGGCAGAAAACAGTGGGAACCTGGTACACCCATCTACTGTCCGGAGAAGTCTGGTCAGAAGTGGCCTTCATGGAAGACTTGCGGCCAAAAGCCATACCTCCGGCGTGGAAACAAGGCCAAGCGACTCAACTATGCACGAAAACACAGGAAC
The DNA here is from genome assembly GCA_030684275.1 of Acipenser oxyrinchus oxyrinchus. NCBI lineage: Eukaryota > Metazoa > Chordata > Actinopteri > Acipenseriformes > Acipenseridae > Acipenser > Acipenser oxyrinchus. The sequence continues at coordinate 82,411,584 of CM060247.1, read as the reverse complement.
TGGGGTGCAGAAAAATGGCAGCAGGTGCTCTGGACTGATGAGTCAAAATTTGAAATATTTGGCTGTAGCAGAAGGCAGTTTGTTCGCGAAGGGCTGGAGAGCGGTACACGAATGAGTGTCTGCAGGCAACAGTGAAGCATGGTGGAGATTCCTTGCAAGTTTGGGGCTGCATTTCTGCAAATGGAGTTGGGGATTTGGTCAGAATTAATGGTCTCCTCAATGCTGAGAAGTACAGGCAGATACTTATCCATCATGCAATACCATCAGGGAGGCATCTGATTCGCCCCAAATTTATTCTGCAGCATGACAACGACCCCAAACATACAGCAAAAGTCATTAAGAACTATCTTCAGCGTAAAGAAGAACAAGGAGTCCTGGAAGTGATGGTATGGCCCCCACAGAGCCCTGATCTCAACATCATCGAGTCTGTCTGGGATTACATGAAGAGAAAGAAGCAACTGAGGCTGCCTAAATCCACAGAAGAACTGTGGTTAGTTCTCCAAGATGTTTGGGCCAACCTACCTGCCGAGTTCCTTCAAAAACTGTGTGCAAGTGTACCTAGAAGAATTGATGCTGTTTTGGTCACACCAAATATTGATTTGATGTAGATTTTTCTTCTGTTCACTCACTTTGCATTTTGTTAATTGATAAATATAAACTATTAACATGTCTGTTTTTGAAAGCATTCTTACTTTACAGCATTTTTTCACACCTGCCTAAAACTTTTCAACAGTACTGTATGTTCATAAATCTTTCATATTATGAACTTCCATTCACTATACACATCTCAAATGAGCCGTTTCGAATGAAAATATATTTTAAATCACGGCATCTAGTACTAAACTAGATATAAGAAAGCTCCCAGTTTTCCATTAAGTTTGTTCCTAAGCCATTTCACCTCAGGATCTCAGCAGTTTCTTTGTGAGTCAAGCATCTTACTGGCAGCAAGGCATGTCAGTATTCAGGTAAGCACCTGGTTGGTTACTAACAGGAAAGAAGTGCCTGAAGGGGTGGGACAGTTTCACACATCTCAAGCAAGGTAGAGAGGCATTTAACCTACAGCTATGACCAAACATTTTGTATCACCTTATAGAATTAACTAAAACATGCTCAATAATGTTACATCAACATATTGAATTACATAACACTTTGTAGTTTTCAATATACTGCACTTAAGAAAAAACTGACAACAATTGAAAAATGTAACATTTCAAAATCTAACATGAAATACTGTGCTACTATTATGGCTTTCGGTAGACTTTTGCGATATAATTTTGTAATTTCTTTGATTTTTTAAATTTTTAATTATGCCTCAATCCTAAAATTCTAGGTGATGCCAAACATTTGGCCATAGCTGTAGTGCTATCCCCAATAACCCTGTTTTAAAATGAAAACACATTTGTTAAAACATACACTTTTGAGACAGACATATTTAGTGAATGAATGTGCATGGCTTGGTAAAAGTATTACTGTGTTTCTTCTGAGAACTAATACTATATATGTATATTATTAGTAGTTGTGTTATTGAGTGCTATGGAAGTTATGGATGGACAGCTGACAGATCCGTCCAGGTACAAAATACAGTGTGAACGCCTACCAGTGATACAAAAGAACTGCACCACCCCCTAAAGAATGGACAGGGTTGGAATTGACTACCACTGTCTGTATTCGTATTGTCCTTAAGAATGTACCAGAAGCCCTTAATAAACATTCAGTTAAGTATTAGTTTTGCTAATTATAATTTATCCTGCTTGTCTGAACATCTGAACAGTAGAAGTTGGTAGTTAATTGAGGCAGCACATCCTGTGAATATGACACGTTAGTCTGCCAGAAAAAACAAAACAAAACACAAAACATATTGATAAGAAGCATTAATTAAGTGCCTCCAATTTTTTGTATAAGCCTGATATTAAAATTCTGGTGCAGATTGAACTAAACAGCAAAATAAAAAAAATAAAAAATAAATCTTAGATATTCAAGCCTTTTGGTTTTATTGTATTTAATCCTTGCTAATTTATGTCATAATCCCCTACCTCTAACCCAATCAATATTATTCACGTACCTTAGGACAACTGTGTTTTCTGAATTTAAAATACTGCCTGAAAAAGGAGCAAAGCTTCCAGAGGCTATGTTTATCTCTGTTCCATCCAGGTATTTATTCCATGTTACAGATTACATTTACAGGTCTGTTCTGTCACTTTTCTGTCTAGTCACTTTAAATCACTGTGCAAGGAGAGCTCATGTGCCCTCTTTCAATGCAGTATTACAGCAAGATAAAAGAGAATAGAAATATTTTATTTAGAGGAATCAGGTTCCTTGGGGGAAAGTTATCTGGTGCAACAGACATAAACCAAAAAGATGAAGCTTCCACCATGTAAGAAATGATCAAGATGCACATTCGCTCCAAAGTTTTCCTCATTCATTTGTGGAAAGGTAGCTCACACAGCATTGTTTGGTGTACAGGTAATTATGTTAGCTAAGATCTGAATACATATTTGAATAACATATTTTAAGTAAATAAGGTCAATGGAAATGGAAGGTCAGCTGCACATTAAAGCCTTTTTATTCACTTGATGTGAAGAACCAAAACAGCTATTATGGATTTGGTTGGTCAATGAAATCCAGTTGCTTTCAATACATATATTTTTGAGAATTTTCAATACATATTTGTATTCAGTAAGATTATATGGAATTTTTTAGACATGTGGGTCTTATTTCATTCCTCAGTAGGAGGGCACTTCCCTTAAATTGATGCAGGTAACCTTGGAGCGACCGGTTGATTTATTAACATTACACAACCTTGAAAAGAGGTCAGACGAAACAGTGACAGGGTGTTTTATTGTGGGTATTGATGGAAACAACGCTACAATGACGGCCACCCCAGATCCATTGCTAGACTCTCAAGCAAATAGACAATGGCAGGGACTGTTTTTGTACTTACTTGTTCATTTATGGTTTGAAATGTATTTATTTTTCGAGCATTTTACCATGGAACATGGTTTATGGATGTGTTGTTTTTTAAAAAGTAATATTATAGCCAGGGTGATTAGAAAGTAAGTTTGCCACATCAATGATATATTATATGATCACATATAATTATATGTGATCAATTATATATTATATGATCACATATAATATATATAGTTACAAAGCCCTTTGGAAAAATGGCCACCAATTCTATTGTTTCAAGTGAAATGCCACCTGTAAGATACAACTCTATTGGAGCTCAATGTTACTTAGTGGCCATTATTTTAAAATGACCAGTATAATTTACAAGATATTCAAGTGTTATTTATTTTAAGTCTTTTTTTACATAACATAACAACAGTAATAAGCTATTTAAATAAGAAAGAAAAAAAGGTTAACACACTTGCCTATTTTGTAAAATAGGAAACCAATGAGCCCATTTGGATCCTGTTTTGTATTCTTAAGGGGTTCTGCTTTGCTTATTTTGTTTTATAAGATATGTTTTATTATTATTATTTCTGTCTACTATGCTATTAAGTGTTGCTAACACTACATTAAACAATAAAAAATAAAAACATTCCTAATTCAATGAATTACTTAATTTCTATTGCTATGTGTAGATTGGTTATTATTATTATTTTTTTATATAATTTGAATAAATTAATTTTAATCAACCAACTGCAATCTCCCATTGACACATGGTGGCAATAGATGGCATACTGTGTTTGCACAAAAAAGCAACGTCTGTCAAGACAGCATCATCATGTAGTAGTAAATTACAGGGTCTTCATCACAGAACATCAATATTTATATAAGGAAATTCAGCAGGGGGTGCTATTCTGTCAAGATTCTCAGCTGCCCGACAACATGTTCAAAAATAGGAAGCAGAGAAATACCTTTTCTTATTATATGTGATATTTCAAAATGTGAAAAATACATCTTTATATTGTTGACAGTTCTAGTACACATACTGAAAAACAGAAATAACGCATAATAAATTATTGAAAGTGAGTTCACTGGTTGCTTGAGATTTTCCAGCTATTATGAAGTGATATATGCTTAAACCTAAACCTAAAAGTACAGGTGATTCAAACTTTTCTTCTGGAGACTGAATTTGTATTCAAGTCAGAAAAAAGTGGTATGTAACAGCAGGTCATGTCACTCTAGTATTGAGTTAGATGTCACTTACACACAAAGATCCCAGTGCTGAGAGGGATGACAAAGGGCCAGCAGGGGGGGCTCTCAACAGACAGAGGCCTGGATAGTTCCGAACAGCAATCACAGATCATGCCTTGTGGTGGCTCGTGTCAGACATGGCTTTGAGAATGAAAAGCAACAAGAAGCGAGCATCCCACAGAAAGGAAGCTATATTTATCTTAATGGCTGATTTCCTGAAAGTGGTGTTTCTTTTCAGGTCCAGGATGATTTGAGTTATTTACTTAATACAGACCAACAAGAAAGCACAATTTCAGATAATCACAAGGAGAATGAGGAGTGCTTAATTAAAAACCTTTTTGGCAATTCCATTATATGTCACAGTAATCCCTAGTAAATATATATATATATATATATATATATATATATATATATATATATATATATATATATATATATATATATATATAGCAGCAGGTTGTGTGAGACAGCAGGGAGGGGTTAAAACCTCCCTGAAGAGAGAAATGGCACCTTTTAATTAATATGTGCTTTTATTTTGTTAATAGATTATTATTTATTAATTAACTAAATGCAAAGTGAGTGAACAGAAGAAAAATCTAAATCAAATCCAGGTATTTGGTGTGACAACCCTTTGCCTTCAAAACAGCATCAATTCTTCTAGGTACACTTGCACAAAGTCAGGGATTTTGTAGGCATATAGTCAGGTGTATGATTAAACAATTATACCAAACAGGTGCTAATGATCATCAATTCAATATGTAGGTTGAAACACAATCATTAACTGAAACAGAAACAGCTGTGTAGGAGGAATAAAATTGGGTGAGGAACAGCCAAACTCAGCTAACAAGGTGAGGTTGCTGAAGACAGTTTACTGTCAAAAGTCATACACCATGGCAAGACTGAGCACAGCAACAAGACACAAGGTAGTTATACTGCATCAGCAAGGTCTCTCCCAGGCAGAAATTTCAAGGCAGACAGGGGTTTCCAGATGTGCTGTCCAAGCTCTTTGAAGAAGCACAAAGAAACGGGCAACGCTTGAGGACCGTAGACGCAGTGGTCGGCCAAGGAAACTTACTGCAGCAGATGAAAGACACATTATGCTTAACTCCCTTCGCAATCGGAAGATGTCCAGCAGTGCCATCAGCTCAGAACTGGCAGAAACCAGTGGGACCCTGGTACACCCATCTACTGTCCGGAGAAGTCTGGTCAGAAGTGGCCTTCATGGAAGACTTGTGCCAAAAAGCCATACCTCCGACGCTGGAAACAAGGCCAGCGACTCAACTATGCACGAAAACACAGGAACTGGGGTGCAGAAAAATGGCAGCAGGTGCTCTGGACTGATGAGTCAAAATTTGAAATATCTGGCTGTAGCAGAAGGCAGTTTGTTCGCCGAAGGGCTGGAGAGCATACACGAATGAGTGTCTGCAGGCAACAGTGAAGCATGGTGGAGGTTCCTTGCAAGTTTGGGGCTGCATTTCTGCAAATGGAGTTGGGGATTTGGTCAGAATTAATGGTCTCCTCAATGCTGAGGAGTACAGGCAGATACTTATCCATCATGCAATACCATCAGGGAGGCATCTGATTGGCCCCAAATTTATTCTGCAGCATGACAACGACCCCAAACATACAGTGAAAGTCATTAAGAACTATATTTAGCGTAAAGAAGAACAAGGAGTCCTGGAAGTGATGGTATGGCCCCAACAGAGCCCTGATCTCAACATCATCGTGTCTGTCTGGGATTACATGAAGAGAGAGAAGCAACTGAGGCTGCCTAAATCCACAGAAGAACTGTGGTTAGTTCTCCAAGATGTTTGGGCCAACCTACCTGCCGAGTTCCTTCAAAAACTGTGTGCAAGTGTACCTAGAAGAATTGATGCTTGATGCTGTTTTGAAGGCAAAGGGTGGTCACACCAAATATGGATTTGATTTAGATTTTTCTTCTGTTCACTCACTTTGCATTTTGTTAATTGATCAATATAAACTATTAACATGTCTATTTTTGAAAGCATTCTTACTTTACAGTATATTTATATATATATATATATAATATATATATATATATATATATATATATATATATATATATATATATATATATATATATATATAGATATGCATTTGTTTATTTAAATGTTATATCTTTTCTGATAACCAGCAGACGACTACATAACCAAATACAGTTTTTCTTTCTTTCTTTTAACTATGATTTGTATGTTTCTCATTACCATCTGTATTTAAGTGGTAAATTATTCTAAATGCAGCTTTATGACATAAGCAAAACTATCTTTCTGAACTATTTTGTTTCAGGGGTTGACATTACATTTTATTTTCCTGATCAAAAGTAAATACTGCATTAAATTAAATTTCATGCCCAATTACCCATTTGTGTGCACATGGCTCAGGGCTTAGGCAACTGGCATGTTTGTTTGACCCAATAACTATTTCTTGAAGACGCACATAGACATGGTAGGGTTAAGGGGTTATAGATTAGGTGAATCTTTTCATGTTGACTGTATCCAAACTGGAGACAATTCACTTTTAATATGCATATCAATTCGACCAAAAAGTTGAGCTATGAATCCAAGTTTCAAAAAATTGATTTGTCTTAAAATAACTTAACTGGATATATCAATCCATTTAAAATGATTTAACATGTATTGTATTGTATAACTTCCCTTAACGTTGCACCCTTAGTTTTTATCATCTTAAACTTGCTATCTTACGATTGTGTACTGTTAAAAATGCCATTGCTTACACAACACTCACTCTGATGTTGGTTTCAGACATGTGTCCCCTTCAACTATAGAAAATGAAAACGCCTTTTACATAATATAGACAATGCCTTAATCAGTAATGTTGTTACAAGCAGTTTGTAAGTATATGAATGGTACTTTTTATTCTGAATTGACTTCCTATTCTCAATAATGGAGAAGTATATTTCTGTCTGTAGCAGCATCACATTCTATGTTTCCTTTTGTGAAGAGAGCATAACTCTAAATACTTCACTTTCATGTTTTCACAAATGGATGTTACCAGATACATAAACACTATAGGGGCAGTAAATATTATTTTTGTCTGTCTGTGGTTTGGTATGTTGTACTTTAATGGCAATATGCCATTATTTATCATGCATAAGAAACAGCTGAATGCTAAGAACAAATTGCACACTGAAAATGGTACAAATCACACACACATATATTAATTTTTGAATATCTCTGTCTCTCTCTCTCTTTATATATACAGTATATATATAGATAGATAGATAGAGAGAGAGAGATTTAAATCCTTTGCTTTCATGGTTCAGTTTTCTGTGCTTATTTTAAACACTGATTTGAATCACCGTGCTTTCCTGAGACTCTAACTTATTAAATACAAGTATTAATTTTTAATTTGCTGGTAGTAATTAGTAATTTTAATGATACCGGCACTGGACTCTAAACTGCAATCAACCAAATGTTTGTGTTTTACTGTATGACGCTAATGTGTTTTTATAATGGACACTGCATCTTTAAGAGCTATGAGCTGTTGAGAGCAGGTTAGTTTGATGAGAGCGATATTAGGTCTGAGAGCTACAGAAGGCTCATGTTTAATGCAAAGGCTTCTGAACCTCAGTATTGATTTGTAAATGTACACCCTGTGTTTTTTAGCCGCCAAGCTAGCTGGCATTGTTTTTAAAAAATGCTTTGCATTCCAGACCCAGAGAGAAAGCTTAAGAAAAGAAATACAAAAGACTATCAAAGCTGCACTATCCTTCTTTGAATCCACTTCTAGGTTTATCTGGTAAGATTTGTGAATGAAGCAAAATTAATCTTTATGCTTCAGTTCCAAAAAAAAAAACAACATCTGTGATATGAAAGACTTAGCTGTGGTTTCAAAACCGCTTTAAAATTCAAATTTCTGTGTAACATTAAATGTGTTCAGTATTTCAGATATTTCAACTGTAGTAAGTAGGTCATTCTGAGGTTTTGACAAAAGTCTAAGGATTTAATTAATATGTATAATGAGATTATTATATAATAAACCCATAATTTAATACGGCTCTGTTTTTGGTAATTTTTGCTTTCTTCCTTTATAAACTCGCCTCGCTTTTCCATAATTGCTGGCTGTTTGCTGACAGCTTTTGGCAGTTTTACTTTCTGTTAATGAAAACCGAAAGATGTATAAACAATGTCATGGCATAATCCAGATTAGGAAACAAACAACTTACATCACAGTGAGTTCTGATTCCAAGATACACACAATTTATAGGACTTTGAAAAAAGATAATTTACACAATAAATAGTTTTAGGGGGACACAATTTGAAGCATGCAGCAGTGTGAAGTGTGAATGGCGCCAGTCTCAGTGGAAAAAACCAAACAAAACACATTTGAACCAGTATATACAAAAGTTATGCACTCTTTTCAACATTTAAAAGATGCAGTGCCAGGTTGCCATGACCATTCATGATATACGATAATATAGAACTTTGATTCCTCTGATGTTTAAGATAGTTATCATTCAGAAACATTAGTGCCCCCCACCACTGGCAACCCTGTTGTCACACAAGCCTGAACATGTTTGTAGCCTCAAAAGCCATGGTAACAGGAGAATAACAGCGTTTTAATCTCTTATACCCAGGTTGTCAATTATTGAAATACAAAAAGTCTCATACTTATTTGTATGGCAATATGTATATTTGTATGCATCAGCAAGCAATCCATTTTTACATCCATGGGTTATTTTTAATCACTAAATCAGACGATATGTTGATAATTGACGTTCATTTCCTCAAGACAATGCTAATCAAATCATGTTTGTTTTAATATCCTTTAAAACATATGTGCTCTACTTGTATGAAGTTAGGAGTTTTGTTGTTATTTTTTACATTACTTGAGAAAAAATGGTTTCTTAGCAACAATCTATGTCACATTTTTTGTTTGTTGGCTAACCTTAAAATGTAGATTCAATGAAAGGATGAGAAATGTAACTTTTTACAAGTAAATAAATGTTGTCTGTAAGCAATCTCTGCTTTCTCCAATAATTGAGAAATAAATAAATACAGCAGCTCTATTGGAAAAAAAGTGATTTAAAAAGAAGAGAGATAATAGTTTCCAGTAGAGCAGTGTCTCTGGTTTGCATTCAGTAAAGGACCAGAAGGAAAACATAATATATAGTATAATTCTAGTGGATTTCTTAAAACCGTTTCTAGCTAAATTCTCTGACATGTATCTGTGAGTGTGTGTTTTTTTAAGCATACACTTCCCGAAACATTGGCTAGGGGGTGCACGGACAGCTCAGCTCATAATTTATTCCTGAGCCCTCACCAATGACTTTTCCTGGTCACATGGGGTGTCTGTGTGAGTTTAAAAGTGCTTTAATCCCCCAGCCAGTGCAGAGCAAGCTGGTGGTTAAAACACAGCAATAAGGCTGAGCACACTGGCAACTTTTTGTATTGGAGCTCACAGCCACAGAGACAGAGGGACAAGCTAAAGCATTTTAAGTAAGTACACAAATCTGGTTTCTTTTTAATTTGCTGGGATAGCTCCGAAGACTTATTTTATGAGATGCTGTTTTCTTATCTGGCTGAACGAGATGCTTGCTTGCTTTTACTGAAGGACTGCCATCCTTTTTCATTTGATGAGATGTGCTTATTTATTTTATGAAGTGTTAGGCGCAGACAGATCTGAATGTGCATTTTGATTGAGAAGGGAATTGCTTGTTTAATATGTACATGCATTATAAAATAGACAACAAAACACACGTATGTGCACATTAGATGGCTTGTGGGTAAGAAAGCAAAACCTGCTTATCGGGAATTAAAGTAATAAGGGAGTGATTAAAAATGGAGTGAAAATGGAAGGCATTAAATGCACTGACATTGGCTGGGCAATTAGCTTAGGACTCCCTTATCTCTCTTTCTTACGTGGACATTGCCCTTATGTTTAAGGGTCACGGGAGCTGGTGACCCAGAGTCAGCAGTTCTGCATGGAAGCTATTATAAATTCCTGATTGATTAGTTTTAGCGGAAATATCTTTTTTCTTCTTTTGCTCTTATTTCTCTCAGTTCTCTGCTTCTCTCTCTCTTTCTTTTTTCTCTCCCTCTTTTTCAAGTGATCTATTAGCCCCCTAAACATTCTTAAACATGATGGTGATGTTGGCAAGGGGCAGCAGCCACACTAATTGTGAGCAATTTGCTTATTACAACCCTCTCCTCCTTCCAAGTGTCCTGGACAGTTTTCATAAGCATCTAGTCTTTAAATATGTACATCAAAGGAAATCTGGGGTTGCGAGAAAAAAAAAGCATTTGTCATTGCCTTAATGGTTAGTTGAAATCATGCCTTGTTGAAGATTATGTTTGAAAAGGTGCAGGACAACCTTTTAAATAAGGAAATTGTATCTGCTGGATTTTGCAACTGTCAAGAAACACACCACTCTCCTGCTGCATTTCAAAAATGAAGTCTGCAACAACAACAACAACAACAACAACAACAACCAAAATACTAACCTGCTAATAGACACTGAATAATCCACTTGGGAATTGTTTATGAATGTTTTAGTGGTGGTTATAATCAACAACTGAGTTAGGTAGTAACTTTATAAAGCCCTGCATTTAAAGTTGGTGTTTAGTGTTTTGCGCCTAGCCATGAATGTTATACATCATTTGTTTTTGAATCACTGAAAATAAAAGGTAACATACACTATCATAATATTTCCATTAGGTTACTCATCCCTTACATAAACATAACTAAACGGATGTCAGGTTTTGCTAAACTACTTACAGTGTGTGAATTCCAAACATGCAAACACAAACTATGTTAAAAAATAAATAAATACTCGAATACGTTATATATATATATATATATATATATATATATATATATATATATATATATATATATATATATATATATATACTTTTTGCAAGTAGACTCTTAGCAAGGTAAACTCTCCAACTTGTTTATAAAGTTCAAAGAAACCATTTTATATCTGTTTAATCACTTTTTGCTTGAATGTGTACATATATCCTTTTTTGTAGAGCGTGTTACAGTTATTAAATAATATCGATATAAATGTATCAATAAATGGCACATGGTAACGTTATTTTATTTGTGGCTGAATAAAATAGCAAGTTATTAGCAAGTCAAAAATCTACTTATTTTCATTTGTCTTTAACATTTAGTTACGTGCCGATTCTGTAGGTGGACCCATATAAAACAGTAGCCTATCAGTCCTAGTATTCGAGAACATTTTACAACATAATATTAATAGACATTAGTGTACACCGAACTTCAAACAGACAACGCAAATAAGGATTGCTACCTGAAAAATACGTTTAAAATACTAATTTTAAATCAATGATAATCATCGAATAAACATCATTCATAAACTAAATAAACACAAAACACGTTTTTCTTTTGTTGTTTTTTTTTTTAAATTGTACTCAACGCATATCAAAGCCACAGCAAGAAAATGATTGACGCTGGAACACGCTCTGAACAATTGTGAAAAAAAACAAAAAACGTTTCCATCAAAATGTAGTTGTCAGCAGACTGCTGTAAATGTTCTTCCATGCAGACCCCAGAAAGATAATACATTTAAACTATCATTTATGTAACAGAGCGCTCTTCACCAACCCTTCACACCGACAGCTCACATCTACTGAATTCCCACCTGCATAATAGTGAGTACTTTGCAAAGTAAAGCGATATCACGTTGACAGATCAAATTGTTAGGTACCATACCTTTCTTTTAATGGAATCTTTTATATCCTGTTTTCACTTGGCAGAAGGCCTATGTATCCTGGAGCTGTATTTATTACCATTATTGATATTAGTATTGTAGTGCCCACACTGGACAGAACGGTATATGGACATTTATACTAGCTTGCTGTATGTTTATATAGGTTATTATCATGAAAAATACACATATTTTAATATAGTTTTACCCTCCTCCCCCCTCTTTCTACAAGATGTCCATATCTCAAAACTTCTGGTTGGGTACCTTTATTGGATGTATTTTTCCTTTCTAAATTTGGAGTAAAAATCTTAAGAATGTAGCTCTCTGCCTCATATGGTACTGTATAATGTCATCACTTGACTAGGTTCAATTATGTCGTAGTGACACAGTAATTGCAATTGCATTTGTATTCTGTCTTCTGGGTAGAATGCCTTAGTTTGTTTTCACCCTCTGACCTGATGTTTTACTTACGAATCACACATTTCCTCTGAGATAAACTGAAGCATGTTCTAATAACAGCAGTAACAGAATTGAGGCTTGTATTCAATCCTTTGATGAAACCAGTGATGCATTGGGCTGAACATCCAAAAGCATCGCCAGTGAAGCATCCACACCACAGATCTTGAAAGTGTTATAAATGATCTGATAGAAAAAAGAATGGTATTTGTAAATGTATGTGTGCACAGTGGAAATGAACGGCTTTGAAAATGAGTGTTTGAAGCATATTTGCTTTGTGAATTCTAAGTTTGAATAAAATTTTACATTTTACTTGAAATTATTATATATTTTTAATAAAAGAAGCAACAACAGCTACTTTTTTCTACCACTGGGCATATATTGTATTTCAATTACATTTTTATAATATTAAAGAAAAATATTGAGGCCTTTTGTTTTTGAATTCTATAATTTAATTCCATAATAAGATACTTTTTTTTGTACATGAAATGAAGGAAACTCTGTTTTTATTAAAATGCAACAAAAAATGAGCAGTATCCAACATTTTTTTAAAATATATTCTTAATATAGAAGTAGTGTGTTTAACTGGTATTCTTGTAAAATATTAGTAACATTGGGGTCTATTCATAAAGGGTTAACGCCTGTCAAAATGAGAAAACAGGAGTACGTGATCAGATTTTGTCCACAGCCGCCTATTTAACGGCAGTTGCTATTCATAAGAGATAATTCAGATGCGTCGTTGAGCCCCAACAATTTTCGTCTATGAAGGCGTGTATTTAACGAATTGAGAGAAAGGGTAATGATTATCTCATTAGCATAACTTTTTCATCGGTCCTGAGCGTCAACCTGCTATTCATAAGAGTGAACGATAGCAAAATGAGTTATTGAACACTTTCTACAGTCAAGTGTAAACTAACGACAGCCTCGGCAGACTATTTTTTTTAAAGCCCTATTTTATTACTACACTTGCTCTGTTATACAGTTTGACATACCTGTGACTAACACTGCCTATTTTGAAAGAAGTAATAATAATAATAATCATCATCATCATTTTGAAACAGCGCTGTGGAGCGGAGAGCGAGAGACTGAGAATAGACAGTTATTTTATTATTATTATTATTTCTTTGCCGTGATCTACGGCTGACAGCGGTCCTTTTCTTTTTATTTCTTTTACCTGTGTTCACAATAAACAGTTTGGACGAATACTGCCTTTTTCACACACCAAAAAAAGTATCTATTTTGTGTACAGTGTGCAATACAGCGTGAAACTTTCACTGATTCATAAACATAAACTCACCCCTGATCGATTCCCTACTTTAAGCGGGGTTTATTATTAATAATAATAATAATAATAATAATAATAATAATAATAATAATAATAGTTGAGAATTTTTAAGATTAATATTTAAAGTTTTCAAAATGCTTATTATTATAATTATTATTATTATTATTATTATTAGAATTACAGTATTATTCAAACGTCATCCTACAGTGCTTTTTGTTTAGTTTTTTTTTTTTTTTTTTGGTCCTGCAGTTAAGAATGGAATTCGTATGTGTGCGTATGGAAATGTGTTTACCAGCGTAAACAAAGTAGGCCCTATTTATTTAAAAAATACTTTTTTCTAAATTCTTGAATTTTTGGCAGATGTGATAGGGGCATCAGAATCAGGTTTTGCAAACTGCCTGTGACTGGCAGCTGTAAATTTGGGTTTCGGTAGTACTGTCGGTGGATTCCGTTTTTCTTTTTGCAACAGCTATCGACGGCAACCAGGGAACATTAATAATGCTCATGATGTCATCAAAAAGAGGCGGATTTTCATTCTTGAACGACTGTATACCCATTCATAAAGTGCTTTGCGGCAGTCACTTGTATTCTCAGATCATTTTATGAATAGCAATAAGGACGACTTTTGTTAGTTTTAAACAAACATCGTTTTATTACGGCAGTCGGCAATAGGGCTCATTATGTGTTAATTATGTGTAAATGTGAATAAATGAAAAATAAAGAATACCAAAAGAAAAATTAATACAATCTTACCAGTAACTTTTTACACTGTTGGAGCAGCGTGATTGCAATCATTACCTAAAAACCTCACGCCTTTACTTTCAATATTGGGTTTACTTTTACACTTGCAAGCTTAAGCCTTTATTTTTCTATGGAAGCACTATATACATAATAGATTGAGTGAAACTTCCTCTGTGCTATATATTTTGGCTTCCTGGGACAGAATATCTAAATGAGTTTGCTTTCAGGTGGAAAAGAGCCTAGGCTCACTAGACTAACCAGAGTTTGTTTTTTCAAATTTATGTATGAAATTTAAGGACATTCAATGTGACCATTAGTGTCAATTGCCCGCTTGTACACCCTCTCTGTTAAATAAATACCTATTCGCCTTTGGATTATACAGTAACACAAAATGCACTGGTAAAGACTCTTCTTGTTGAAATGTTGGTCAAGAAGAAAGTTTATTTTTTGTATGACTGGATATCTCATGAATGAGTGTTTAAAGACATGAATGACTCTTTGAATGCAGTAGACATGTAATGTGCTAGTTAAGAAGAATTTCTGTGCTCCATGGTCTGGACTATGAGGGCAGTAAAAATCATTAACGACTATGCTTAACCCTCAGTTTATAAAAGATTGTGATTATAAATCTGAATTTGCTAAACTTAAATAAATGACCAGCAAAATAATGATATACCATTCTGTACATATTAATTTCCAGATCAAGGTACATTACAATTCGAAGAAACAAACAGAGACAGTACGCTTAACTATAATTATATATATATATATATATATATATATATATATATATATATATATATATATATATATATATATATATATATATATATATATATATATATATATATATATATATATATATATATATATATATATATATAATATATACATATATACTCTTAAACTCTTATATATATATACTCTATACAAAAAATAATCATCTATAGGCATTTGCTATGTTCCTTTCACTGTCATCAGTATTAGCATCCAAGGTCATCAATGTGGGATGGCACACATCCGGTGATTGGTTAAAAGGGGAGAGGAGACATGCTACTCTTGGCTATTTTTTAGAAGGCTTTACTCAGTGTTCCAAGCAAGCCAGCACAAGAAATGGACGAATATGATTACCTAATAGACATGCTAATCATAACTACAGCAGAGACAAAAGTGCATCTGCCTCCTCTGAGCGTACAGTGATGACTGAGTGGAGAATGCATGTCGGGCAGTTGCCTTTGCGTTAAAGCAATGTATTTATTGTTATATTACATGTAAATAATTCAATAAATAAGCTTATTTATTTAAACATGTTTGAGTAGGCAGTTCCCTCTGCCACTGGGGAGGAGATATTAAGATCTGATACTATTTAGATCATTAAGACAGACCTCTACTGTTGACTCATTTTTTCATATTCAGTGCTATTTTTTCCCAGATGTTATTTTGTTATCTTCCTGTGCATTTATTCAAATCCAGCAACAGAATGACTGGGCAAGTCATCTTTTATTGTGCCATCCACACCTAATCTACATTTATATAGACAAAGATTGTAAGTGGCAGAGTTGAACCACTCAGAATAATTACAAACACCACAGAATAATAAGGTGATCTGTTTCCACAAGATCTTCTTTTGTCTTCTGTTTAGCCAGGTATGGCTGGAGTTGCTATCTACCTGTGCCCTTTCCAGATGGACAGCTATCAATAATGGTGTATAATTTGAGATAATCTCTTTTTCTACTTCCTTAGAGGATTACTCCAAACTCCATGCCCAGGGAAGTTGCTATCTGTCTGGAAAACATAGAAACTGTATCTACTGTACAGTACTGTACTTTTTTTTTTTTTTTGCACACATGTATGTTGGTGTGGACTGGCAACAGCTGGATTCCTATACATAAAAAATGCCTACAAGGTATTAACTTCTACAGGGTTTGGTGAAACACTGAAACCATTAAAAAGTGACCTGCTTATTCAATATGCTCACCATTAATTACTATTGCTAGAGCCTTTCAAATAAACAGGCATTCATGTTGAGTAATACAAACCTTGACCAAACAGCTAGTTAAAATGATTTACACAGTGAGATTGTAATATTATTGGCATTGTGTCCATGCAGAGGTCAGAATCATTGAATATTCTATAAGGTATAATTGTAATATCCTGTAGTACATTTTCACAATTAGACTGATGTATTTGTTTTGCACAATCAGCTATTTTGCATGAATTTCTTAAATTGAAATGTCATTATTTTTTTGCCAAAAACATGATAATTAACTTTGACCATAATGTATCCCCTCTTCAGCCTAGGTTGAATTATTAAAATAATATTTTGTAATCTCATGCTTCAACTACCATAAAAAATGCTTGGCATGTAAGTTGTGTGAATAAAAAATAAAAATACTCCATCAAACCTTAACCTTTTCATTATTAAAAAAATAAACTATTCCTGATACACTACACTTTTATTGCCTAAACTACAAGCTTTCTACTTCCTATTAATTATTGTTGGTTTAATACAAATCATGACCCTTTATTCTTAAAGCCATTTACTATGTACTTGCATATAGAGCCTACTCCATGAAAGTTCATGGAGTACTGTTGTTATTCCAAGAAAGAGAATGGCTGAATAATTGTTTGTTTATAGCTACCAGAGTGAAACAATCATAAGCATGCATGAAATGTTCTTTTTATGTAACAATTACAATGTTTGAAAGATATGTGAATGAATCCAAGACAGTTTCCAAAACCCATAATAACCCTGTATTGTAGATTATTAAACATGTATTCAGCGCTAGAGCTTTCAAAACTTCTTGTAGGTTGTTTGTGGTTGTTTATGGAAAAAACAGAGCACTATTGAGCACATATGAATGTTCAAAGTTTTTACTCTATTTATGCAAACTAGAAATAACAAGATTAATACAAGTGTTGAGAGATTAATACCTTTTTCGTATCCATCGCTAGAGTGAATATATTTATTGTGATTTATCAGTCATTCTCTCATTGGAGTTGAAGGCAAAGTATTCAGCTCTCTCAAAACTTGTTATTGAGACATATATGTGCTTTTTATATTTTTACATTTCCATTGTAATCACTGTCATTGCTATATATAATTTCAAATTTTATATTACATGGAATTGTAAAAATAATTACTGACTTCCATTATCAAGTTTATATGTGTTCAGTCATTATATAAATTCAAAGTTGATAATGGAACCTCAAGGACTGCCAACATTTAAAATAACGTTAACAAATATTGAAGTCATTTTTCTCCTTAAGGAAGAGTATTTTTCCCACTTTTGAATCCAATAAAAAAGAAATATTTTGTTAATTCATGGGACAGGAGCAAAGGTTGCATGGAGGAAGAACACCGGGAAGTAAGAATAGGAGAGAAGTGCTGTATCATTTAGGAAGAAGTACAGAGTTTCCCCTTGGCTTGCAGAGAGCCACCGTCATGGAGCTAAGACCAAACCAATCGGCCTCTAAGGCTGGGAAATAACTGTTACTTCTTCCAAGGGGAACCTAGGGGGTAGAGAATGTGAAAATGGAAGAGAGTTAGGATAGATTTGGCCAAGGGTCTGCTCTGGCTCACGGAGACACTTCCTGGTGCAGCTGGGCCTCTAAGGTTGGGAAATGAGCGGGTTGGGAGGTGGAGCAGCATAGTGGAGGAGGAAAGGAGGATGGAGAAAACCAAAAATGCAAGACATAGAATAAGTGAATGAATTTAGATTTAAATAGGGAGATTGGCAGATATTATTGGCGGGACAGAACAGGGGAGGAGCCCAAGCTCCTGCCCCCTGATCCACACATAAGGTTGCAAAACAAAAATGTGTAGGATGCCAAACTTTAGCACTTAAATACAATTCAGAAAACTACATTGGAGATGGTGATGGTAAGCAAAGAAGATTTATAGCTGTCTTCCAAAAATACTGAATATTTCAACCTTCTAGAATAATGAACTGAAATGGGACCTCAGATTAATTGCGAAAGTAATACAGGATAGATAGGAGCAAATTAATGTTTGGCCATAAAAATGTTGTCGTTTACAAGACTACATTAGAGCTGCAATCATTTAATAGTAGTGACAGACTGGGTGACTGTGTTTTGTAAAAGATGGTTCCGGGCAATTTAGTCTGAACAGAATGCAGAAATATAAGTGCCATGGTAGGTTTAACACTTAATTGGGTGCAAGTAAAGGTTTGCAGAAAGCAATAGCCCTTAATCTGTCTTGTGTCCAGGTCAACAAGAACATTTCTCTACAGGGAGAATGGACATGGTAGTGCTCATGTACAGTACTAGCCTTTCACCTTTGGGTCCTGGTTTTATATCGATATAGCACAGGTTAAAAGTTAAAAACATTTGGTGGCTTATACTTTGGTTGACAGTAATCCACATTATTAAACCACTACCCTATTCGGCACAATTCACACTGTGAAGACCAGCTTTCTTAAAGCAGGAGGCCAGCAATTGAATAGAAATGGAGAATGTACTTTCTCCTCACTGCATAAGAGAGGTCCCTCCAGAGCAGGCTTGGGGTATACTACTTGGGCACTTAGGCAGTGTGGGAAAGCTCACATTATCACTGATTGTGCTATTACTGGTGTATTAAAATATATAGAGGATTAAATCTAGCTCGTTTTATTAACAGGAAAAAAGTGAATAATAGTTGCATAAAAAATCATTCAGACCTCTGCTACTGCTCAGCTACTGTGGTCAGTTATAAGCTGGCTTACATGGCACAGCATCTATGACAGTATAGTATCAGATATTATTTACTTTCTGAACAAAGTGACTTTGGAAAGAAGCCTGAAAACAACCTTGGTTGCATGTCACGCATTTCACATTAGAACCAGCAGCACTAGTGTCCTTGCTAAATCCCTTACTATTGTGATTGTCTCTGTATGTAACGCAGAGTATGTGCTAAGAATAAAGACTCAAGGTGACGACTGAGTTTGACATTATGAAATATAGGAGTTTTTCATCGGTTTTTCTGTTTGTTCTGCTTGTCACTTGACACAAACATGTTGCTATTTGTTATCAGTTTATTGCTGAACAGCTACTTTGGAAAGAAACTTAACTCCAAAAGGGAGCACTTGTCTCCTCTTTGAGGTATATTTATATTCCGCATGTCTCAAATCTGGACCACAGATTGGGTCTTTAGAAGCTATCAACCAGCAATTTTCCAAAATACAGAATCAACAACTTTCCCCTGACAGTTAATGATATGGTGTATGTACACATTTCCATGTTTCTGATGATAGTGTTAAAAGCACCATATTCCTTCGAATTTAAGATGCCCTCGAATTTAAGACACAGCCCAAATTACACACCCTCAATTTGAGGGAAACAAAATATAAAATAAAGATGCATTTACAAAAACACAACCTCAGTTACGCATATAAGAAAATGACGTATGGAGGCAGTTTGCAGCCGTATGCTGTCACACAGAGCATTGGGCTGCTTCTCATTTTCAGTCGTGATTACTCGCACCTGTTTTTCTCACTTTTTGTGAACTGTGGTATTGCTTAGCATGTCAAAAAATACAGGTGGTACTGTTTCTTAGAACTGAGCATACTAACGAAACACTGAAATTGTAATTCTAATGATTGAAATTGAAATTCTAATGATTGAAATTGAAATTCTAATGATGTTTTTTTTTTAAATGGCTGCCTGAATGTCATGGATGATTCAAGATTGGGCAGTGACGATTTTGCTCGTCTTTTCTCGGCAGTTAGTCACGTTTCAATTTGCATACCGGGGCAGTCACGTCTTTTGTTGGCTATTTTAATGCACGCATCACTATACTTGAATTTAAGACCCAGACCATTTTTGAGAAGAAAACATTAGTTTAAAAAGTGTATCTTAAACTCGAAAGAATATGGTAATTGTGCAGATTTGCCTCAGTCCAGAAAACCAGAGGAGTAACAAAATAGCTTCTGTCTTTCTTCCATTGTCTACCTGAAAAAGAAAACCTTAACCTTTGCTATTCATTTGTAGGTTCCTGAGGCAGTGCTATTTGAACAGAGCTTTTCTAACTAGGGCAAATTGGTAGACATGGACCAAAATGAAGTGTAAACAGACAGTACTTGAAGGATTTGTCTTTTGATTGCAATGGTAACATTAGACCCAAGTTAAGGACCATTAACAATAGTGGTTAAAGTGGTTTATTTGTCTGGGCATAAACAACATACATACCAGATCTTGACATAGACATGTGTTAAAAGCCAGGTCAGATTTTCCACTTTACTTGTACGGACATCTGTAACTTCACAAGCATTGCATACACTTTCTCAGTCATGACAGTTTTGAAACAAGATCAAGATCCTTGAGCCTACCCTCCTCCAAGGCATTTCAAGGCTGGCCTAACTGTTTGTGTGCCCTGTATGTCATTATACACTGTATATAAATAACTAGCAGTCACGGCTAAAATGAGAGGACCATATAGATGGAATGGATGGTTATTAATGCACCATGTTAATTATATGCCATGCATTATTAATGCAATGAAGTTGCTTGCAACCAAGTATGAAAGGAGCATATTAATACTAAGCTTCAAAGGATAACTTGCTTTGCATTTTGATGCCTCCTCCCTCCTTGTAGCTATTATTGTTAAATAATTGCTGGGTTTACTAATGTGTGTGTGTATTTGTGTGTTTCTTAGTCACTGAGGTTTGGCATAAAGTACCATCTCTTGTTTTGAAGGTGTATTATCTGTTAACTTGGGTCTGATTACTTCTTTATAACTCTTGCCTTCCAATTAGGAAAATAACTGTTGATTCTATAAACTGCTGAACAACTGTAGTGAGTGTCTGTCAATATGATCACTGTGAACTATTCGGGGTTTTTTTTCCTGCTGGTAAAGACCCATATGCATTTTTAAGACACTGTCGCAATAGTCATAAACCAGTTGCAAATGAGTCATAAATCTAGGGTGAAATGTACTAAACATGCGCAATGCTGTTAGTGACTTTTTAGGGAATGCTTTGCGGCAGCACTTTTGCTTTGCAGTTTAGCCTTAGATGAATATGTAATTATGGGCGTTCCTGCATAGATTCGCAAAAATGGTGTAGAAATAGTGCAAATCAGGGTTCTCAAATATTATAATGAGATATATTAAAGCTGCCAGCAATTGCAACACTTAAAATTGCATCAATTTGTTAAGAACTTTTGAAAGCATGTTTTAAACAGTCACAACAGTTGTTGCTGGCATTTCCCAGTCCGCTTTTTCTCGTGCATTGCCAGTTGTGCTCAATGCATTTTTGAGGCGAACAGCCAAATGCTTTCCTTAAAAGCAGGGTGTATTTACAGGCCTTGAAAACAAATTTCTATGACATTTCTGGTTTCCCCAACATGTTGGGAGCAATAGACTGCACACACTCTAACCCGTCCAGCTCATTCTGAGCATCTGTATAGGAATAGGAAACTTAAATAAAAACTGACAGTATACATTTGGCTTATAGACTACTCATGATAATACAAATTTGTGGTATAATGCAAAATTTGTTGCTGGTCCCTTGAAATTCGTATTAACGAGAACTGACTGTCCTCCTGTAAGTATCATAACTTGTCAATGCGGCACCATGATACCGTGATCTATTTTGTGTTAACTGTCTAGGCTACTAAGTAGGCAAAGTTAAAAATAATAATAAAAAAATACTAAACTCCTTCAGGTTAAATTTTAAAAATATTTTATTCGCATTGTACAACAATGTGTACAATGCAGCAGCATGATGTATTTTGTGTTAGCGGTAGCCTACAGGCTAAAGTTAAAAGAAAGTTATCTAGGTATTCATTTGATTTTGCTACAGTACTGTATACTGTATAGGCCTACTGTACAGATTTATATTTTTTACATAATGTAATGTGTAGCCCTCCCAAAACAAATTAGTGTTATTTCAGCACAATTATTTATACATTTAAAATACATTGAGCACTATAAATGTATGTGTGTGCGATTGTATTATATATTTTTTTAAATCCGACACATCCTTATGTCGAACAAACATGTCCGGTTTAGCGAGGGGCTACTGTATGATTGTGACAAGCTTTTTGATAGAAACATTCTGATCTATTAAAAAAAACGACTCTCGCAATGCTAAAGACCTCACTAAGATGACGCAACAAATATTTACATGAGTATATCGCGGCTATCTTTATTAACATATTTGCTCTTAGTACAAACGACAAAATGTATACTTTGCGAATTGTCGCAAGGAAAATGCAAATTGTGGTATATTTGCCCTGCAACTGGCCCATCTTAGTACATCTAGCCCTGCATGTCAATGCCTAATTCGGTTCACTTCCAATCAAGTTCAGTCGAATTTACAAGGAAAATTAAAAGTGTAGTAATAAACATTAATGATATGGAAATAACAGGATTTTGTTGAAGTGAGGTTGCTTGTTAAAATAGCTTAACAATATTGTCTTATATTTTGTTTTCCCCATTGCAGGTAAATGTATGTATGATAAATGTTTTATGCAAAGCTGGAATTATGATGAAGCCATGACAGTTCTCTGTATGTTTCTGTGTTGCTGACCAACAGGGAGGTAAACCTACAGTTGTAAAAGAGGAACCAAAAAATCAGGACATTCTGTTTCAGGAGGAGCTTTGTATTTTGCAACATCGTGAACAGGTTTAAATGTGTAAGTTTAATACTATTACAGTGTGAAAGATGAACAGTAGAGAAAACTGAATGATGAAAACAAATACTGCAGGAGTAAAGCTAAGTAAGCAAAACACTTTTTTGCATCCTACTGCAAATGGACAGTGCTTTATCATATTAGCGGAAAACTATTCAGGTAATTGTAATAAAAGCTTTTCAAATAGAAAAAGAAAACATTTGGCTAATATGATTCCTCCAGGAAATTTCTGTGGAGAGAAACACATTAGTTTAAGTCACAGTAGTGTGCTTTATGGCATTAATTGCATTGATACATTAGTAACTGAAGACCACTTACCAGTGCATGTACTGTAGAATTATTGGGTACAAATGGAAGAATGTACATATTGCTTCAGAGAGAACTGTGGCCATTGTTGTATGAGAAAAAAAAAAAAAACATGAGGGTGTAAAAGTACATTCAATATAATGTGGAATACTGAATGAGAAGGCTGAGAGTTTGATCCCTGGCTGATATATTTTGGAAATGTACAAATCATCATCTAGAAGGTAGGTAAGCTGCATTAAGAAAAGCTGCTCAATGCAATAGGCCCTGGTAAGTGATAACAGGCAGTAGCAGTAGAAATTCAAGTAGCATGGATGAGAATTTATAGCAGACATAATTTAGAATGCATTCAGCTTTGTGAGTTTGAGCTAAAGGTACATTACAAATAATAAATGTAAACTGTAATAAAGTGTTCAACTACTTTACCAGTGAAAGTAGTGCTAAGAGATTACAGCAAGGGACTGCAATGTCACAGTAAATTCATAGTGACACTGCACGTACTAAATACAGTTTAAACCATTTAGCACAACAAAAAAAGGCAATTTAAGCTGCCAAAGGTATAAGCAGAACAACAAATGAGTTTTAGTAGTATGTTTTAAATCCTCTTTTGAGGACGACCCTCTGCATAGTTGTCTGTTGTTCTTGCTTAGTGCACAATATTTTCAATTTCTTCAATTTGTGATGATGTAAACATTCTTTCTGTTGCTGTCTTGATTAACTCTTTCTCCATGGACCAGTTTGGATTTGTATATAATTTACTGCATTCAAATGCTGCATGAAGGTATTTGACAAAATATCTGTATGACCGTCATGACAAAAAAAAAAAAAATTATCATAAAATCCTGCCAGTTTCGTGAATCTTATGAGCTGTGTGTGCAGTGCACTGCAGCTTTTTACATGGCTTTTGAACACAAATGATAATAGACCAATCAGCGTTGACTGTCACAACAGGGGTAGGATATTTTATAAATCACACGGTTGCAATCTCACAAGAGATTTGAACCGGGGACCTCCTGGTTACAAGCCCTTTTCTTTAACCACTGGACCACACAGCCTCCTATGATTCATGAAAGATGTAACCTGTACGCAGTGGTGGGGAGGTTGCTTTTAAAAAAAAAACCCATTAGTTACAAGTTGCTTGAACAAAATTGTAACAAGTAACATTACTATAACATATATATATATATATATATATATATATATATATATATATATATATATATATATATATATATATATGAAAATCCAGCTATTGAACCCACTCGTTCCCTCCTCAGATGTCATTATCTAGCAAGATAATGTTATCATGTGACATGTAAGGTTTGACTTTTCTGATTTCCATGTTATGAATAAGCCCTTGTATTTTTTTATGTGACTAAAAGTGACTGTCATTTTTTTTCACATAAAATGTCTGAAAAAGGAACCATCACAGTTACAAGCTACTGACATCAGATCAGATTACAGTAATGTTTTACATGTAATGCGTTACTCCCCAACACTGTCTGCACTTAGTACTGTATCTGTACCCAACCCAAAAGCAATGATCTGTTGCCTGCAAACTGCATATGCCATAGTGAACCAGACTCATTTAAACCTTGTTCAATTGAGGAACTTTTTTTAAGGACAATTTACTCTATAGGTATTAAATCAAATAAAAATGTAATAATCCAGTCTTTTATATTCAAACTCAAAAATATTTTGATAAACAAAACTACAGTAAGAAAAACTGTGTCTACCTGAAAGCTGTATATTGGCATTGCTTTGGAATTAGTACTTATCTTTAATGCGTTGCTTGATGATGATTGTGTGGTGTTAATGCATGCTCCTCAACACTTGTAGATCACCAGTACTGACTTGAATTCCACAAAATCAACAACATTCTTCAGCAGCTCCAGAAACACTCCTGCAGCTATTTCTGAGGAGTGATGCACAGTGTAAACTATCCCCAAGGCTTCTGTTGGTTGCGTTCCTAAATGTATTTAGTAGTTCCGCAACCGTGACTAATGGATTGAATGATATTTGTACAGAGCATTGTCTGTATACCATGTAGGGATGTCTTATATCACATGAAGATTTCAGCTATGGTTGTATGGTTGGGAAATAAATATATATATATATATATATATATATATATATATATATATATATATATATATATATATATATATATATATATATATATATTAATTTAAATTGCTTTTGACAACTCCCTTTGCCAAGGCTTTAGACTACTAAAGGATTAATGTGTAACTGTATGTATTTTGTAGGTTTCAAACTGTTGGGAAAGATGTCTTTTTGTGTTAATCTAGGCATATAAGTTTATACAGTTGGTTTTATTAGGAGTCATTATGCAAACCTTATATTCTGTTTACAGCGAGCAATGCAAGCACACAACTACTGCAAAACATTGTTTATTAATCATGTAGGAATAAAGTACTTTTCATAAGCTTTGTTAATAAATACATCGAATTGAATAGCTATACTAACATTTGCTCTATGTGTCTCCATCTTGTTGTTGATGTCAATTTTGAGTTTAAACTTAGTTCTTTAAATTCAGAGGGTCTGTGTGGTTTCGGATATCTGGACACTTGCACAGGAAATGCAGCTCACCGGTTCACAAGTGATGACGACGTGATTTATAATGTCGCACCCAAGGTTGATTGCTACCATTGACACAATCAATGGTGATGTCACAAAAAATCTTGTTGCATATTAATGGCAACTGATATCACTTTGCAGTCTGGAGAATAATGGTGACATAACAAAGTAGTTACGTATAGGAGATGACATTATCAAAGTGACATGGATATAATGCCAGCCATGGCAGCAGGAGTGACAGTATTAATCTTGATTTTTAAAAGGTCAGTTTAAGTATTGGCATATCCAATTACCATAAATGTTTGGGAATTTTCGAAGCCATAGTTGTATGGATTCGGCATAAAGCACGATGGGGCATGTTGTCAAAACTTTCCCTGTTTTTAATCAAGTCCTATTAGTAAAGAAACATGTACATCTTACAATAAATGAAACAACTTCAGAGTGATGAAGAGACATGGGGATCTATTTTAATCATCTAGAGCTACCTAAGCTGTCTTTAAAGAACATGTGTGAAAATGATTGTAGTTTTTGTTTTTAAAAATAATTAAAATGCTAGGTTTCATCAATGCTGGTCATTTCTAGATTAAAATAGTCTCTCAAAAGTTCCCTTTTTGTTCTTGCTAGTGTAGGTCATTATCTTGCAAACATGAAATTAGGACCCCAACCCAAGACCCAAACCCATTCCTTTTGCTAGAGGTTATACAGCTGTGTATCGCTTAAATTGTTTTCATTCTAGCAGCTTTGTTCCTATTACAAAAACAACCTTAGATTCACCTCTGTCCAAAACTCCAGGAAACACAAGGACAGTCAAATAAATGCTGCATCAGTTTAAAAAAGAGAACACAGCCAGCATGTTGAGTGAAGAATGTGATTAATCTAACGGTCAATAATACCAGTAGAATACAGAAGTAATGGTATGCAGACAGAAGCCACTGCATTGTACCATTGCAGAATATACTGTGCTCTCCCTTTTTAAGGCGGCCATTTATACCGCAGAACCGGTTATAGGATGACATGGTCTTGGCTCCTATTTCATTCTCGTTCTAAGGCAGAACACAAATAGCACGGCTTTTTACCTATGGCTCCCAACTATATAAGGGAGGGGGGTTATAGCATTGGAAGAGGCCAGTTGATCTCAATAAAATAAAAGAATGTGTAATTCTTAGAAACTCATTACTAATTCCAAATAAAGTTTGTTGTAAATAGTTTTCTGTCCCACAGTACTTAAGGTTACTGTATTTCACAAGGTCACATTTGAATTTGCATTTTGGGCATGACCTTATTGATTATAATGCAATCTAATCAAATGATGTTGTCCCTGGTGGAAGTTGCACATCAGACTCTTATTTCAAACTTCAGCAGCTTCCTAATTGACTGCAATTAGAACTAAGGAAAGGGTCCTGACCCTCTATGGCCACAGATGGTATGTTAGTACAGTGCAAAGTTTCACTTGTTGCATATATATATAACACAATTCAAGGTATTTAAAAACAAAATAATTATAAATACATATACTATATGCAGCCTGTAGTTAGAGCTTTTAACTGGTATCTACACAGAACAGTCTTTCCTTTTATGGTAGTCAAAAATTAATACACCTTTTACATAGTCGGTGCCTTTTGATACTTAGATGCTGCACAGTAGGTGTATTGTTTTGATTGAAATTGCCTGTTGACACTCTGCTTGATTGGCTAATGTTTGTGATGAGAGGACCGGGGTTACTGTTGAATGAGATGTTGAGCTTTTGAACACCCTATTTGTTAAACAAATGTCTTATTATATCACCTTGCATATCATTATATTCACTACACGTGTTTCAAATTATTAAACCACATTTCTAATTATCGTGTCTCCTATGATAATGAAACATCATAAGGGAAAGGTGGTTTAATAACCAATAATTTAAGACAAGCATGCAGTTTCAATGGCATTGCATTCATATTCTCAAAAAAAAAAAAATTGCTTTTGCTAAGTACCCAGACATAGAAACTCAATTTCCAAACTATTGATTACATAATTCCCCAAATCAAATCATCCCAAAAAATGTCACTTTAATTATCCATCTATTTTCAAAAATATAATTAACTTCCATTTAAAAAAAATAGCATAAATCATGTCCTGGTAATGTACTTTATTGTACAGGATATATTACAGCTACTGTAAATCTAGCAAGTACAACCTATTAGACATCCTCTGCTTGTCTACCTGCTTCATACACATGTGGGCAGAAATTGCAGATATTATGTATGAAACCAAACACGAACAATAATATTGGTGATTTTCTATTTGTCAGCCATGCATGAGTTTAATATTATACAACAAAACTAAACCCTCTGGAAACTGAAAGCACAAAAACAGTTTAACTGAGGTCTGGATTTCTTATAAAGAAAAAAAAAAAAACTTAAACATTTTGTAAAATTATCAACAGATCAACAAAAAAATATTTGTAAACCCCTGCTGGTTTCTGGTGTTGACCGCTTGTTAACTAGATATCCCTGAATAGATGTGTGTCTAGTCCTCAAATGCATGTAAATGCTTTTAATGGGCAACATGTCTCCAAGAAGCAGTGGAACTTCCAAGTCTGCTGAGGATACTGAGCATCTGGGTGTGGGACAACCTCTCACAGACCCCATGCTTATTTAAAAATATCAGCATTCTGAATAGGTAATCATCCCCCAAATTAAGTTTATTATAACAAGTAAGATGTCCCCCGAATGCTGTCAAACCCCAAATGTAATCCAATACTACTAGAATGATTGGGTGGGATTGGGTTCTTCATTTTACCTCAAACATGGGTGTCTGCGAAGGTAACAGCCAGGACTGATATCACATCTGTAAAGATGATGTGGTATGTATCAGACTTTGCTGTTGTTGTCATATCTTCCTAGTTCACTTGAAATAAATATCAGTACAATTTACAAATTATAATCAGCTTCTACACAGGTTGCTCCGATCTCCCCCGAAGCTTCGTGCTTATGTTTACATTCTTGGCTACCAACCCAGAATTTGCATCATCAGTCTTTCCATCCAGTTAACACCAAAAGGGCACCCAATGAAAGTCTGTGTGTGAACATATTCATTCTCACTTGAGTGACACAGCCATACCGGCAGTTCTTCTATTAAACCGTCTATTAAAAAGTACAGTATTACAACATTTCAATGCCCATCTTCCAACTTTCTTAAATCTACAAATGATCAATTTTATTGTGCTAGCATGTTAACGTAAAAAAAATACTTTGTATCTGTTTTGTTGACTTAATTTGCATTAGCATGCAGCATTGAGACCTTCACCTCCCCCTTATCTACTCTAATAAAACGTGGTGTTGGAAATGACCTAATTCTCTCTCAGAAAAATGCCAATCATACCTTTTACATACATCCAAAACAGAATGAAAAAGTATTTATGTATACAGGAAATGGCAAGCATTGATCTTTTTCGTCAGAGACATGCTATGTATATAAAATACCATGAAAACAGCTATGTGGTATATTATTTAAAAAAAATACATACCAGAGTGTGGCACACAAGGAAGTAATAAACTGCTGTTATTGATGTCTACAGAACTTTTAGTGTGAATCTCTTGTAGGTAGAGCTTCTATTTTACCATAGACAGAGCAAGAAAAAGCAAAGTTGGGGTTGTGTTTAGTAGGAGAAACAAGATACCTTCTCCAGATACAATACACTAAACTTTTTACTGCTACAGTACTAAGTTTTAATATTTTCTCCATATACAGTAGTAGCTATCTAAGCCTAACCTTGATGCTTAGGAATTGTCTTTACTTACTCATTTTACTAACATCATGTGAGACTGGGACCTCTATGATCTGATCCCAAATTTGTATCCAAAATCCACACCTCACATTTAGTTTTAATTGTAGTTATTATTTTAGATAATGAAGATGTGGCTTGCTCATTCATTCAATAAAACACAGAAGGGTACAGGCAAAGTACAAATATCCAATATCCAATACAAACAACAGATATTCAATAAATGTCTAAAATGTGATATGTCCAATACAATACAATAATTTTCAACATCGAATGCATTTAAAACATTACACCTACCGTATAGAGTAGAAATGGTTGTTAGAAAGGGAAGGAGTAGATAAAAAAAAATCAATTTAAAAATGACATTAAATGCATAGAAGAAGACATGCCATCTGCATGTTTGGGTTGAATGTCTGTGTATGATGTATCATGCCAAGCTTAAATTAAATGATTTAGTTAGCAGAAGCATGACACGCATGATAAATGATTGTATAATGTCTTGCTACTTTTTTTAAAAGATGTTTTAAATTATTAGATTTTCCTTCAGGGAGTATTTTTTGAAAGATTCTTTATCAACATTATGTGACACAAAATAGAAATTTGTTTGAGAAACAAAATTCAATCAGAGCACCAGTTCCCTTTACCAGATGTGCTGTTGCAGTTCTGACAGCAGAGAAACACAAAGGAATCCTCAATTGGAAGATCAGCTACATGGTATCAGGTTGAGTTCCCTAGCCTGGGGCGAATGGGTCACATCAAGTTGCACTAAAATCCTTTAAAATATAAAAACACTTTTTAGAACTAAAACCATAACACATCTTAAATGCATTTTTTTTTTTTAGTTTTGTGGTGAATATACTTAAACATACTTATCCTACTGATATTATCACATCAATACGTAATTGGAACCTCTAGCAGCTCACGATAGTTTTGAATTTAACAATTTTTAGGAGGATGTATGTTTTGTTGTCTAAAGGACACAGGCCTAAGGTTTATATCCCTCCCCAGTTTCTTTGTACTGTTGATATTTGGCCCCATGGGTCCAGAACAGTTAAAGTTCAGGGATTCTGAGGTTAATTACTTAAGTGGTTTTCCTGTGGGGTGGGGGTGGGGGGGGTGGGGGGTCATGCCACCATTTGTTTTGATCTCACTACACGGTTAAAAACGCTAAAGCTAATGATTTGGGTAACCCCTGAAGAAAACCTACTTCACTAATGAAGCATCCCTGATATAAATCTTGCAGGGCTAAGCGCTGTCAGATGGTGATCTTTTTTTGTACATTGTTGTATGTATATACCAAAGACATGGTACAGTTCATTCTTGTACCTTGTTGTATTATCTTTTTTAGTCTGTTTAATGATAACCAATAGCCACTATTACACCCTCTATAAACATTCATCAATCAAAAGGCCTTTACACAAAACACACAAATATAAAAACAGAATATTTGCCAGCATGGTCTGAACATTCATACACTCAAACAATCATTGCAATAGAACTCTTCCTTCAAGATACATAAAAGATGTAGTGTTTCTAGTGTACTTTTTAAATTGAATTATATGGACGTGAACCGGTGTGGGTTGGGTACAGTTTTGTTACTAATTTTATTTTGGATCTATAGTAACTGAGATGTGTTTTTTTTTTCTTTTGATATGGTGTTCCAAAGAGAATATCATCAATGTCCACTGCTCTTCCAATATGATATTTTCTTTAGCGTTTCATGTGTTTTACAGCTATCATTCAAAAAGCTGCTTTTCCAAAATGTATTGTGTTTCTACGTAGTTATCACATTTTGGAATAAGGTTGCTAACCGTAACACAGTTATAAAATGACATGATTCTGCAATACGTTTACTGAACGTCTACTAAAAAACACATGGTTTTAAAACTGTATATGGGAGCTCAATTTAAAGTGTCAGACTGCTCTAACAAACATTAACTTAATCAGTTGTTTATCAAAGAGCAATATCCTGAGTGTCCAGTAAATTGGTCAAACAGTAGAAAACAAGGAGTGTCTATACACATTAAATATCAATCAATTTCTTTAATAGATTTCCTATTGATTTGTATAAATAAAGGACATACTTTCAACCATCTTAATATTTTTTCTTGGGTTATCTAGTTTATTAATTTGGCCTTTTTTATTTATATTTCTGTAGATTTATTGTTTTTATTTTACATTTAAAGGTCATTACTGTGATATATTGGTTTAAACATGTTTTGATATACTGGTATTTTTTTAAATGTAAACTTAAAAAGGGAAATATGAATAAATTATGAAAACAATTAAAACAATTTGTATACTGTGAAGCACACTCAAAATGGTATGTACTATAATTAGGAATGTGCATTTAGTTTGTTTAAGCAATAAAATATACCAGCATTTACAAGTAATAGGCTTATACAATTCTTGGCTGTACTGTGAACCATAAACACCATTCAAGGCTGTTTCAAAGAAATATAGTTAACTGAAGTGAGAGACTTATAATGAAAAATCATGTTAGACCACAGAATGTAACTGCTTCAACATGTATTATGCCTGAAGACAATTACACAAAGATTTGCATAAACAAGTTAGACTGAACTGTCTATCAAACTCTTCTGACAGCCAAACAAACAGTTCATGCGTGTGTAGTATAGACTGGACAGTGAAGTGTGAGTGAATTCCATTTGACTGTAAAAGCAGACTGTTTTTTCAGTTTTTATTTCAAACCTAATTATTCTCCTGTGTTTCTTGTATACACAAGCATTTACACAAATAAACCCACTGACTATCATCGTCTAAGATTGTATTGGTTATGTTGGTCTGAGATAGACCCTGAAAGTCCTTTTTAGTACAATTTTTTCTTTTTTTTAGATATAATGTTGTCGAAGGTTTGTGGCGAATGCATAAAAGCCATGGTTCCCCACAACGCATCACCAATGTACCTTAATCATCACCAAAATGACCTCTCCTGCAATTTAGTCAAATGCCACTACTGGCTGGTACTAAACTGAAACAGGCAAACTCCATGCCTATCAGAAAAGTCAGGCCTACTGTATAGAGGTGACTTGTATGTATATGTACAGTTCATGGAAAACTATATGTAAATCATTTTTTTTAAATACTGTATTTATGTGTGTGCACATACTCAGTAATTACCTTAAACATGTTCTTTTGTAAGCAGATATTAAGTGAAACTATAACAAACCTAATTAATAATTTGTTAACTTCACAACAAGGAAAGCTACCCTTACGTAATTTGCCCTCATCTATACAACCATCTATTCAATGGCAATGGCAATGGACTTCTGCATTGAGTAAGCTAATTTACCTACCGGTGTTATATACTGTGAGATGTATTTATTTGTCAAGTTTAATCAGAGGTTAAAACCCACAATTCACTGATGAGATGTTGCACACATTGTGAGACATTTTACAGAAACAAGCAAGTGAAGATTAGCCAGTAAAATCAAATAGACTTCATAGCAAAAGTATAATAGAAAGGTAAGACAAATTCTCAACAGGTATTGTACTACAGAAAGTACTTTACTCTCAATTCAGACTTGATGGCCTTGACCAGTCTGGACTAGAGAATTGTTTTTTTTAACTTGAAAGCACCACACTCACAAGCATCCTGATACCTGGTCTCCTAAACAAAACAAACAAATTTAAACCAAGGCTATTTCAATTTATATGTATATAGTAAATATGCTGTTTACTCTTGAGGAAATTGAACAAATAATTGAATATGCATTACACAGTATAAACAATTCAGGTCATTTACAATGTGGCTACTCTACCATAAAATTTAAAAAATGAGAATTACATTTCACCATTTGTGTATTGCTATACAGGGACCATAATTAATAACACATTATCATGAACAAAACATCTGGAATTATTTTAGTTAAATTTAAAAGAATATTTATTTTGATGTACATTTTTTGTGTTAAAAACAATATAGGGTTAACTTGCTTGGCCCATGTACTGTACATGTAATTACCTCTTGTTCAAAAGATTAAATGGAAAAAGTTGGCCATGACTTAAGCTGCAGGAACTGTGCCTTCTCAGGAATGGATAAAGTGTTTGATTTTGTATGAGCAGCTGAGATAAAGACCATATGAAACATTTTTACTGGTCTTAAGTTCTCAGCAAAGAATACAACAGTGGCATGTAATTTTGCTATTTATTCAGCTGCCTTCCATGAACCTCCCAGTTTAAAGCTTTAATGATATATCAGTAGCAGCGATATGCTATACAATATGTATAGTAAAATACCATACATCTGCATCATGTAATGGAATATGATTTTGTAAATGTATTTGCAATATATGTGATCAAAGATGTACTAGCAACAACAACAGTAAAGCATAAAATAAAAATTGTAGGGAAGTCCACTTTCTTATTTTTATTCCTAAACTAATCATATTTTTTATTTTTTATTTTTTTTTAGTTTTGGTTGTCATGGTCCTACTTGAACTATCTATTTTAACAGCATTATATCATCAACCAAATTGTGATCCATGTCCACTGTATATTAAGCACATCCTACCTAGGGTTCTGCACAGGTTTAGGTATTATTTCAGCATTCGTGCAGAAGAACTTGAAGCTGTGCCAAGACAGTCACTTCAAATGGTCTAACATTTGTTTTAGCATATGTTGATTGGCAAGCTCAGTAGTTTACAATGACATCACTTCCGAAGAAATGGCAGAAAACCATACAAGTTGTTGTCATAAACAGTCAACAACATAATTGCTGTAATCCTGTGCGATAATTAATTAATAAGACAACTGGAAGTACCTATCAGTTTAAATGAAACCAATTGAAAACAGGTGATAATAGCTGTCCAAACAGTTTTTTTCTGCTTTTGAGCATCTAGCATTAAGTAGTGTAAAAAAAGGCAACAAAAATAAAACTCGTAGTTGAGTTTGAGTTTGTGTTTTGAATTGCCCTACTATTAGAAGTATATAATGAGACTGCTTAAGAAAAACCATGAGCTGCCATGATAGCCTCATCTGTTCAGATTATGTTTCAGCCTCATTAGGATCAACATGACCATGCTAACATGTCAGTTAGTTCTGCAGTCAGCTTCATTAGCACTGGTCTTTTGTTGTGAAATCCAAATTTGTTTTAAAAATCTTAATATGTTTATTAGTTAATGAGGCTTAAGCTGACATTTTATAGACTGCAGTAGCTATGCCTCCATGAAATATATTTTTCATGAAGAATGCACTCTTCCAACACCATGAAGCTGTTATTTTCTTACTGAAGTACACATACTGTAATTCTTTTTTTTTTAATTGCTGTGGAGGGAGGGGGTGATGAGGTTAGTCCTCAAAGCTTTTCTTCCAGGGAATGCATATTTACTTTGACTATATTTACATTGTTTTGCACTTTATTGCATTTTTTCTCCTTTAATCTCCCTGGCAGAAGCATTTACACCACTTACAGCATGTAAACATGGCGCTCCAATAACTATAGTTCCTTTCAATTCTTGGTGAGTTCAGTCATGAAACGTGTCCCGAATTCAAATTGTTATTTAGAGGCATACTATACAAGCCATACAGGGTGTGGTCCAGAGTTAAAGAGCACCTTGGAGCAGTTTAACGAATGTATTCTTCTTGTTTAGACTCACTTTGTATCATTTTCTGTTTCAGTTAGCACATCCTGGACTACCTAATGTTACTTACCAAGACAGGTGCTAATCAGGGTCTGTGAAACTAGTTGTAACTCCTGACAACCCCTTACCCCAAGTGGATTTCAGAACTGGATCAGTGAGAATACCACACATTTCTTACACCCACTGTGGGCAGAGTTTTTAAAGGGGGACAGGTGTATCAAATGTCAAGTGTATCAAATTTAATTCTGATAGTCTTAAAGCTGTACGAAGTGAATCAAAAACATAAGGATACTTCAGTTAAGATATCTGATATGTTATGTCTTTACCAAGTTGCTCTTTATTTAAAAAAGCACAGAGGTGTTTTCTACATTTTTTAAAACCTGACAAATGCTTCCAAAAAGAAGATGGGTAAACTTGAATTTTATTATCTTTAACGCAATTTCCCTAAAATCAATTCTTTTGGTTATAGGCTGACTTCTTCAGACTGTTTTGTTTTCACACTTTTCCACCAATAACAGAAGGTCTACTACTTCTGGAGAGCTCTGGTGGCCTGATCGA
The DNA here is from genome assembly GCA_030684275.1 of Acipenser oxyrinchus oxyrinchus. Classification (NCBI taxonomy): domain Eukaryota; kingdom Metazoa; phylum Chordata; class Actinopteri; order Acipenseriformes; family Acipenseridae; genus Acipenser; species Acipenser oxyrinchus. The sequence continues at coordinate 82,375,780 of CM060247.1, read as the reverse complement.
AACTGGTTGATTCCCAATGTGTCCCATGCTGGGGATTTGGAAATACCTGGCAGCCAGGTCTGATGATAATGCACTTTAACGCACATTCCAATCGTTTGCTCTAAGGGGATCTTAAAAGGCTATAGAGAAGCTGGGGCCATACCCCAACTACGGTAACTGCATAGGTAGCTTGCTAGTTTTAGTGATTGTGCTTGTGGAAAATACCTTAAACTGATTAAACTACATCCAAACATTCAAAAATCACTTAGTTTGTATTGCAAATAAAAGACTGTTCCCTCTCACACAATGTCTGGGTTGTTGTAAGTGAGCAGAATTCATATTTGCACCCTGGGGTGAATGAACCAGCTTCTGAGATATCGATATCCTCTGTAGCTCATGTATACATTTGCTTGTCAGACCTGCTGCTGGGAAAAAGCAAAGACAACCTGGATTAATGTTTTAAGTACAGATGGCTTTGATTGCTCCTTACAGACAGAAGGAAATTGCAGCTGTCATCCACCTGGAATTCAAATAAGGAATACAAACTATGCTTTATCACTTGGTTGTTTTCAGGATCTGAGGGAAAGACACTGAATCCCAGCACTGACGATGGATGTTGCCATACTAGTATTATCTTATGTTTGGTAGCTGTAGTTCTACAGGGTTTTATAATGTTGTATTGAGCTGTTCTATTTATAGCAGGCAATGCAAGCGTATTGAATTACTATTACACTAACATCCTAGACCTACAGCAACCGAACATAAAGTTAGGTACAATGGTCCTGTGAACTGTTGGAAAAAAGGGATATGATGAGACTATTCTGTGACCATTTTCCTCTATATAAGATAATTTTTTGTAGACTTTTTTTTTTTACTGCAAACACTATTTTTACTATTATTGTAATTAAATAGTATGTGAAATACATTAAACAACTATCTTAATTCATTCCAGAATTCACAATTCTCTTATTTAATTATATATTTTTTAAAAACTTCCACAATACAGTTTAACGAAATAAATATTCCAAAACTGTAATCAATACAGGTCTTTGTTTTATTAATTGTATTTACAGAGAAGTTACAGTAGTAAATGATCGGCATGAAATTAGAATAAATGCCAAAAAGACCCTGAAAATACAGTATATAAAAAATGACGTCTAATACCATAAATCCACGTTTTATAATTGCACCTGCCTCCTCTGCACTGTGTGAAGCACTCATCTCTGTTTTCTCCATATGTGCCATCTCTGGTGCTGCGTTCAGAAAAGTGCATTTTTCGTATATGTTTTTCATCAAGATACCCTGGGAAATATTAAAGCAGACCTCTCTACTTTTTTAATATTATTAAACATCAATAAAACAAGCTCAAAGTAGCTCAAATCAACACCGCTCCAGTGACTCTAAAAAGAAAAGCTTCTCCGGAGCTCTCGTTGTATCCCATAGTCCTTTGCATGCAGCATGATGGAAGTCTCCATAAAAAAAATCAGCAGAGTTGAGTATCTTGGTGTAATAGAACATCTTTGGTAGAAGTATACAATTCACGTGGTACCCCTTCTTGCATAAATAAATTCAGAGCTTATATTAAATGAGGGATGACTTCTTCAGACTGCTTTGTTTTTCACACTTTTCCACCAATAACAAAAGTGTCTGACACTTGCAGAGCGGCATACTGTAATTATATACATTAAAGTACATGAGAACAATGTGACTCATTTACTTTCCTGTTCGGCCTCTGGGGTTAATTAAATGGCATGCTTTTTATTTTAAAATAAAACCGAAATTGTTCTGATATTCATATTTCAATGTTACATAATATTACTCAGCCCCCACATTGGTCTCACTGCTGCCTGTAGAAAATCCTGGAGATTTTCAGTTGAAAATTAAATATAAAAAAAAGTGTAATAAAATAACACCTATGAAGAAGTAAACATATTCTATTCTCTAGCAAAATTGGCTTGAGTATTATAGTTGCTAACAGAGAAATCTCCTACAATAAATAAATGAAAACAAATTCAAAATAAGGATCTGCTGTGGAACCATCTGTCTAAAACTAAGCATCCAGCAACAATTAAACACTGGAGTTTCCTGTATTGTAAGAAGTGTACCAGTATTTCAGATATTCTTCATGGAATGCGTGGGTTGCGAAGATAATAGTCCTTTCTGAATTATCAGTTTTGAAGACGTGAAGAAATCAAAAGTACCATGCATCTTTGTTTTTAATAAGGAGACTTGGTCACTGTTGAATGTTCAACGAACGAGACCTCTTAGAAAATGAGCAGTAAAGTCTTGATCTATGACAGAAACACTTGTCTGTTCACAATCAAACTTATGCCGCCTGGTTGTTTGCTAGCTTGTAATTTTCATGATACCCAGTTCCCTTAAACTTAGCATGAATGCCTATAGTAACCTTGTCAAGTATCTCGTCTTTAACCCTCCCAAACAAACCAAACCTAATAATAACCTTTCTCCATTGTTATTTTCCTTCTGACCTACCTCAGCATTTTAGTACAGTATGAGTTGGGTTTATAGTGGCTTTAGAGTACTGTGTTGGCAATGCTCCCATACTTTCTTCTGCAACAGTACATTGATTTTCCTTTTTGGCAGAGACTTGAAATAATGGAATGATCTCCTTGGTACCATTGCAGGTTTAAGCATACAGTTCGAGATTATGATTGGATAGATACTGTATGTGAAAGCGTCTTATCCTGTAGAAGAATTGTGGTTATTGTGTGTTTATCTGTGCTGTTGTTTTCACTCTGTGTTCTTGCGGTTTTCTTTGTGCATTTTTGCTTACACTTTAGAGATGTACCTGCGTAGGTCACAGCTGTTAATCATTAAAAATAAGTATCACTAAGACAACAAGTATGTTACGGAAGTAAGCAAGTCAGAATGTAAAATAAGACGCCAGCCTAACTGCTTCCAGTAGAATACAACTTTTAATGAGATGGTGTACCTCAAAATAATGTTCTAGTTAAACCTTTTAAATAAACACCACCACCACCCTTTTTATGTCCTATTCTGAACCAGTTAAGACAGATACAGATGGTTTCACCCAGCGTTCAACTCAGCAGTGAGGAATAAAATTGGATGCCCTATCTTTAACAACCCTGTCATGTGAATCTTGAAGCAGGTTTTTTGGAGGGGTGAATTTATAGAGTGAAAGGAAACATATTAAGTTTTCAGCTCCCAGCAGTAGTATTGACTTCAGATGGTATTTTTGGCTCAAGGTTTGGGTCCAAAACAGTAGGGGGTTAGCTTTATTAGGGCCCAGGGATGGTAACAATTACCAGAAACACATTTGTATAATGTCTCTATAATGAAAATTGTAAAAAAATATGTCAAGGCTGAAAGGCGCTAATAAGATTTACCCAATTTTCACACGTATATACCTTTCCAAAGGATGAGGCCCCTGTCTAAGCTTTTAATCAATTGCATAAAATCTATGCCTTTCCACAGAGAGATACTAATACTCGCTCTTGTTCGGTGGACTTTTCGGCAAAACTTAAAGGAAGTCTTTCACTTGAAGGTTATTTCAAATATTGATGTTGGTACAAAATAAATCTCCTTGTTCTACCACCATAATAATGCTACCCCTGTGGAGATTGGCTGCCTACTTCCTTAATATAAATAAGTGCAATATTTTTAGCTTTCTTTCATAGCATTTCCAACATATTTGATAGAAATACAGTACAATAATCTCGTATCCGCCCGTCAGATATCCGCCCTAACCGTTTATCTGCCATGATCAATCTTCAATGTTATTTTATTATTGAACAGAGAAGATTAGTTCAGAGATTATAGATCCAACCAAAGTTTTCGTACTCTGTGTTGTATGTGCTCCATGTGCAACCATTGCTGGTAATGTCACGTGAGCTGTTCAGTGTGTTGATATGTAAATAAATCCTGTTCACCTGCGGGTTGTATCAACTTCAATCTCCGTCTCGATCTCCTGCCTGTCACTCAGCAGTGAATGCATGCAGCCACACAGCAGACAGCTACCCTGTCACACACATTAATACCCTGTAACTTTCCAAACAAGGGATTTAAGGGAGCTCCCTAATAAAAGCTGAATCTCAGACCAATATCTGCCTTTTTACATATCCGCCCTTACTCTGGTCCCACCGCAGTCGGATACTAGACGGATTACTGTATAATATTTGGAAGTCTGACCTGTATGTACAGTGTCTAAATTATACCATACATACAGTTCAGACTTCCAAATATCATATCTTGTTACATTTGAATGGCTTTGGGTTTTCACCCTAACTCCAATTCAGTCCAATATAGAAAAGTCTTTAGTACTTCTCTGTGTAGGGAATTGCTGTAAGCATGACCGTTGAATTGGGACTGTTTGATAACAGCATACAGGGTCTTAAAGTCAGATTTTGCCATGCTGTTTTGGAGAAATAATATCTAAGATTAGGAGCTCCATCTATCAATTCACGGGGTGGAGCAAGGCCCCTGATGTAGTGTTTAAAGACATGGAGTTAGTAACATAAATGTGTAGAGAGAGGGGCTCCACCTCTTCAAGGCCCAACATATAGAAAAGGGGGGTTCCGTCGTTGTGGAGACCCAACAAACAGGAGGGGGGTTACTGTCGCTGAGGTAACCCGACATACCAAGAGGCTTGTGAACCGAAAAGAAAAACATGGATTAGTATATATTAAAACACATGAGAGGTTTCCGCCTCTTCAAATGCCCAACATGTAATAATAGGGGGGTTCCGTTGCTGAGGAGACCCGACAAACAGGAGGGGGGCCATCGTCTTTGATGTGACCCGACATACGAATAGGGGCACTGTCACTGACGTAACCAGACACACGAAGAGGCTCGCGAACCAGAAAGAAAACATATAGAGCGGGGTGTTCTGCCTCTTGAAAAGCACGGCATAGAGAAGAGGGGTTCGTCGCTGACGAGACCCAACAAACAGGAGAGGGGTCCCATCACTTAGGGGCCCTCACATAAATAGAGGCATCAGAACCTGAAAGGGAAGAAGACAGGGGATCATGCATGCTAAAGGAAGGGTTTGGCTGGGGGTCCCCTCTGACTCGCGGAGAACCCTCCTCTATGAGGTAAATGAAACGTAGCTTAACAAAGGGTTGGAGAAACTAACCCCCCAGAGGAGACCGATGCAAAGGCGGTTGAGATTCCAGAGGAGGAGGAGGGAAGAGGAGGAAACGAAAAAACACAAGGCAGCTAGCTAGGGGTGACTGAAAGTCAAATAAGGTAGATTTAAGTGATGAAAGGAGATGATAGGATACGGGGGGCCTAGCTCCACCCCCCGAACTACACATCATAGGTTAAAATAATGTTTTGTGTCCCTGTGAAAAATTGACATTCTGCTGTTTTAAAGTTATCTCAATGAAAGAGCACCTCTCTGAGATAAAGTGCCCATAGCAGTAAATACATTAAAATGTGAAGGTTTGGTTACTTGGCCCTCTAAGACCCATGGTGGTGATATTTATTGTTGCCATATTTTGTTTATATCACATTTTAATCTGAGTTTTTTCCAGCTTTTTAATTGTTCAAATTACAAATGCATTAGCCAAGGTGGCTACTTGTGAAACACAATCAATTAGGACCCAAATATGCAGTCTCACAAAGGCATTCGTTTCCCTCCATTTTCCAAAAGGTGACGAACAGGAACGCCACTAGGAATTCTGCTGTGAAGCAGAACTCAATAATAAATTGAATCTATAAATACTGATATCAATTCAGATTTTAAAGGGAAATACACCTTTCTTGTTTAAATCCTTGCAAAAAAGTTTAACATCCCATTTTATTGATTAACAGAACAGTATTTCCTGTTTTATTTAGATTTTTTTGGAGGGATTGGGCACTGTAATGTTATACTGTTCTTTTGACAGCGCAATAATATATACCTTCCATTTACAGAATGTGCACATGAGGTAAAAGTGAAGTGTCTCTTACTACACTGTAATAACACCATTTCCAATACGGCTGTGTAGTTACAATGCAGCAACATGCCTAATTACAAAATGAACAGTGTTGGCAATTGCTAGGGTCTATTGTAAATAAGCTATATCTACACAGGTGTGTTTGTATTTAAAATGCCATTACTATATAACCACACATACAATTCCAATGTAATTACAGTGTAATTAGTGACACCTAATGTAAAGTGTTAAGTTAACAACTGTCACAGCTCTGCATTTTTCCATGGACAGTGTTCCATAACCTGTTGTGAATTGCAATTGCAAATCTGCAACAGCAAGACCAGTAAACTAATATTGTTTGTGTATAAAATGCAAGCCTCTGTAAAATAAGCCTTTAATGTATAATCTTTCAACAGCACATCAATAGAAGCCCTTCTGAAAGGAGTAGTTTTTTTGTATAAGCCCTGTGCTTTTGAAACTGGATTTCACACAGAATCATCAAACAGGAGAAGGTGTTGTTTTTAAAAGGATATTTTTGGTTTCAGCTTTCACAGTTGCTAATATACCAGCAGTAAATCATTTTCCTGCTCATGGGAGATCCGGACAAAAACAAAAGGGGCATTTGCTGTTTGAAATATAGATGAGGTTTTTACAACAGCACTGTATGTCTAGTATTACACTGTTCCCTGAATCCTGGTAGACTGGTTACACTGATTGCTTGACTTGTTAGATACAGCAAATGCTTATGATGTGAAAAACCCTTTCATTTTAGAACAACCTGTTTTTAAAAGGGAAATGAGCAACATTTTCAGATACAGCATACAACCCTCTGTCGTTTACCCTGTTACACTTTACCACCCATCTTAAACAACAGTAATATTTTATAACAGGGAAGATGGTCCTCTATTCCTTATTTGTGGAACAACCACTGACTGGCCCAAAACAACGCATGTTGTATCACACATAAATACTTTTTTAATGCCAAGACCAGCCAAACAAAGAGGGTAGGGCTTATCAAGGCAAAGCATATATAAATGGGGCCCATACCAATGAATATACCCCAGCAGAGCCATTAGCCGACCACAGCATTACCAGCAATAAATACAATGGGTTTAGAGCAAAAACTATACACTGGTAGACTGGTCCTGGTGTGGTTGCAAATTCATTACCATTGTGCATGGGTTCATCCCATTGTGCTGATCACTGGTACAAATTGAATCTTTCCACCAATGCGTCATACCACTGTAGCTGTCTGTGTGTTATCACTTTGCCTACAGAACCATTAAATTAACTCAAAAGAATAGAAATGTAATATATATGGCTTCACTGTGGTGGTGGTCATGGCATCAGAATTGTAGGCAATACACAATACGTATTTGCTCTTTGAACATTATATTCTGCACAGGGAGTGAAAAATAATCCCAGAGCTAGAAAAAAAAAGACAGCTGAAGATCAATATTTTTTCTACTAAACTGGCTAATGCAGTGTGATAATATGCTCTAGCTTGACATGACTCTAGCAGGGTTCCTTAGAGCGCACAGAAAGACTGGGGACTATGCTGTAAAGCTTCCTCATTGATGACCTTTCATTTGACACAGGATATCTCTGGCATTAGCTTAGATATTCTCAATTTCAGTTCAGCCAGACTCACAAGCTTCAATAGACTCCCAGAATGCTTGGGTGCACTTAACCTCCTGTGATCTGAGCCTGGTTGGTTTAACTGATGACTATTAATATAATTTTGCACAAATAATTTTAAAATGGCAAATACTAGGACTATGTTAAAGAGATTTGTATTTTCCCAGCTTGCATTGTACACTGAGTAACGCTATAAAACGACAAGTCATAGTCAAAAGGTTTTGAATGTTTGACAACATAAATATTAATAGTTTACTGTATAAATACATATACATTAATTGAATATATACATCATCTTTTGAACATTCAGAAATTCACATAAAAAGTCTTCATTACATGTTTAGATGTTGTTCTTTATGGTTTCTGGGTATTTATAAATTTTGCTCGAATTTTGGTATATTTGAACTGATTTTGGATTTTATATTTTTTCTTTTCTCCAAATTAATGCATAATGACTGACATGTATTGACATACTTGTGATCATTTCCCATTGCACATCAAATTCCAAGATGATTAGCACACAGCTTACAACGATTGCACAAGAAGTGCACATTGTTCATGCAAAATTGCTCAAGTTCATACACAAATCAGACCCAGAAGGTTGATTATATCATTATGCTCCGAGCATGCCTGAAGAAAATTAGATAAGTTTAAAGCAAGTCAGATGAATGCTGGTATTTTAGTTTTATCATTTTCAAAGTGGAAGTCTTTGTCCCAAATTGTCTAAACTTCATTAAAAAGTCTAGTAGCATTTGCATTGCTGAGCAGCAAGACGTAGGACAAAACAAGTTTCTCTATTAAGGGTAAGAAGAAATTCAGGTTCCATTAAATTCAGTTTTTGTTTCAAGAAACTGAAGGTATGTTTGAACCAGAAACAAAGGGGCTATCAATATTAGAAACACATAAACATTAGGATTGAGAAAAATCTATAATTTATTTTTGCACAAAATAGGATTAAGACATTTAATGCATTCTAAGTAAGTACCAATCTAGATCTCGTATTTATATTTAATACAATAAAATCTGTATGCTACAAACTGTAGTATTTATTTATTTATTTATTTATTTATTTTGTAAAGAGACTTATTATGCTTTGAAAAATCAATTAATCAGTGAGTATTAACTTACAAACAGAAAGCAATCTCAGTAACAATGAGACTAAAGAATAGCAATATAAGATATACATGTAACAGAGGGGGTGGTCAATTGATATTTGAAGAGACCAAAACATTCTTTATTAGAAAATCCATTAAGAATCATTAGCATCTATGAACTGGTTGCAGCAGAGTCGCAGCTAAAAAACGGAACCAGGCACTCCAACCTATATCTGTGTAACAGGAGGGGGGTCACTGCACTGGTCGTAACGGGCGGTGCCTGCATCCAGGAACTCCTGCACAGAGACTCAAACACTGCGTTTTGTCTGGAAGAAATAGCCCAGCCCACAAAGTGCTTTGTTGCCTGACAGTTTTATTTTCTGATGAGTAAAAACAGAAAGCAGGAAAAAAAATCATCAGTGCTCACACACATCAGATTACATCTGCAATAAAAAAAATATGACATTTTGTTTAATAACAAAATTAATAATACCAGAACATGACACAACAGTATTACAAGGCTAATGCGAAATGCACTGGAGGCCTGGTTATATTTAACATGTGCGTTGAAGACATGCACAGGATTAATACAAAAAAATATATATTATATATATTCTTCGACAGGTTCAATTATAGCATTATCCAATAAAAATAATCTGTGCAACATCAGATATTCTTACACAAAAAGGCATTTTTTATATTCATTACTACAAACTGAAACCACAAGGTCAGTCGGTAATAGTGTACATCATTTAGTAAAAAAAAATCCTTAAAACAAAATGTTAGGTTACTTACCGTAACCCTGGTTCCCTGAAAGAGAAGTCGACCATCAACAACATTATGTATAGGATATGCCTGCCTATTGGTAGGTATTTTCTGAGCTCTCTATACCAGAGCTGCCAATAGGCCCCTTCCTGGGATGACGCCCTTGGTCCCGCCTACCGAGGGATTAAAACGGTCATACTGAGGAAGCCATTTCTCTTTTTGCATCGGACCTGTGAGGGCAACCAATGCGACCTCGCAGTTGGTGGTCGTCTTCTCTTTCATGGAACCAGGGTTACGTTAAGTAACTTAACATTCCCTTTCAATTTGAAGACCACCACCAACAACATTGCGTATGGGAAATGCATGCTAGAGCCGTCGCGAGGGAGAAGAAACGGCAGCGTACAAGGGACGCATCAGAACCGTATAACCCAAGGTTAGCGGTGCAAGCATGCAACCTCAAGGACCCTCGTGCCTATTGAAGGCAAGGACGGATCTACCACATTCAAGCGGTAGAACCTGGAGAATGTATGCGGCACAGCACAGCCAACCCTCTAGTGGAGTTTGCAGCTACTACCCCAGGTGGGGTAAGCCAGCACTGTCATACGCCACAGAGATTGTGTCCGCAATCCAATGCGATAGTTGCTGCTTTGAGATTGTCCGTATAACGCAACAGACAAAGCTTGTCAGTATGACACAGATCTCTTGTCTTATCCACGTATCACCTCAATGCCTGCACCGAGCAGAGGAAATTCAATTTCCTTTCCTCCTCCAAAGCAAACGGAGGTGGATGGAAAGACTCCAATTCCACGGACTGATTCACGTGGAAGGCTAAAATCACCTTGGGGAGGAAAGCAGGGTTTGTACGCAGTGACACCCTGCTGCCATCGCCCCAAATACGCATACAGGAGCTGTGCACCGACAGCGCCTGCAGCTCACTGACCCGCTTTGTGGAGGTGATAGCCAAGAGGAAGGCTGTCTTCATAGACAGATGCTTCAACTCTATGGAGTGTATAGGCTCAAACGGGGCCTTTGTGAGAGCCTCCACTACAACATCAAGGCTCCATTCGGGGAAAACGGCCCTCCTGGGAGGGCATAACCAGCGAGCACCCTTCAAAAAATGGGTAGCTAGTATATGAGCACCCGGGACACTGAGTCAATGGAGACATGGCATGCAGATATGGCTGCTAGGTACACTTTCAACATAGAGGTGGATAGACCCAACATAGAGGTGGATCGCCTCTAACAGATCCTGCAGAAACTGCAAAATAGTTGCTATAGGGCAATAATTGGGGTCATGATTGGGACTAAGATGAGACAGTTTAGAGTTTGTGAAGCTTTTTCAACCGATTCCAGCACGGACCCAATTCTGCTGGGATCTCTAATGTGTTAATCTAGTAGATGTTTAAATTACAGCTCCATTACAATACTTAACCATTGATATTTTGTAAGTATTTACCTAGTATGTTTAAACTTAGGCAGTTTGAAAGAAACACTGTCCACCAGGAGAGTTTCTCTTTCATAGTGTATCTACACCATGCCCCCTTCTTCAACAGTAAGTGGCTATTGTGTGAACAGAAAATAAGCAACGTAGGAGTAATTATGTTAAAAAATATTGCTGTGATACTGCCAACAGGAAATGTGAAGTAATGCATTTTATGTAAATACTGCAGGGAGTTCACTGTAAGATGAAATCCCTGTTCTATCAACATTGTATTGCAGTATTACAGATTTTGTATTTGAAAAAATAACCGTTACAGCTGTATTTGTGCAACTTCAAAGTTAATTTTTAGTAAACTACAGTGTGATTCACATCTTGTTTTGTTGTCTTACATACACTATAAATAATCTTTTGTGGTATATGAGATCTTATAAGGCAGCTTATAAGATCTCATATACCACAGAATGGCAACCGTTTTTCATCCCTATTTCGAAAAGAGGTTCAATATTTTACAGGAGACTTTTACTCCTGCTGTTTTGTGGGAGACTTTTATAGGAGACTTTTACTCCATGTGTTGCAACACACATTTCATGTAAGACAAAAAAAAACCCACCTGCTTTTAATTACTGCCAGCAACAAAGACAAGACAAAAATGTTTTGCAGTTCAGCAGAGAAAGATTTGATTCAGAAATGCTGTATAGCTCAATAAAAACCACAGTTCCCATGGATCTTCAGAACAGGGACTGCTTGTAACTGTAAGTGTTGTAAATACTTGGATTGGTGGCTTTGGGCAGAGAATGAATAATGTAGCTATCCTCATGAGAGACGCCATCCTTTATTATACAGGTGCACAATCTGCAGTGAATATGATTATTTATCAGGACAAGTAATGAGCATAAATTGAAACCACTTTCCAGAAAAACTGAAATAACATTAATCAGAGACTTCCAGCTTGTAAAGAATACCCACCATCCAAACCAGGCCCTTTATTCCACTTCTTATTTGCTTAGATTGTATTCCACTATATCTTGGTAGTTCTCATAAATGTCATTGATTTGTTTTGAAATGTCAAGTAGGTGGCATTGGTGTATATACAGTTTTGGGTGTCATCCAAACGAAATGTATATCGGCAAATCTAACAGTATTGCAGGACTTCAGCACTGATTTAATTATAGTGACTATTTACTTATGAGCCTTGATTTTGTTAGAGTCGTCTGTGTTAATATTTTTAAATGGTCTTAAAAGCCTCAGGTACATTCCTGCACACATATTTGAAATTAGTGTTTAACTACAAAAACTCTGCCAGAATTTCTTATTAAAAACATACTTTTTCCAGTAAGAGGTCTAAATTAAATTCTGTACAAAAATATCTCTGCAGAAACAAATGTTCCATCAGTTTCCAATAACATTGTGTATGCTCAAAAGCAAAACTTGGTTTTTTTAGTATCTTCTATCTGTACATATGCTTTTAGGCTGATAAAGTAAGTACAGTGCTCTGCCATTATAACGCTATATGATGTTCCGCCTTATATCGTGAATGACTGTACTTGTGGAACGTCAGTATAGGGCAAACGTGAGCCACAACCATGCTGCCTTATAATGGGTTCTGCTGAATAAAGGGCTGCATTACTCCAAACTGTTTTTACAACATGGCTGGTACTCAGAAGTGGGTGTGACTATAGCTGGAAGTTCTTTAAAAAACACATTTCTGGCTCTCAGAAAGTGACTTGACAGTGTTTTGGTGGAAAGAGATGCCAGCCTAGTTGAGATTGAACACTGATCAGTATAGGGTGCGCAACATGATATACTGTAATGTACTTTCTTAAATAATATCTGACAACTGTCTGACAACCTAAAACATGTAGTGACTTTAAATTATTGCTTTATATTGATTTCCTCAATAACAAATCATGGAGAGACATAAAGCACCCAACACTGGTTGAAATGCGACATGTATACTGTATACAGGATTGCTCTATGTGGTTGAACTAAGGATTAAACATTGTCAGGAAAACAGAACTTTGCAATTGCATCTTCCACAACTGGTATGATATTCAATAATTAAAGAGGAGGCTTCTTAGTGGATAAAAACTCACAGTTATTAAGCAAGTATTCATTGTCTCAACACTTGTTGGGGGTAGTGCAGGCTATTCACGTGTAAGAGTATAACACTGCATACTCTTGTGTAATTATAAGGAGGACTTTTTATCAGCCTCAAAAGATCATAGTCATTTTTCCCTTGACTGGATGAGGCATAGAATTACAGTAAGTCACAATGACCACAGAGCAGCTTTGATGGAATATTTCCACCCGTCTTTAATTTAGCAGAGGGCATAAGCTGAATAATATGCCCTGCTTTAATGGATTGTCTGGCTAATAAGCAGTGAAAGGTCTGGGGCGCTGGGAATAGAATCCTAATGGTTCTGTCAAGCAAGTGATGAGAGGGGGCTCAAGAGGTCTGTGTCTAAGCAGGGAGCTAAGGCCCAAAAGAAAATAAACCTTGTTTGAATTTTAAATGGGATCTACTGGGGACTTTCTTAGAAAAAAAAATACAGTTCAGAAAAAATGATCTAAAACTTCACTGACCCATGCATGGGTGGTTTCCTAAGAGGAAGCAAGCTAGCGGCCTACAGGAAGTGATGTTGCCAAGGTAATTCTCATATCTTCTAGCTGTCATGTAGATTTTAACATTGGTTTCAGGAATGTTCTGATAGGTTACATCCTTAAATTTAAAATGACTGACAAGTTTAGGAGCTCTCTTTAAGGTGAATAGCATAGATTATTTCTAAAATGCTTTTGATGATTCTAAACAGAAATGGTAAAGTTTTTATTTTCATAATGTTTTATTATTTTTAATATTTAGTTAATTTCAATAAATCAGCAACTATAATTTAATTGTTCCAAGCCACTGAGGGCACTTAAGAAAATATTCTTAAAAAACAATAATTTTTTTCCATGTATGAAGACATTTTTTTGAATGGCTAAAATGTTATATTTTGAACTGGGTCACTTACTCTGCTTGAAATGTTAAATTATTAAAGTGAGTTTCAAGATTGTAAAGTCTCTGTTGGGTTTAGCGGGTTTTTACCTACAGAACCTGATTGAGTGAGACGATTCATGAGATTTATACATTCTTAATGAGTACTTTATTAATCAAACCTGATTTTGCAAATGAAAATTCAACCCTGATCCTTTTAGAACAATAATAATACAAAAATATGGTCAGTTACACAATGAAATAATTTAGGTTATAGATAAGCAGACCCTCAATGTTCTTCTATTTCATGTCTGCCTCTGCTCGCAGCACAGCACCAGCTCCAGCTTCCACTGACGTCACTCATTCAGCGCCTTCAGTGGCAGGTTTGCATCAGAGAATAATGGACGACATGAAGCAGTTTATGCAGCCCTTTGCAGATGCTCTGTCCGCCGTAAATTCGCGTTTAGATGACATGAATAATCCATTTATTTTGAAGCCTCCTTCTGACTCAGCTTCAGCTCCTTCTGCATCTCACGCACCAGTCGCCGCCCCCTCATTAAATGCATCATCCATTCTAGCCTAGGCAACTTCAATCCCGCCCACAATTCCAGCAGTCACTCTCCCTCTGCTTCAGCAACCGCACCAGGTTCTTATACAGCAGCAGCTATCAGTCGCCACGCCCTTTCCCCCCTAATACGCAAGCAGATAATTGAAGATATCCAAGTTTCGCAACCTGGTTCCAACAGCAGCTCTGGTTCCCTTTCAAGTCCCACAGTTCCATCAGCTCATCTTCAACTGAATTTTACCCTTTCCAATCTTCTCCATTCAGTCAGAAATTATATGTCAGCAGCTCTTTCCCCATCTACTAGTTCTTCTTACTCAACAGGCTTGGCAAAATATTCCACCTTCTGCACTCAGAACAGGATATCCCCCACCCCTTTCAACGAAAACTGGATCATAGTCTTCCGAGTTCACGCTTGGGACACCCTGCGTCTAACCCCATCATCTATAAAATCCACATTTCAGGAATCCAATTCCACTTCCGTAGTCTATCCCCTTGCCGACCCTCCTCTCCATCCCAGCAGTTCACCTGTCTCTCCAAGGAATTACCAAGAACCTTCCCCCCCTCCAGACTCCCTATAACCACCAATATCCTCAATGCTTTAGTTTCAATTCTCTGATCAGGGTTTTTTAATCCTTTCGAAGACATAGTCATGGAAGCTATGTGTCTAACTGTTTTCTTTGGATTCTTAAAATGCTCAGAATTCACCATTCCCTCATCCTCCAGTTTTCCAACCATAGGTCCATTCCTGCGACCTCTCCCTGGTTCCAGACCATCATTTCATTCTGTTCCTGAGATCATCTAAGACAGACCAGCTCCGCCATGGTCAATTCATCCAACTATCAAAGGTAGATTCCCCTCTCTGCCCCTACTCAGCTCTCTCCAAGTTCCTGTCAGCTAAAAAACCTTTCAGTTCCCTAGATCCCCTGTTTATCGATTGCTCTAGAAATATCATCACCAGGCATTGGTTTGCTACCCATCTTTCCAATCTCATTTCCAAAGCTAGTCTCCCTCCTCAATTTTACACCACTCATTCATTTAGAATCGACACAGCCTCCTCGGCAGCTCATGCAAGCATTAATCAAAACCTAATTAAGTCTATGGGTCGCTGGTGCTCCTCAGCAGTTAATTCATACATCCGATCTATTGCTAGCATGCCTGGAGTGGGGCCGCCCTCTCCACCAGGACTACCAGAGGTTTCCCCATAATAGAGGTTTTTTTTTCCTCTCTGCCAATCGGACGGACTACACATAGCTTTTCCCCATAACCAGTCTTTCCATTTCTGTTTGTCTCTTTTTCCTTGTTTTATGTTACATGTTGGCACGTGGTCTTTATTTGTCTTCACAGGTGCGGGTTCTGCGGGGAGCCGGTGGTCCTTCTTCTGGGGGGGATAGTGAATCTCACTTCCCCGCCCTGGTCTCGGTAATACGCAGGTTCTTCGAATGGTCAGAGGGGACCACCGGCCAAACTATTCTTTCATAGCTCATGTGCAATATCTTGCCTCAAGCCGAGAAGGCTCTTTCTCTATCGTCCTGGGACGTGACCCTCTTACCTTAGTGCTCGAGTCCCACAACTAACAGTCTTCTATGTTTTCAGACTCTTTTCTCTTTTGTTTCAAGGTTCCAAAAACCGTTCCATCCTCTGAGAGAAATCCAGCTGCGGGGCAACGCCTATTAACAGCTCTTGAGTACCCAGCTGCGGGGCAACGCTCATTAACAGCTCTCTAGAGTACCCAGCTGCAGGGGCAACACCTATTAACAGCTCTTTTGAGTACCCAGCTGCGGGGCAATGCCTATTAACAGCTCTCTCGAGTACCCAGCTGCGGGGCAACACCTATTAACAGCTCTTGAGTACCCAGCTGCGGGGCAATGCCTATTAACAGCTCTCTCGAGTACCCAGCTGCGGGGCAATGCTCAGTAACAGCTCTCTCGAGAACTCAGCTGCGGGGCAATGCCCATTAACAGCTCTCAAGAGTCAGTGTTTCTGTCATTTCAGGAGCCTGGTAAACCAACACGTCCGGGCTCAAACCCTTCAAGAAGGCTCCCCCGGGTGGGTCCGGGCCTGTCCTTTTCTCTCCCCTTTAGCATCTCTCCCCTACACGTTCCTAAGCACTTTTATCCCCGAAGCCACGCCTCAAACTCTACCTAACCATTACGCAGCCCAGGCTTCCGTCCTGTGAATTTAACATCATGTAATCAAAGAAACAACAAAATGATGTCTAAAAGTCTACTGGAAGCCATAATAGTATTACAGTGTTTCATGTTAGATTTCAAAATTGTTGAATGTTTTTCGTTAAGTATATGCAAAACTACAAAGCGGTATGTAATTCAATATGTTAACGTAACATTATTCAGCAGGTTTCATTCGACTTTATGAAGCAAAATTAATTCATGCTATAGGGTGAAGCGAAACTTTTGGCCATACCATGGTTACAACCATACCATGGTTGTAAAATATGACAGTGTGGAATCTCTTTAGTACAGTATTACCAGGCTTGTATTGTTCTTAATTGTGATAGGCTAAAACATCTGTTCTTCCATTCTCCTTCCAACAATTCTTAAACGCAGTGCCTAAAAACTGTTTTTTTTGTCACATCTTGGAACAAATATGGAACTACCACAAGTTTTTTTTTTTTTTTTTAATAAGAACACATTGCTGAAAAAGTATCATATGTAGTAAGGATAAATACAATGTTGTTTTAAAAGCTACTAGAACGTTTTTGTAGCTTAAAAACCTACAGCTATTGCCAAAAATCGAAATATTTTCTCTGGTTTCACAAAAGGCATTGGTGAATGATAAAGAATTAAAGGATTAGAAGAATCTGCTCACACAGATGGATCTTTTTCATTAATCTGTATTTTGTTCTCATCTGACAAATAACTACTTCCAGAAGGCATTTTATTCGTGCTAGTGATAAAATGGATCAGCATAAGGGGCCCTATCATTAACTCAAAACAGTTGTTGGGTAGGTTTGTCTAAAGGTGATTATGGTTTGCAGTAAACATCTTTTTTAGATTTGCACTGGCTTACTTTAACTATATGAAACTTTTTAATTTTTTATTGACTAAGCCATTTTAATTGTTTATGGCTATAACAACCACACTGCAGCCTGGATATATTAAATTACTTTCATAAACCATATAACAACCACACTGCAGCCTGGATATATTAAATTACTTTCATAAACCAATGACTGCATAAGGTCATATATACTTTTTTTGATGGATTGAGGAGCAGATGTCTTTGTGCAGCCATAAAGCTGGCAAAGAGAACAATGATAAAATGTAGTCACATTGATCGCTATGTCTAGTCATTGCTATAATGGCACTTTAACATGGTCATAATTTCAGAAACTGCGGCAAATATTTTCCTTTTACAAGTAAACTTTCCAGCCTTGGCTCTTTGTTCTAAATAATTAATACAAACCTTATGAATATGCACCTCAGTATTATTAATGTGCTTGTCAAATGGCATGGAGATGTAATTTGCTCTGCTGGAGGGCCATGGAAGTGTATACTGTCCTTTTACTGCTGGGCTGTAGACTACTAAAAGGAGGTCACTGCAAATTACATTTTCCTGTCTTCTGCTTTAGACCATTTTTGGATTACCATTTGTATCAATTTTAGTTAACATGGAAAACAAAAACTCACGGGATATAATATTGAGTCATGATTGGATACCAGTAAGTGGATTTCAGTACATTATTTTGGTAGCACTCCAACCAGTTCACTGGCAGGTTTATTTTGTACTGTGTTTGGATTGTTTCTTTGTTATGCCATTAGAAAGGTGTTTTCTTGTTGACCCCAGCATCTACACCTGTTAGGCATTCCATTCTGTCAGAGGAAACAGCACTGCAATAGAAATCCCAGCTGGGTCAGGGGGACCTTTGAGTTCAGGCTTAACTTCAGATTGATCAGATCGCACAAGAGCTGGTTCTCCTGAGATTTAGCAACTGAAAGGGAACTCCCTTGGGACACCTGGGAATGCACATGCATTTAGCAGGGCTAGTTGAATTGAGGCTAAGCTGGGAGTTTGAGAATTCTAGCAGAGATAGGTTTGTCTTTTTGGGGAAGAAGATCACATTGTTCCTGGATCAACTATCAACTACTTACAATAATTTGGAAACCATGTTTGAAATATTTACATTACATAGTTGTAAAGTTCATCACACAATTGATTCACCATGACTGACCATGAAACCATCATGATCAGCAATCATACAATGGTAAGCTGAAGGAAGGTTTCAGGACTGAAGCCAAAGAGGTTCATTTAGGAAATAGTGACAAGGGAATCCACAAAATGGCTAGTGGTAACAAAAGTCTAAGCAGGTTCCCCTCAGGCTAAATTTGGATATAATGAGGAAAGGCATGCAGTAGCCAGTATAGAACCATGGTTGAGAAGAATTCAAAAGATGTAAAGATAGCATGTGGGAAGCATTAGAAACCTTGAAGGATATTTATTTTAGGTCCCAAATATGCTGAGTCTACTTCAAAGCATAGGTCTATTCTGTTAAGTCAGCATAGTTATGAAGCATGCATTATTTCAGTTTGATGTATTTTTCCCCACATTTATATGTTCTAAGCCCAACCAAAAATAAAAGATAGAAATAATTAAAACCAGTCCATTGGGGTTTTGACAGTGTGGTTCAGCGTGTGGCTTAGGTTTGGCAGCTTCTATCCCCTCACATTGAATGCCTTCATTCTGGGTTCCATGGACTCTTAAGAGTTTGGGTTCCATTCAGTGACCAAACCTCCAGACCACTTATAAACATGCAGGCTTTTTCTCCTAGAAATATAAATATCAGGGGAACGGTTCTCCAAACGACCACTCCTTTAAGGCTGCTAACAAAGTAATTTGGTAGAGCTTATTTTAAAACTTTCTGTTAGTGACTTTTTTTTTGCCAGTCAATGTAAGTGTAATTGCAATTCCTATATTTTTTCATTCCTTCAGAATACTTAACTCAGTAAAAACCCACTAATGCAGCAGAGTACAAAAGTTAAAACAGATACAGAAATTAAAACATGTTACTAAACAATTAATTAAAAAGGCATGACAGAACCCACATAATGGGTTAACGATAACCTCTGACATGTATTGTTTCGGTTTCCACTGTATTCTCTTTGGATTTCCAGTTATGTGGAGATTGAATACACCTTCCTTAGAGAGTCCTGGATTATTGCGATGTTACAAGAGTGAAGTTACTGGACATGATTTCTTACTTAATAAAATGTTCTTCTTTAATATAAAACATATGAGTCCTGACATAAGTGAGAAAAGTTTGTCTACTAGTGTTACAGAAAGCTGAAATATGTATAGTTGCAGGCCTGTATCACATACATACAAGTTACTTTTATAATTGATACACCCTGGATGTATGCCTGGAACACATGGAGCACTATCATTTCAAAGATAGCATACAGCAGTCCATAACCCAATGCATTATGACTCCTAAACAACTATACTGATTATTTAGCTGAGATGGAGTACATAGCCCTGGAAACAAAACAAAAAATCAAAGTTGTTTTGTTGCAACATTTGAAAACTTTATAAACTGAATATACATTATGTTATCATGTTTAATATACCCTACTTTATATGCCATGTTTTTAAACCTCTTTGTAGTGCTCAGTAGCAATGTGAAAAGGGAGGTAATTTGTCTAATGTTGTCTTATAAGTATCTTAAATGTCAGTCTGAACCCTGGCTTCTGCTACTAATGCAGTATGTTATTTGTACACACTGTATTGATTGTTTTTTGCTACTAATGGAAAACCGGCTATGGTTGGTTTGAAAAAATAATATATGAAAATGTAACCTACAAATATGTTTCAAGCATCAACTTTAAACAGTTCCCTAGGTTAAAAAACACCAATATACCAGGTGTATGAAATGTAACCTGTTTTATCACCTTGGTCCTGCAGGCAAACTCACCTCAATATTTAGGGCTTCAGATATTTCAGGATAACACAATTTTCTTGTCAGTAAAATAATCAAGTCTGGCACACTGGTGGGGAATTGACCTGGGGCATTGCTGAGGTTCACATTCTATTTAGGAGATGACTTTGATTGTGCAGCCTGAAGAGGGGTTACAAGGCAATTGGTGTATTATTAAAAATGTTGTATTTTGAGGTGAGAATAAGAGAAAGAGAGAGAGACTGCTGTGGATAAGTGCACTCCCACTAAGAAAACCCATAGCAAGACGCTATCCGATAGAGTTTAAAATAAACGACTACAATAATAATGTGCATAAGACTACATGAAGATAACATTAATGTATATATGGAATAGACTATGTATATTTTATAAACACAGGGCCAACATCTATATTTCTGATGCATTCTGTATTTCTGATAATGTTTAAACTGATAGTCAACATTTTAAACATTTGGATATCATTTAAACGTTTAAACACTCCAAAAAAAATTATAGCAAAGTATATATAGTAAAAAGCTTACAGTGGACAAAGAGGGAAACCTAAAGTGAAAGTATATTATAAGTAGTTTGGATATTCGTTCGTTTTCAAAAAGTAATAAAAGCCAATTATATTGCTCACAACGCAGGTCGAGACAGCATAGCATAGGGCAGGGGGCGTGGCCCTGTGTGTGCCTTTATTTTATAGCAAGACGTTACAATATGTAACACGTTAAAGTAAAAAAATAACCCAGGAGTAAAGAATATGTTGTGTAGGCCTTTACCCCAGTGAATTAACTACAAAACAAAGGATGCCAAATAGCAGTTCAAGTTAAATGTTGTTTTGCTTATTCCCAAAATAAATAGTACATAAAGTTGACACCGTATTTTATTATTTTAAACTTTTTTTCATTCCTTGCCATTGCTGTTTCTTCACAGTAAAGAGTGGCCATAGACACATTTTCATAAAGTAATAATATGAGGTTTATTTGTGCCTTTTTGTAGCTGAACAAGCAAATGAAAACTGAAATTTAACTTTAAACACTTCAAATAAAACAAACATGGAAATGCGTTGTAAAATGCAGGGGGAAAAAAAACTCACCATTTTGGCTCTCGTTTATTACATTCCACATAACAAAGTCACAACAAAAAATATATAATATATGCAATCTATATAAAAATCAACACACAACATTTCCAGCAAGTTTGGCACTGTTTAAGCAAGGCATTTCAGAATGACGTGCGTGCCTTTTTTTCTGTCCCATGAGATTCTGACTCGCTCTAAAGCACCACAGAGTGTTTTTGACCCAGATGGCCTTCCATAGAGATCAGATAGTCTGGTTTGTTTACTTTTTGCTGTCTAAAACTTTTAAATAGAACTGCTGTAGATCTATTTAAATCTATATCTATAGATCTCACATATCATACAGAGATCTTTTTCATTTGCCATTTTTGAAACTGTCGCGCAACTTCTGGTGAAGCGGTAAATAAGTGCAAGGCACTTTTGTCATTTCTTCGGAATACGAACATCTGATTTTTGTATCCGAATACATGTCAAAAAATATTCATTCCAATATTCTGATATTTGTCCCAGCAAGTATAAGTATGGTAAAGGCATGGTAAACTGCAAAATGATCATGACATTTTCCTATAGTGAACTTTATTAAGAGAATGTTCTTAGTTGTTCAATTCTAGCTGTAGAATTGTGGGTGTGTAACTAAAATTTCTGTCACCTCTGAAACTGTGTATATAGATTATTACTTTACTACCTCGCAGTTTCCACAGTTGTAGAGGAGTCTAAAATTACAGTTGCACAACTGCAGTGGTTATTTCTAAAACCATCTCGCTTCAGAAATTCAGCTTTCAGTTTCTTCAGAAGCAGATGAAAAGGGTTAGTAACTCTGGTAAAGCAGCAGAAAGTACAAAAGAGAATTACACAAAACACAATATGATATGAAAACAACTAAGAAATGTAATATTCTGACATGTGTTGATGGTATCTCTTTAACTCCTCTTTCTCACTGGAAACCATAACAAAATGAGTTGCCTATAAACAGCTGTTTACAGTTTCATGAAATAAGAGACAACAGAAGCTTCTTTTATAAACTGTTTTGTAGAGCTGGAACCATAATAAGACACTAAATGTAATCATGATGGAATACCAATGGTTTCACAATGCTGCTCATTAGAGTAATGTTACTTAAACTCGCCAAACCTGTGGAAACCCCAAGTAGTTAAACCATCAAGGTTGTACACTTACATAACACACACTATTACTGTCTGTTTGCAATATTCTATGATATCCTGGCAGTAAAGTGCAGACTCTGTGTCTTGCACGGTTTGCATTGATTTTTCTCAGTGGTCTCAGGGGGAGTGGCCAAGAAGCAAACGCAGTGTTTATATGAGTCCCCCAGGCAAACGGGCTTGGCACCCGATCCCGTGGCATGGACTTGCCAGCCCCGCACATAAACACGTCACACACACACACACACATCCACACACAAACAAACAGAGACACACTTTGCACGCTGTTCAAGGTCACAGTTCACTTCATTCAGGATTTCTCCAAATTCAATGGCACAGCTGCAATAGAGCCAAGGAACTGAGCATATCTCTGGTTCATCAATTAAAGAAGGCATCTTCGGAACTGGCAGGAAAGTATTCTGTGCATTTTCTGACTTTTGAATGCATAGTATGTGGAGTACTTTTTTTTCTTGCCTATCTGTTAGTACAGCAGTCTTAGACCTATTTAGGGATTCCTTCCGTGGTTTACTGAATGGACTTCTCTGGTTAACTTTAGCATTGCCCTAGGCCAGTCAACAGATCCCATTTCTTATTTTGGTATTTTAAAGTCCAAAACATGTAGCCTGTATCACACATCGACTATTTTATTGAATTACAAGTATTTCCATTCCTGGGTTCTACCTCCGGGATCAGTCTCCCAAATATCCCAACATAGTTCACGATTAATGCAAGCAGAGGTGCAACGCCATAATAACAGATCGTAGATAATAATAGATTCCATTCTTTATTATTTATTATTTAAAAAGAACAAAGTTAAAAACAGAGAAGGAATATCTTGTTTTTGGTTGCATGCTGTCTAAGCAGCAGCAATCTAATAACTGAATAGGATTGTAATACATGTCATGGAAATACCTAAGCTCAATTAAAAGACCATTTATTATTTTTACTTTTACTGGTTACAGATGAGAGAGCTGTTATTGGTTGAACTGGCACTGTAGGGGTCTATGTATTCTCATCTATGTATTCATAGAAGTATTTATACATTAGATTTTGCTTTTGGGAAATGAACCAATGTTTTAAATATGTAAAGAGCAATTGTAAAAGTAATATTTCAAAAGCTATTTGCAGTTTGACATGTGCTGTTAATGCATTTAGTTACACATTGTTTTAACTGGATTATAAACTGCTACGGAAGCTGACTAATGATAATATTAACATTATCCACATATTTTGACAAGAGTGAGTTTGCCACTCACAAAATCCCAAATAATTACAATAATTTTTTTTTTGCTGCTTGTGCATTAGTTGTTGAAAAGGATCTGGTATTTCGAGACTTACACATGTATGAATCAATATTGTATTATATATGTGTATAAAGTGTGATAGCTGAATGTCATATTTGAATACATTGGAAATTCTCAAAATACCAGAGATAATATAACAAGCTGTACAGGGCCACAATGCTGTGCTCACTGCTATTCTGTCATCAACCCTTATCTTTCTATCAGTACTGCTGTGTTTTTTAAATTTTATTTTATGCCAAGACATAAGGGGGAAAAGTGAAACACTAATCTTAAAAAAGATTGGGTATTGGCCATAGCAAACCCATTTCAAATCCTATGCCCTTCTTCTAGCTTTTAGTTTTGGAAGGGCACGATTAGCAGGGTTTTACAGATCTGTCACCCAGGGTGGGAGTGGGTACCATGTGGGGTTTTTGTTATTTTGTGTATTTATAATTGAATCTGTTCAGCGATTCCATTGTGGTGGGGAATGCCCCTACAAAATGCCTCTGTATTGAGAATGTACTGTGCATTGGGAAGCCTGAAAAAGCACCAAAAAATAAAGAACTTTGAAGTGCATCATTGCACACTGAACATGTTACAATATGTTACATCTACAAATCTGTTCATTAGGAATGGCAAATATTAACAGCCAACTCAATGGTAAGTTGTGTCTCAGTGGAGTCTCCACATAGCACGTGTTACTCTAAGCTTGTAAGAAATGAATGATGATGTATTTTGATATTACTGCTGTGACTGGAGCTTCTTCATTATAGAAGACTCTAAATATAGCTAAATATAATGGAAATTGAATAGGGAATACAAGGCAGTTCATTTTGTGGCATTTAGTTAATTAGCTTTAAACAATGATATTATACGGGTGATAATTTGGTTTGTTTTAATATTCTTACTGAAAAGTATTTTGCAGTCGTCATGGTCAAGTTGTCGCTTATCAGTGTAAAGGGAAAACAATAAATATACTGTATGGGCTGGGTGTCAGCCCTATTCAGAAGCTATGTCATTAATGGAATGATACCATAAACCTTCAGAAAAAAAGGAAAAGAAAATCCATTTTTAGTATGCTATTTATCTGGTACCAAACTTGAAAGTATTTCAAACAAAAATAAGTTTACAGGGCAAGAAAATAATTAAAAGTAATAAACATCAAAAGAATAATAAAAAGATTGAGCGGCATTTTATAAATAAAAAAATAATATTCATGAATGCATTCGTGCACATCAAAGCTTTTTATACAAGAGGTGCTGACCAATATAAGGCACTTAGGGCCTCATTTACAAAAGGGCACCAAACATTATGGTGCACCATAATTGCCATTAGTGTGCACGTTAATGATTTCTGTATTTACTATTGCAATTTTATTCATTATCACGTGCGATACTTGGCATTTTATGGCGCGCACTAAATTTGGTGCTTCACACTATGGTAATCAGAATGAATATGTGATTTTGATTGTACTGCAAGCTGATGTATTTAAATGAGCATCCAGCTCAGACAAATGAGATGAGCTGTACTCACATGGTATTTACGAAAGGGCGTTAATTCTAGTGCGCGCATTAAAGTGATCAATTTATTAGCGCGTATGGAAACCAGGCTTTAACCACTGATAGGCATGCTATTTAAGCCTCTTTTTCTGGGCTAAAATCTAGTGATGTGCGGTTAGATTCTTTTTACTGACTCGATTACTTTGATTCATTCGGTTTAGTGAATCAACAGATTTGTCAATATGATTCACTAACGAGACATAAAAACTTGGTTATGAAAATTTTTTGAAGGGAAAAAGTCTAGAAATGATAATTGATTGTCTAGGTTATACATCAGAATATACCTGAAAATGTCTATAGAAATTGTATGTAGGCCAATATACTCAAATATACTAGGCAAAATACTTTACGAAAAACACATTACCCCCTAGTTATCAATAAGTATGCAGGCACGGTTTCAATCAATTAATCAACATATTGCTAATGTATTTTATAGTACAAAAACAGGCAGATACAGTAATCCGTTGGATATCCGATTGCGGTGGGACCAGAGTAAGGGCGGATATGTAAAAAGTCGGTTGAATGAATCCTGTTTTAAATACCATTATACACAGCTGTAACAATTACTATATTCACACAATTATTGTTTTGAGATTCATCTTTTATTAGGGAGCTCCCCATAATCCCTTATTTAGAAAGATACAGGGTATTAATGCTTGTGACAGAGTAGCCGTCTGCCGTGAGCGTGCGTGCATTCACTGCTGAGTGACAGGCAGGAGATCGAGACGGAGGTTGAAGATGATGCGCCCTGCAGGTGAACAGGATTTATTTACATATCAACACACTGAATAGCTCGGCGTGACACTATCAGCAATGGTTGCGCACAGAGCACATACAACACAGTGTACGAAAACTTTTTAGGATCTACAATCTCTGAACTAATCTTCTCTGATCAATAATAAACTAATGTTGCTGAAGAGGTTGATCATGGTGGATAAACAGCTAGGGCAGATATGTGACGGGCTGATATGCGACGGATTACTGTATAACTAGAAGCAGCTTTCCGAGAACACTGACAAAAAAAAATACAAATGTAATATATTAGAGAGGAAATAGAACAGTATTTTACTTTCAATGGAAATCTCAAAAAGTAAAAAAAAAAGTCACAATACATAATGCTAAGTCTCAACATTTAACTTATATTCCAAAATATAACGTTTTTAACAGCACTTTAAAAAAAAGGTACTAGCAAGCTGTGAAAATGTGATTTAGTAAACAGTACCACTATGAAATGTACCTTTTATGACTTCTGCCTGTACACGTGACACTTCTTTTCTCACACACTTGATAACAATGCTCATTACGTGTTCTGATTCTGCAACTTTTCCACATAATGCCTGTTGATGCAGAATGCAGTGTAAGTGGTACTTCTGCGTTTCTTTCTCACATTTTTTCCAGCATTCTGCTAGCCAGTCCACTCTTGTGCCCAGTCATATATGGTGCACCATCTGTTGCAATCCCAGTTAGTTACTTCCAAGGTAATTCTGCACTTTTCATGGCTTCTTGAAGTTAAAATATGTCCTTTCCTGTGGCTGTGTTGTTCATGCTTAAACTTAAAAGCTCTTCCCTAATATTAAAAGTTAATATTACCTACCATTTCAGTAATACACTCAGCAACCGCGTTACGAGACAGACTGAACATTTTCAATTTTTTTCAGGGCATACTACATCAGCTGTTTAAAGCATGCACCTTTTAAATTCATCCTTTTGAAAAAGGTTTGGCAACACATGCAAGCTCTTTGCTAACAATAAAACTGGCATCCACAGCACTTTCATTTTTTCTTCTCATTTTCAGAAAAAACTTTTGTTGAGACTCCATATAGCTTATTTCATCTCCAGTAAACTCAGAATACATTGCTTTATGCAACGTGTCATAGTGAGGTTGTATATTATAATCTTTCATAACTGCAGCCGTTGCACTGCTAATCAGACATATTGCCTTGATGTCAAAATTATTCAGTGAAAAAAATAATCTGGCTAGTGATTTTTTAATCTTCTGTGTTCTGCCTCCACCTTTCGCTTCCATGATATCTCCAACTACTATTTGCCTACAGATTTTAAATTTTACACAAAGTAAAATAGTTTAAACAATAGTTTTAAATAGTTTAAGCCTTTGTTATCCTAATCAAAATGATGTGTGCTGTGCTGTTACACGTGTGTGTGAGGAAACGGATCCTATGCACTGTTAGATTGGAGCTGTGGTTGGCTTAATGGGATTGTCACTCATAGAATACAGACTGCACATGTTGAATACACGTGTTATATTAAAGAGGCGGGTTTAAAGAAGAATTCCAAAACGATACAGTACATCAAGGCCATTTTAAAAACTAATGGGCGGGCTGCCAAAAAATTGGCCCACGGGCCATATGTTTGACACCCCTGCTTTAGAGTATTAACTTTATTTTAAACTATGTCATTCAGCTTTAACTGCAACCTATTTAATAACCTGCAATTTACAAAGACAACAACAAAAAAAACCCTGCTAAAGCTCACAGGGAATTATATTACATTCCCCACACAGGACAGGTTTACAGGACGTGAAAGTGGGCTTCTACCCTGGTTGCTGGCTTCCCCAATGTGATGGGTGCTATTGATTATACTCACATAGCACTGTCACCCCGATCCATGGAGCCTGCTCTGCAGGGTGGCAATGCCGACAAGGAAGAGAATTGAGGCTACGTCTCATCAATCAATAGTTCTCGAGTATGCAGAACAAAAAGAAAAATATGCCATTGACTTTTATTGTATATGCATTAAAGGAGAAAGGAAAAAGGCTTTTTTTCTTTTTTGTTGTTGCATCAAACAAGGAATACATTTTCAAATCAAAAGGTAAGCAGTGCAGTTTCACTTCACGTTGTCTCTGCCTGTCCCCTGCTGAATGCTGTGTCTGTTGATCGCTCGTTTTCAGTCAATGTAAGCCACCTCCACATTTCACAATAAGCTACTGACCAAAAGATAAGCCTAGACTGCTGGGGCTTTTTAAATGAAGGTGGTCACGTGTAGTCTCGGACATTACCATGCGCATTAAATTTTTGCTCATGTTAATGAGCTAAATAGTGTGCACAAAAATGTATGTGTTCTCCGTTAGTAAATGGGACAGTAAATTTCGATTTATCACGCACGTTAGGCTCACTACTTTACGTGTGTGCTAACTCCACATTTATTGCCTTTTAGTAAACAAGGCCTTTTGTACACTAAAGAAGTCATAAAACAGTTCTTAGTAATGGTGAATTAACCATCCATGTGTACTTCATTTAATGGTTGATTATTAGTGGAGTCGTGACTGGTCGCACACTAACTCAAAGACACGACCACCATTACTGTGTAGTAAAATCTTATATTTTATTTGCTTAAAAACATTTGCATTTAGCCAGAACAAACAAAAAACACAATGTGCTTCAACACGTAACATGTCTTCATAAGGTATAGCTATGAAAATTGCTAATTGGAAAAAAGCTTTAGAGTATAGGCCTGTATAATAGATATAAATTAATCCAATCATTGAGCAATCAATTAAACAACATACATAGCCCCGTCATTTTATATACAGTAGATGCCGCTTATTAGCAACCACTTGGTTCCCAGGAAAAGTTGTTATTAACCGAAGGTTGTTATTAACAACTGTTTACTAACACTACACAGATATGTAAAACAAAAAAGTATACACAGTACTGTATTGTACACATAGTACTACAACAACATACGATCAATATCCTTAAAAACAGTAAACAAACTTGGTGTACAGTACTTACATTTAATACAGAAGCATAATTTTAAAAGAAGTAGTTTTTTTTTTTTTACGATTTGTCAT
Organism: Acipenser oxyrinchus oxyrinchus; assembly: GCA_030684275.1. NCBI lineage: Eukaryota > Metazoa > Chordata > Actinopteri > Acipenseriformes > Acipenseridae > Acipenser > Acipenser oxyrinchus. The sequence goes on along the minus strand of CM060247.1, from coordinate 82,346,625 downwards.
CTCCAGCTGTAATCACTCTCAATTTTGCTTGCAGCTTCGTAGCCAATTTCAAATTGCAGTTTACAACAGATTTTCTGCTACCCGTACTTGTTTAGCACTGGGTTCACGTAGTGCCTCCAGAATCCAATCTTTATCGGCTATAGAAAGGTCTACACGTTTTGAAGCCATGGTAACAGACGACAATCAGACTCAATAAATATACAGCTGCTTGAGCGCAATGTATTTGTGTGCGTGCCATCGCCATAGAAATTGAAGAAGAAGAAAAAAAAGTGTTGTCATTTTGCGGCAGACAGTTGCTAATATCCGAAATTCATTAACATTAAAGTATATGGGACGGGTTTAGTTCCCGTGAAAATGTTGTTAATAAATTTTATAAGGGTTGCTTATAAATCTCTGGGTGACACAAATGGGTTTGCTTTCAGCAGTTTCCACACACACACACACACACATATATATTCACCTTGTGATGTCATGCAGCTGATAATATAGAGTACTTTCAAATGCTTCACTGTCAGCAGATGTTACTCACCAATGAGTCATCAGAATTGTGTTCACCACCTAGATCACTTTTTTCCTCTCCAGTATATTTCATTTAAAAAAAATTGCATTATACAGCCTTTATAAAATATCACCAAATTGTTTCTTGGATTATCTCCACTGAGCAGTAAATCATACAAAATCACACATTGCTTCATTTGTTTTATATTTCTCTTGGTTAGCAATCACAAAATAACCTAGGTGATGTACATTAAATAAAAACGTACAATTAGATTTAATGAAGTTCAAAATGAAAGAAAACAAATACATTGAAGCACATTATTTGAGCCAAACTTTTGCAGAATGGTTAAAGTGGTCTTTAAAACAAAAACAAATCTATTGGGTTTACGGAGTGTCACTGACACTTTCACATAAACAAAGAAGAACCTTTGAAGGTACATTGCTGTTTTTACTATACTTTTTACACCTTCTTTTAAAAAATGTTGAACCCCTTGGCCTCTGATCCCACCTTTTAATCATGTCTAAGGTTTGTTTTTGAAGGGCTTAAAGTATTTTAACTTGAAACATTTCAACCCTGCAGGTAAAACTTGAACAAAAAGTTATTAGAAAATCGATAATCCCCACTACACAAAAGACAACAAAGCCAGGCTTAATTCTGACAAGAATTGCTAGGCCCAAGGCCAAAAGACTTTACATTTCCAGTCGGCATAGACTGAAACCAAGAAGCGTTATGTTGCAGCTTGTAGTCACTTTAAATTAGAAGGAGTGAAAGGATTTTACACTCATGTATTCCCTAGGGTTTACCTGTTGATAACTGGAACCTAAAAAGTAAGGAATTAATTTAAGAGAGGTGGAAACTCAATTCAACTTTCTATTCTTGGGAAACAACTACTTCTTAAATTGTCCAACAATGCTGGTGACTGAAAAATATGTGTGGGAAATATAGTCCTATTAAAAGTTTGAAGGCAACTTGTTCAGCATGAGTACTTGAAAACCCGGGTACCCGTCAGGTTTTAAATTACCTGACCAGACCCAGGTCTTTTTACTACCCAGGTATTGATTATTAATTTGAGAATTTAAAGAAAATGTAGAAAATATGACAATGCAGTTGTAAGTGCGGGTCTCTGGCTGGCGTAATAAAGAAAACGTTAAAACAAGCTTTGCATTAAGCCTTTTCTTAACTGACAGGATATCAATGTTTTACAGAAAACAATAACACATAGCGGCAAGTACACCGCAATAATAAAAACTGATGCGACTATTCTTCTCAGGAACTAAATCGGAAAGATTAGTAATAATAACCACGTGGCTTCCAATATGGAATGCTTTATCTACAGTTGTTGCACAGATGTAGTTTCTTACCAAAAAGATCAAATAAGTAGCCTTTATTTAAAAATAAACAAATAAACACAGTACTGTGAGCGGTGTACCCCAGAAAACAGACTGAAAACCGTAAACATTTTTATTTTATTTTAATGAAGTAGATTAACAAAGAAAAAGCATACACACTCCAAAATGCGTAAGGTGCAAAGTACACAATTAAATCAGTATGAGAAAAAACGTTACTCACACTCTTACGAAATGTTTACCTATTTTGTTTTGGGTTAAATAAAAAATATTTGTGTAGCACACTAAGTGGGTGTGCTAGTGCTTCCTCCTTTGAATTAAATATTTCCTTGGCAGATTTTGCAAATTCCATTTTTTCCTGCTTGGTGAAGAAATTCCACACAATGCTCCTTTGCTGGATGCCTCGGTGCCATGTTTTAAAACAACAACAACAATATGGAATATGGCCAATAGATGTCGCAAAGAATCCTGCAGCATGAAATGCATTTAACATTAATAACTGTATTCAAATTTTTTATTATTATTATTTTGGTGTCCTCGGCTGACCGCGCACCAGTGACTGTAGTCTGGCCGGGCGTCTGCGGGCTTGCCAGTAGCTGCCCAAAGCTGCATTGTCCTCTGACTCTGTAGCTCTGAGGTGGCTGCATGGTGGGTCTGCAGTGTGAAAAGAAGCGGTTGGCTGATGGCACACGCTTCGGAGGACAGCATGTGTTCGTCTTCGCCGCTCCCGAGTCAGCGCGGGGGTGGTAGCGGTGAGATGAGCCTATTCTAAATTGGGAGAAAATGATAAAAAAACAACTGGCGACTACTAAATTTGGGAAACAGCAGCGTGAAAATGACGTTTTGCATTAATAAAAATCCCAACTCGTGCCCGAATATCTGGGCACAGAACAAGCTCTTTCTAAATTCCCCAGCTGATATTTGTTGTTAAATGCCCTGGTGACAAACAGACTCCTTCATTCACACAAAAGAACCAGTGTTAGATGATAATGCTGTCCCTTTAAGGCCTTGTAATAAGAGTATTCCCGTGTGGAGATGATTTCACTGATGATACACTCAAGACAAGTAGGGATTCACTTCTGTATCCTGAGCACTGCCTCGGTCCTACCTGTTTGAAGCACGCTAACAAGCACCTTTGTTTCCTTAACAGATGGCAAATATTGTCACATCAGCTTGCTGTGTGGTGTTAGCTGCAGTGGTGGTAGTCTATGCTCAGAGGCGCAGCCAGCAGGGTGAGTTTCTATTTTTACTTTATTTTCTCTCTCTGTTCTTGTTCTTTGCTTTGCTGGTCTCCCTGGGCTACACAGTAATTCTAAATAGGGTAAGTCTTGATCTGCATCCACCAATCAATAGGATAGGAAGGCACCAGGGAGCCAAGCATTTGTCATCTGATCACAAAGTGCTCCTGATACTGCAAGTATACAGAGATACATTTGGAAGTTTTGTAAGAACAAGTGTTAGAACAATGGAAATCTCCACTAAGGGCACATTCTTTTTTCTTTCTTTGTACCAGCATGTTCAGATGATGAATGCACATTGGAAAAAACCTCATACAGCCTCATACAGACATAATGATATAAATGTATACTTTCGGCAAACACTGATAAAGGCATTAGCCAAAATATGTGTCTACTAGACTCTGCTAAAATGAAATACCCTGAGTAGCAATTCCCCATTTGTTTCTCAACCTAAAACACTTTTGCTTATGTTGTTGTTTAATAGTAGCAGAAGGCAAAGTAAATGACAGGCATCATTAAAGTTATTTTGCTCCTTCTTATTTTTAAACTGACACCAAGTAACAGTTTTTTCTAGTCCTGACCCTAGCTTCTTATAATATCTTAACATCTACACTATCATAACATCAATAATGTTGTACATAATATTATTATTCAAATAATTAATCATACTACAAGCAAGGATGGTACATTTTTTTTTTGGTCTCACTCAAGCCTGAATATCCTGAGTAAGACAGTGATTATTACATTACTCCACTTGGTTCCCATACTCAGGGGCTTTGACTGCAAGAGAAAATGCATCACAGTATCGAACCATAATTTATTTAAGATAATTACAGCTGAACTCGCAAAATGTTACTCTGGTTTCTATCGCTCCAGTTCACTAAAACTAGATTGCATGGTGCAAGCAGTGGCACAGTGTAAGGCATTGGCAAGTAAAGTCTGATAATTGGATGTATTATGTGTACTACTGTATACTCTGTACTATTATAATATAATATTTTCCAAAGCTTGGTAAATGGATTTTGAGTAAATGTACTCACTTTTAATCATTTCTTTTCAGGTATAAATTTGCTTTCCTTTTGTATTTCATGTAATGTAATGGTCTATTAAAGTTTTATTGCAAGTAATATGTACAAAATGTAATTTGACACTTCAGTTTTGCTAATTTAACTTAATGTAAGTTACCAAGATGCTTTTAACCCAAGACGTTTGTATCAATTTAATTGAAAACCTAAATAACCACGTTTCTTGTTACTATCACTGTGGTCTTTCAAATCCAGAGGTTCTGCTGTTATTTGATAACACTTGTTTAAAATCTTTGTTTGTTTAAGTCAAAATGGGGGGAAGACACCCAGGAATGCTCACCAGTCAAACAATGAGATAGTCTGCAATAACATTGATCTTTTTTTACACTTCAGACTTGGGGATCTTGACAGTAGTGCAGCTGAAACAACCCTTGAGCTAATTGAAAGGGAATTTAACATTTACTCCCTTGCACACAACTGTAAATAATGAGGTCTTCACTTTACATTGCTGCATACTGTACCCAACAGCAAATCCTGATGCAGTTGTGTAGTAGCCTTTTAAAGCTGGCAACTTGTCCGTAAATTGTTGTCATGTTTTAAAGATAATGGACTGGATATTTAAAAGAGATGCGAGTTTCGGAATGGCAGTTGCAGGGATTTTCGGCCTTGGAAAAAATGTATGCCTGCGAATGAAATTTCAAACGTGAGCTGCAGGAGGAGAAATTGTGAATAACCATGCAAGTCCACCTAGAAGTGCGAAATTCAAAACATATGTTTTCTACAAATCACAATATTAGGGACACATTTGACTTCACATAACTAATTTGCAAACAACCTAAATACTATTTAAAGGCCGGTTGTGTGTGTGAATGTTTGTAATTCGTCAAGATGGCGTTTTGAAATTTATATTTTCAAACGCTGAAAAGAAACAAGAAAAAAGAGAAAACATTGTGCTGGAATTATGAAATATATAATGTTTATGTTTAAACAATACAAAATACAATTTAAAAACCTGCAGTTGTTCAGAGTGGTGCAAGAACTGAACAAAATATGAATAGATACTGTAACTAAATATACCAGAAATACATTTTGCATTGTTAGTGCCAAATATAATTTTTTCTCACCCTTGGATATTTTTGTTTTTTCCATTTTCAAACAATTTTTTTTCTTTTCTAAGACATTGTCAGCTATTATTATAATCTCCTCTTCAGTAAAATTGCCCTTTCTATGCATTTGAACAGTTTGAGCCATTGTCTCCCCTCATACGCAAATACATGGCACCAGCTGGATGTAGTCTGAGTTGTGTTTCATTTCCTGTTTAGAGTCATGTAGATTTATTAGGTTCCGTAGCCTTGCGAAATTAGCATTTTTCCTGCAACTCTTTTGAATTTCACTAAGTTGCGAATACGTGCAAGATATTCGCAATGCAAACAAAGTGACATAAAAGTTGCATACATTTGCTAAATCTTTGAATATCTAGCCCATGCTTCTTAGGAGTCTGTCTATACAGATTATCTGTTTTTTTTCTTAGTTTTCAGCAAAGGTTCAGTTTTAAGCGAGAAAAAGGAATCTCTGTTCTGTATTAGAAGCAGAATTCTAATTCTGACAGAAGACTAGTTTCTTGTACATTTGTATCCAGTGGGCACAAGGTCTCTTTTTTTAAATCTTAGCCAGGACTTTTTTCCTGTAACAAAAAAATCCATAAAACACATATCAAACTACTAATGTCAAGTTTCACAGCACATAACATACAAATAAGGAAGTTCCAAGAACATTCAGTTTTCTGTTGTTTGTAGTAATAAGTCTTATTCCTTTGTAATTAAGCAAAAAACAGTCTGGTTAAGTGTGAAATATAACAGACTCCTGATTACATAAACGGTCAAGGCATGTTTTTTTTTTTTTTTTTTTTTTACAACAGACTTGATTTGTGCCCAATTCAGTCCCAGTACAAAGTAGTAACTGTGACAAAGCTGGAAGTAAACCACTATTGGTCACTGCTACATTATACTTTTACTTGTAATGAAAGGACTGGACCCAGGGTAGGGAAAATAAAAAAAATAAAATGTATTTCAGCACAAAAAAGATACTTTTGACCTTTAGTATTAATATTTAAAAGATAGATACATTATATTGACAGGCCCTTTGAAAGTACAGGTCAGTGTCAGTATCATTTATAGTTGAGTCTCTGGACTGAACTGTGTGCCCAGGTTTAAAAGCGTAAGCCTTGTTTTATCACAGCATATACATATTCTGCACTGACATACCTATTTGACATTGTTTTTTTTTTTTCTAAAAAGAATAACTAAGGCAGCTCAATAAGAAATGCATCACCAGAACCAAATTACATTAAAATCTCTTGTGGCAAAGCAGAGTAAAGAACCTACTTATCTGTCAGTAACAGGATAACAAATATATTTATGTAACATCAGGGTAGACGATAACAAGAAGACTGTGTAAGGAATACAACATGTTCCAGTTTTAATACATTGTAAGCCTAAAGCAGGATTTTAAGTCATGCTGAATTAAAATTGGTGCCTTGATGAAAAATGTAATTGGTCAGATTGACTTTTCTTGTCAGTTTAGGTTAGGATTAGTGGATAATGTTTGGTATACTGTATAACTTCAGCAGGCTGTATCAGTGTCATCTTAGCAGTCAGATGTTCAGCACCGACTTTCTGTTTTGGTAGTAGAAATGGTAAACTAGTAATATTTTGTGTACATTACAGGGAAGATTGTTCATTTACATTTTATGTATGTATTTGAAGATGAGATAATTGCCTACTGTATACAGGGTGTGCTGTTAACAGTTTATAATGCAGGGCTGTATTTTGTATTGAATCCCCACTTAAATAAGGAATAGATTGATAGCAAACACTAGTGATAGTAATTAAAGCTGTTCTATTTCACCCTTGCAAAGAATTTCAACCAACAACAACTGCTGTTGGGTAGAAACTGAGAAATAACATATTTAGTAACATATCCTTAAAATTTTAACTTCATTTTACAGCACCACAATTTGGAATTATTCAGCATCTTGTGTGTGTCAATTACAAGAGATGGGTAGAGCAGGCAAAATATGAACCACCTGTTTCAAAGTTTGCCCTCAGGAAACATTCTTAAAAAAATACAATTATTAAATTGTGAGATTAGGTAGCTTGTGCATTCTGGCAATTATCTTAATGGATCTTATCCAAGAAAGTACAAATAATTTAAATTTTGAAAACCACATAATAACCAGGTCATCTCTTCTGAATAAATGTAAACTAATCATTTCAGTATGCCAAAAAATACATACATTATTTGTGCATTTCACTTTTCATAGTACAGTAACTTACCAGAGACACTGACAATTCCTGTACTATACAGTGACAAACCAGTGACACTTTTCTTATTATTTTTCTTTTTAACCAGAGTGAACATTTTATTTCGATGTGTCTTCCTTGTGTATTTGTAAAAAAAAAATTAAAAAAAAAACATTTAAAGGACATAATGTGTTCACTAAGTTACCAGGAGCTTGTTTTTATTGATGCTCATTATTTTCTGGCAGTGACATTTCAATTTCTTGATAAAATGGCAGGCTGACATTGACAGAAGCTATATTAAACAGGTTTGACTGTATTTAATTAATATTCCCCGGCTTTTTTTTCCATTTTGTTTGCAATACAATACAATTCATGCCATTCAACATGTTATGATATTATCCAGAAGGTAAAACAACTTACAATAAAATCTCACCCACGTACATATTGCATCATGGTGATTTGATATATGAATGAAGTGGTGGAGATTTCAACCAAGATTACTTGTTTTATAATAATAAGATTATTAAATTGCTTCTTTGGTGGATCTAAATGGCTTTAAAGTTGTCACGAGTGACCCTAAAACCTTTCTTCCCTTGTACAAGGTGCAAGCACCTTTTCTGATTGAAAGGTGTATGTGGCAGAGGTGCATGGCTCTTTGACAGAACCAGCTTGTTTTATTTGAGGTTTTCCCATTGATGATGGGAAGGAGAATGCAAAGATGGGTGCCCGGCTAACAAGGTTTAAGTTTTTTGCAGGTATCAGGCATTCAAAGACTGTCACCCACACCTGTGATGACTTTGACAGACTCACTGAGAGCAGAAACTGACCCAAGACTGTCACCGCTACTGGAAGCAGGCTGATCTTTGGGATACAAATTGAACATTTGTGAAACTACAACAGTGTTAAAATATTGTAATAACTATACTGTGTGTTAAAGAATATAACACAAGCAAAAAAAAAAAAAACTATTTCAGAGAAGAAATAAGCTTGCCTGTTATAACCTTGAGAGGAAGAGGCTAAACGTTCAAGGAAACTGGCTGACTTAAACATAGGGCCTCCCTTATCTATAAAATAAGTGAGAGCTATCAATGTGAAATCCTGTGTGGACCTTGGAGGAAAGGTAGAAACAAGCATCTAATTTAATTAACTCAAATATTCACAATCAAGTTACTTAACAGAAAAAAATAACTGTAGTTTAGAAACAGGTTTTAAACTAAACACAGAGGCTGTATAACAATAACAAACTCTATGAAAAGCCAAGATGTGTGAATAAAAGTTGAAATAAAATAACTAATATGTGTTCTACTTGTATAAGGTTTTACTGTAGTAAAAAAATAGAAGTCATGTTGTGGAAGACTGAAAAGGCAGAAAACAAGTAGTTAGTTTAATTGGCTCAAGAATAGGTTCACAGTCAAGTTTCTTATTTGGAAATATAAGTAAGCTTGATCTGAAAGCAGTCTTTAAGCTAAGCACAGGTATTCTAGAATAATTGGAACAGAATATGAGTGTAGAAGTTTTGTTATAACAGAAGGATTGTTAAGTTTGAAAATAAGACAATATAGTGCAGACTGTATTTAATGACTTTAGTATACAGTAAGAGTGGCTGAAGAAATATAATTAATTGGTAACCTTGCCTTGGCATGCTTACAGCAAAGCAGTACTGGGCGAGGGTAGAACAGGGAAAATTAGTTTTGGCAACTGAAGCGAGATTCATCACTAGTTAGCAGTTTGAATCCAATGTCTCTATAATGAGTGATTTTTTAATATTAACTAATGAAAAGTACCTTTTGGTAACAGAAAAAGGAGATGATGGTGAAATGTCCATTACTTCATTATATTATTGAAATTAATGAGAACCTGGCAGCAGAAACGAGCATTTCATTTAATTAAATTAGAAACGTTGTCTACAGTGTAAATTAGTATCAGAAAAGCAACTAACTGTAATTGGAAAGAAGTTTGTAAGCCAAACACACAGAGCCTTTTAGGTATTGCAAATAAAATGCAACCTTTAGACCTAATTACATTTGAAACTATAAAGAAGTGTTGCACTTATTTAGGTTTTACTGCAATAGAAAACAGAAGTATTTATTACAGGAAAACTTAAGTTTAAAAGTGAAACAATTTAATACAAAGCTGTAACCTACTTTACTAACTTAGGCACCTGCATAAAGCTACAAGCTTTTTGTTAGTAGATTTACTGCAGTGTACCCCTCGGCTCTGTCTGCCTGCAATATTGGGACATTCAAAACTGGTTTGCTGGTCAATTGTGCTGTCCTCAGTTTAAATTAAATGAACTAACGAGAAGTACAAGAAAAACAAAATTAATCTTCATTACCTCATTATGTTGAGATGTGGACCTCTTATCTGTAGAGATACCGGTCCGAGTCGTCTCTTGAATCTGGCCAAAGAATGACTTCAAGCGGTGAATTTGGAAAAGCGCTGACAGTAGAGTTTCATATTAATTAAAACTAACCTTGGCAAGAGAGCAGGTTGTCTGAAACCTGCTTGGCTTAGGGCATTTTTAGAAACAGAGAAGTCAAGCTTAGTTTAAGAATTAAAAAGCTAACATGAGACTGTTACATTTAACTGTTTTCTATAGCCTGGATTTAAATGGAAATAACTGGAGCTGCAAAGGTAGTCTTAGAAGTTTGTCATGAACCTTCTAACAGCCTTTATCCAATATTATTTTGTTAAAACACATGTATACATGAAACAAAGCCAGCCTATTGAAAATAATGTCTTTTGATGTTAAGAGGGAAATATATTTTAAACCCAGGTTGAAATAATCAAAAAATATAATCTTGCAGGTTTTTAACAGGTGCTGTGAAAGAGAGGGCTGGAAATATCCGCTCTGCTCCCCCACTCAATAAACAATTGGCTCGCTCTGCACCCCGCTCCACTCACACACCCTGTCCCCAACGCAGGGCCGGATTAACCAATATGCCAATAACACCATTCGTCATAATTAATATGCATAGGGTCCCCAAAATATGCGTTAGCGTAGGGCTCCCACATCCTTTAATCCGACCCTGGAGTAAGGAAAGGCAAAGAAGGTTCTGTTGCACACAAACAAACAAAAATTGACATATTTGCCATTTGTTCTTTGAACCCTTCTTCGATCTCAAAATGGTCCAAGCAATAATTTATTGAACCAACATATTTTCTAAGCATCTACAGCACATTATTTGCATTCAATCAATTGAAAAAAAAACACAATCATGAAGACAGTAGACATGATTTAAGAATTTGTGAACTTTCCTTGCCTAATTCTACATGTTTGGCATAAACTGATAATCTTCCAACCTTTGGGGTTGCAAGAGTTCTGTGTTTTCTATTTGTTTTATCTACATTTTGAGAAAAAAATCTCATCCCTGCAGTGCAACAAATAATAGTACACATTGAAGATTGTGGTAGGCAGTCAGCATTGTTTTCTGAATTAACACTTTTTAAAAACTGCTTTAAAAAAGGATTACAGTTTTGTTTTTTTTCTAACTTTGATTATGCACAAATAAGTAGATTAACAAATATACTTAAAAAAGGCATGCACCATAACTTATGGGTTAATAGGTTACAGAAGTACCGTATCAATAAAAGCAAGGAGAGGGTCATGCAGTCAAGCAGGCGCAGCTGGAGGTTTTTAATTTAATACAATTTAACTGAATCTTCTGAACTCAATTACACATGCATTGACAGGATAATAAGAGCAGTATGATCTGTTTCTGAACTTTGTTTGTAATATAAACTTTATTAAAAGAATCAGTAAAGAAAGTAATACTTTTAATCGAATTATAAATGTTGCTGTAACACTATGCCTAGCATATGTTATCCCAAAAGCAGTGACAAAAGTTAAACAAATATATTTAATAATTCATTGTTTCCATAGCTTTACCTAGAAGACTTCAAAACAGTTTGAGCAACAGTTTGAGCAGTTATGGTATAGTATTTTACTAATGCTTAACCAAAAAAAAAGAAAAAAAAACGTCCCTGCAGATAAAGTACAGTATTGAAGTAATACATGTGTTTCCTCCAGGCTGTAAGCGGTCGACTCCCGTTTTGGCTTCTCAGCGCGTGACTGAGAGGCCAAAACGAAAGAAGTGACATGGGAGAATAACACACGGAGTCTTTATACGCTTGCTGATGACATGTCGGTTAGTGGCCGATTCTCCTTGCAGAAAAGCAACCAAGTATACAATTCAGAAATGGGGCAAAATACATACATTTGCCATGGTAACTGTGCCATGTTTTTCCTTTGCTTATATACTGTAATTTTAGGAAGATAATGCACATCCTTTTGCAAATAATAGGATCATTACCGTGTGGAGAATGATCAGCTGTAATGTCACAGAGAGTGTCTGTGGGACCAACTGTCAATTTCTCTGTGGGTTTGAAGAATAATGAAAGGGTCGTCCACAACACTACCATCAAGCTTCCAAATCAGCCTTAGTTCTAGAGAAAAGTGTAATGAGAAAAAAAATTCTGTGTATATCAATATCTGTGACTTGCGTTAATTACTGTTTCGTTTAATTAACATGAACCAATTAAAAACAATGATCATGTTTCAAGGGAGATGGATTAATCTGTAGATAGAAATAATACTATTACATATGCTTTATCACACATTGACTAGGCTTTGACCATGGTCAACTTCGATATGGCTTCCCATGTACCCGCATGGACCTCTCAAAACTACATTTCCCATTATCCTCCTGCTCACATATGTAACTGACATGGATTTACCAGTGAGCAGGAGGATGATGGGAAATGTAGTTCTGAGAGATCAAATCCAGCACATGGGAAGCCATCTTGAGGCAGGGAATCCAATTTACAAGTTTAAAAAAGTGGTAAAAATGTAAAAAAAGAAACAAAAAAACAGTAGAAGCAACACATGGGAACATGTAGCACAATAAAATAAAGGTCCTTATGTACCCTTTAAATCACATTAACTCGTTCACAAATTAAAAATAGTGTGTAAAATAGTGTATATGACTTGTAGTCTGAAGAGAGTTTTTAAAATAGAAAAACTACTTAGCCAAGCCAGGGGTTACAAGTAGGATTCATTTGAGTATTCCTGAGCTTCGGCAGTGTGTAATGAAAATACTGTCAATCACTCACAGCAGCATTAAAGAAAGCAATTTGTGTTTTCCTAGGGCATGCAGTTAGAGCCGTGGCCCTTGCCAGCTAAAGTGTTTGCATTTTCTATTAAAGGAATTTTTGCAGTGAGTAAAAAAAAAAAAAAATCTTATTCATGACACTGTTCTACAATAAAATTCCTTAAGCATGAGTCTGTTTTGTATGCATGCCTGCATATATTAGCATTTTTTTGAAAGCCAAGGATTTGATGTAAATATTAGAAGTAAAATCAACAGCCACTAGCCTGCAGTGGTCAAATTTAACTGGAAACGAATAATAGTTTCCAGACATGAGTGAATGATGTGTCTGTTCTAAGATGGAGACTTATTAGAACTGCAAGACAGTTTCAGTATACAGTATCTAGAGTTTGCCATAGCATGCCAGGGGAAGTGAAGTAAATGACGTGTTGATGGAGCAGAATCTACAAAAGTGGTCGAATACAGAAAAAAGAAAAATAAGTCATTGACTCATTTTGTTTCATTTCTATCCATTCTTACATTCTGAGCAGTCATAGGGTGCCACACAGGCTGTAAGAGCCTTTATGTAACGTTTACTGTACAGTCATACAGTATGTACTGCTTAGGGGGATTAAGTGGCCAGGTTTGACCTTGTACTTTAGGTAAAACATAATCTGCATGTGTTCTGCAGGGAAACATTGGCGAAAAATAGTAAAATAGTAAAATGAACAAATAAAAATAAATTAGAATGTGAGAACATAGGAAATCTTAGTGACTAGAGGCAGGTGGTGGTTTGACATGTGCCTAAATACCAAGCAATGGCCAAGTCATTGCTAATTAATATAAAATATAATTAAATAAAAACTCTAGTAAACTGAAAAAAATGATATATATATATATATATATATATATATATATATATATATATATATATATATATATATATATACATGTACAATACAGGGTACATCAAAGTGGAACCAAAGAGGTCAGGCTAAAAAGTAAAAATAAATCTGATATTTTCTGTTGGGCCATGGCATATTAGATTTATATAACGCTTCTATTGAGTTTCTTCATGTATATTTTATTTCCTTATTTTCATTTTTTTAATTATTTGTTTATTTTAAATTGGGACTATGTTGTGTCCTTCCACAGTCTGCAGTGATCTATTGGTACGTCTGTGTCCTACTATTGATTTTTTTATGACCGAAGGAACTTTTAATTAATTTGTGCTTTGTTTCCGGGGGTGGGAATGGTGTCTATTGAAGCTCAGTTGAGCTGCGGCAGTTGAGAACATGTCCTGTATGAAGTAATGGATTTGCTCACCCAGGTCCGAATGATGTGTAAATACATTTATTTCTTAGCCTAGTTGTGCACTGTGATTGTTACATCTGCTTTTGGAGTACTATTTGTTGGTTCCTATTCCTCAATTCGTTGGTTTTGCTGTCATTCTCAGATGGACTCAGTTACTCCCCTATTTTCATTCTGGGTTTCTGTTTAAAATGTGTGAAGTCAATAATAATTATTGTTAAACATTTCACTTTCCATGAACCACAGTGCTTCTCAAACTGAAATACAGTAAAATTAGATCCGGCTAATGAGCAAAACATACTCTTATTGTGACGAATCCACTGACAGGCATAGCAGATGTTATTTTTTGCTGAGGTGCATAACAAAAGTTTTTTTTTCTTCTATAACACACATAATACATGTTTTTTTTTTTTGCTACGCACAAATAACATAGTTTATCTATGAAAATGTATTCTCATATATTTTACAAGTAACAAAATGTATTATTTCTACAGTAATACACATGCTGAACCCCTTAATAGCCACACTATACAGCAGTTTTAGAAGTGTGACAAAATGTGTACACTCCCTTTTGTATTTGGCCAGCAGTACTATAAATTCACTTTGGTTATCTTTACACTAAGAAGAAGGCACAGCTCTGCCTTTACGCGTAGCTGTAGCAGTGGTTTGTTTTGACAGCTGTCAGGAGACAGAGGATAGGCTCTGTCTCCTCGCCCATTTTATTTCTTCAAGGTGTGAAGCTGCAGGACCAGTTGATCCTTTCCTTAATGTCATAAGACAACGGTATCAGTAGTCATTATGGTAGTGTGTGAGAAAGGTTGGCTATGTGTTTCCTCGAATTCCTTCAGGGCCACTCTCAAATAGGTACTGGAAGAAAACCAGAAAAGACTTGCTCTTTGTTGCTTGCATTTTCTGTTCTTGTGCATTATGACTGGAATTTGGATTATGGTTTATCCCTGACAACCCTTTCATCCCCAATTCAAAAGAGGCTCTAATGCCTTGTTGGAGTGAAGTTTCCTTGGGGAGTCCCCCCATGGTATTGAGGTTCACATCTCTGACAAATACATATATATGTAAAGTCTGCAAGACAGACAGGATCTGTGGTTCACTTCTCAAACCAGTTATAAGCAATTCAGGTCTACTTTCCCCCACACCATGCTGTATGAGTCAGTAAATAAAACTGATTATCCTTATTTCCCCAAAGCAGGTTTATGCCTTTAAGCCAAGACATAATGGTTCCCATTTCTAATTACCCAATTGATAAGACTCCTTCTTAGCAGTACTTAAAAGCTCTGCATTCTTTCAAGGGTTAGCTCCAGCCCCAATCCATGCTTTTACTATTTAAAATTATGATATTGGGTGTTATTCTGAAGTGTGTTATCATTTTAAGTTGGGCAAATGACATCCCACCTTGACTGATATAGAGTATATGACTACAATAAGTACCCCATTATAATTGCATGGAAGCATTGTTTGACAAAACGCTTGGAAGGTTTTTGGGAAGTGAAAGTACTGCATTTCAGTTGCCCCTTCCTATATAGGCACCAGTAAATGACATTGCTGTGTTTAACTTTATTTAGAGGTTGACTGTTTTTAGGGGAATATAATTATTTCATTTTTGGAAGAGGTTTCCACAGCTGATGTCAAGGCTCTTCATCCCATACTTTATCATATCAACAGTACCAATAACTAAATACCATTGCTGTATGAAGTGATATACTTCCATGTTATGTTATGCGGCCACACTTGCAGCCCAGACGTGATGGAGTTAGGAGTACAGAGAGCAGTAAGAGCTGTATGACATTTGTGGAGCACGAAAATACAAACAAAAAAAAAATTGACCCTGGGATTGAATATGCGGGGTCTTCTTCGTCTTGCCCTTCTCCTCCGAATATGTTCCTGCCTCTCCTCAACAAGAGCCAAGTGGCGCCGCATCAGGAAGTGTACCACAGTAGCCATCCTGCAGCCGATGACAAGTCTCTGAAGGTGTGTGGTTTTATACAGCTCTTAATTACTCGCTTCTACAATGGTTTGCACCTTGAAAGAAGAGGTGTAAAGTTTTTGGAGGGTCAGCGATTGCTTAAATGCAAGGCAAAATCCTTACATCACATTATAATGTTTGTGCCCGCTTAGTATCCAGATCCCGCCCAATTCCATGCTCTTTTCTTCATTTAAATGCATTTCAGTATAATTTTAATGGATTAATGATGGCAAAGTGCAAATTTGATAGCGGGTGCAGAACGGCAGGTGAACACCATTCTTTACATACGCCGCATTTTTAGTTGCTGCTAAAATCAGACTTTACGGCTGCTAAACATGATTTATGGCCGCACTATGGGGGTTTTGCACCCGCAAATCACTTTGCGCGTATCCTTACATCCACCCCACTGTCCTGTATCTTCAAAATCTGATGTTGGTTATATGTACTAAAGAGGCAGATAAAATAGAAAATGGGGTGTTTAAATGTATCCAGATGTTATTATTTTACCATGATTCAATCCAACAGAAGCAGCACAAATAGAGAGAGAAAGCTCCTGGTGGCATTCATATCTAAACAAGAAATCCAAATAAAGCTTTCTTCATAGGCGGGCATACCAATTACTTATCCCAGATAGAGATATAAATATCAAAATAAATCATAGCTGATCAATGCTCCGCAGCGGACTGCAAGCTAGTTCATATTTTGATAGCCTGTCCCAGAGAGTGCTTTACCACTCCTCTCCTGCTGTACGCTCATCCCTGCATATTGTTATCAAAGGGAAAGTGGTTAATGGACTGACGTGTCACTTCCTCACTAGTTTTTATCAGTTAACTGTTAACAAGCAATCATTGAGGCGAATTGTGTTTTATTTGCTGAGTCAGAGAAATGGCTTTCACCTTTTTTACTTCAGAAAATTCAAGTCAATAAATGATATCTGGTTTCTTGCTGATTCCTAGAAATTAGTTCTGCCTAGGGTTTCGTGAGGCATCCGCTGGTAATCGGCACCTACAAATTCCATGGCAGTTCAGAAGTAAAAAACAAAGTGGGCATTCAGATAGGTGTTGGGATCATGATAAATTAGCAATTGATGATGCATTAACTATTAAAGAGATAGCAGACATTCACAGATGAGATACACACCACTGGATATCAAAAAGTTTTCTATTATTAGTGTTGAATAAAGTTAGGGGTGCATTTGTTGCTTAAATGAAAAATATAACTACCTGTAGCAAGTTTTCTACTATGACCCTTAACTCCAGTCAATATTTGTGTAACATCATTGTCAGTTACAATTTTGTTAGAAGGCTACTAGAAGGCACTTGGTTAGCGGATGTAACCAAGACTGTACAATTCACATGCAGGAATCTTTGAGAATTGACAGTTGTATCGTAGATACATAGATGTAGCATCTGCATACTGTATGAGGATTTATTTAATTTTAGTAATAGAGGGGAAATAAGCTTTGGACACACAGCTAGAAATATGATATAGAGAAAACTCAATGGTGTCTTCAAAAACTGGTGTCTTCAAAAACAGTTAGCTCTGCATGGCTTGCGTGAAAATGTATCTATAAATATAGGGGAAGTTGTGAATAATAATGATGCTGACATGTTAATTAAAACATGGCAGATAGGCTCTGAATTAATTTGCACACAGTTATTAGCATTGCAAAACATGTCATACACCAGATTATTATATATATATATATAGACATGTTAATAGATTATATTTATCAATTAACTAAATGCAAAGTGAGTGAACAGAAGAAAAATCTAAATCAAATCCATATTTGGTGTGACCACCCTTTGCCTTCAAAACAGCATCAAGCATCAATTCTTCTAGGTACACTTGCACACAGTTTTTGAAGGAACTTCGGCAGGTAGGTTGGCCCAAACATCTTGGAGAACTAACCACAGTTCTTCTGTGGATTTAGGCAGCCTCAGTTGCTTCTCTCGCTTCATGTAATCCCAGACAGACTCGATGATGTTGAGATCAGGGCTCTGTGGGGGCCATACCATCACTTCCAGGACTCCTTGTTCTTCTTTCGCTGAAGATAGTTCTTAATGACTTTCGCTGTATGTTTGGGGTCGTTGTCATGCTGCAGAATAAATTTGGGGCCAATCAGATGCCTCCCTGATGGTATTGCATGATGGATAAGTGTCTGCCTGTACTTCTCAGCATTGAGGAGACCATTAATTCTGACCAAATCCCCAACTCCATTTGCAGAAATGCAGCCCCAAACTTGCAGGGAACCTCCACCATGCTTCACTGTTGCCTGCAGACACTCATTAGTGTAATGCGCTCTCCAGCCCTTGGTGAACAAACTGCCTTCTGCTACAGTCAAATATTTCAAATTTTGACTCATCAGTCCAGAGCACCTGCTGCCATTTTCTACACCCCAGTTCCTGTGTTTTCGTGCATAGTTGAGTCGCTTGGCCTTGTTTCCCGCGTCGGAGGTATGGCTTTTGGTGCCAAGTCTTCCATGAAGGCCACTTCTGACCAGACTTCTCCGGACAGTAGATGGGTGTACCAGGGTCCCTCTGTTTTCTGCCAGTTCTGAGCTGATGGCACTGCTGGACATCTTCCGATTGCGAAGGGAAGTAAGCATGATGTGTCTTTCATCTGCTGCAGTAAGTTTCCTTGGCCGACCACTGCGTCTCGGTCCTCAACGTTGCCCGTTTCTTTGTGCTTCTTCAAAGAGCTTGGACAGCACATCTGGAAACCCCTGTCTGCCTTGAAATTTCTGCCTGGGAGAGACCTTGCTGATGCAGTATAACTACCTTGTGTCTTGTTGCTGTGCTCAAGTCTTGCCATGGTGTATGACTTTTGACAGTAAACTGTCTTCAACAACCTCACCTTGTTAGCTGAGTTTGGCTGTTCCTCACCCAGTTTTATTCCTCCTACACAGCTGTTTCTGTTTCAGTTAATGATTGTGTTTCAACCTACATATTGAATTGATGATCATTAGCACCTGTTTGGTATAATTGTTTAATCATACACCTGACTATATGCCTACAAAATCCCTGACTTTGTGCAAGTGTACCTAGAAGAATTGATGCTGTTTTGAAGGCAAAAGGGTGGTCACACCAAATATAGATTTGATTTTGATTTTTCTTCTGTTCACTCACTTTGCATTTAGTTAATTGATAAATATAATCTATTAACATGTCTATTTTTGAAAGCATTCTTACTTTACAGCATTTTTTCACACCTGCCTAAAACTTTTGCACAGTACTGTATATATATATATATATATATATTGTGAACGATTGCACCACTCACGGGTTCGTGCCCCTTTAAAAATACGACCCAGAAAACAGAAATGAAGTTTTCCGCGCTGACGCGCTATATTTTTAATAAACACAAAAACAAACAAAACACAAACAAACTCCTAACTCCGTCTTTGGAGCGCTTACTATACACACTGGAACCTGACTCACTGCATGGGACCGGATAAGCCGTTTACCTGCCCCAAAACTTAACAGGTTTAAACTGTACCTTTTCTCCAGACTGCTCAGAAGCAGAGCACCTCTCCTGCTTCCTTCTACTCAGCAGCCTTGAGCAGATTGACTGCTTCCCTTAAATACCCTGCACCTGGTACTGATTGATAATAACTACCAGGTGCGGGTGATAATTAACAAATAAAACAATTAACAGAAATAATTCAACAAAACAAAGGTGCATTTTCTCTTCAGGAGGTTTTAACCCCCTCCCTGCTATCTCACACATCCGCTGCCTTACAATATATATATATATATATATATATATATATATATATATATATATATATATATATATATATATATATATATTTTAAAGAAAGTATTATTATTATTTATTGTATTAATCAGTGGTGTACCTAAATGTAACAGCGACTGAAAAGTGTAAAAAAAAAAAAAAAAAAAAATTGCCAGTGGAGAATCCGAAATCTATTCCCTGACCTTGCTGTTCTTGGTGTGCTCATACTTCCTTTTTGTATTTTTCTTCTACAAAAGCAGTGTGGTCAAGGCCTTGACCACAAAGCCCATGCCACTAGACCACATTAACCACCCTCTTTGTCAGAGGAGAATCATACAAATGAATAATGGTTACGCTGCCAAGTGAACAATATTAGTCAAGTATCAGGACAGTAGCCAAAAAACACATTCATCTAAAAACTCTGTGCTTTCTATTGTTTAAAAAACAATTCTACTAATAATAAAATATACCCTGCAGTTGTAAATAGATGGTCTTGAGTTTTGTGAAAATATGAGTATTGTAAAATATGATTTTTTGTTTGCTGATGTGTTTGGTAAACTTATTTCTAAACTGAAGTTTATTTGGCATACCTTGCGTTTATATGTACCACTACATAGACAGTGACATTATAGCTACACATATATACTGTATTAGATAGTGTGAAAAAAGCATTATTCCATTATGATCAGATGTTATTTTGTTTAGCTTTATAGGGGACGAAACAGCTGTTTTAAATCAGCCTATACTGCTGACTCTTCCCCTTTGACCTAGTCTGTGCCATAGTTGTCCATACCTCTGTCCATATGATATTCACTTTTATGTCCTGGCTTGTAAAACTTTCAACTGCTTTACTCACAGTCAAGGAAGAACGAGCAGCCTATCTCACATGTCTATTGCAGTAATGCATCCTCTCTGTATGACTACAGTGTATGTGACTTACTTGAAATCACTGAGATTACAATTTTTAACAGAACCATTTATAATCCATTTACTATTAGGAAATGACCTTATTAAACCTTACTGTATTCACTAGCATGATGCAGTTAAAATATTAAGCATCATCTGTGTTGCTATTAGAAGATAGATAAATATGTTTCCTATTATCACAATATTCAGTATTTAAATACACAACGTGTTATTAATAAAAGCACACTAAACAATAAGCATAAGCATACAGATAAATACAACATATCTTATGTGTCACCATTTCTTTTAGATAGATGGACAATCAAGTATTGAATTTAGTTCACGTCTCTTAAGCCAGGTACACACTGCCCGATGTGATCATTGCATAACACAGTAGCCGATGCGAGAGAAGCATATTGCAAAATATGAAACATATTTAAAGTTTGTGAGGTGACTGAAATTGATCGTCCATTTCACAAGGACAGTTGCAGGGATTTTTCTCCTCATTTGTGCTTTGAGAAACAATGTATGCCTGCGAGTGAAATTTAATCGCAAGTGTTTTTGGGAACAAATTTGAAAACATTGATATAAACCTTATACAAATATAAAAAGTTGATATGAAAGTCAGCTCCACATTAAAGTTTGGTAATGAATATTATTAGCATATGCATCTATTCAAATATACTGACAAAGTTGCTAGTTGCCTCAAATAGACGGATTCAGGATGTAGGAACAGTGTCAAGATCCAGGATAAATAGCCCACTCATTGGTGATCAGATATTTGGCATTACATATATTATAAAGAATGGAAGCCTTTTTATTTTACAAAAGGGCAACTCTTGGCAACGAGTCCGTGGACTGTTAATATAGTCATTTGGCAAATCCACAAAAGCAAACCCAGGATGAAAGATTTGGCACTGTGTGCTGCCTTAATTATATCAGTTGTATATTAGACTTGCAATCAGCACACACACACACATAAACCTTTGATATATATATATATATATATATATATATATATATATATATATATATATATATATATATATATATATATATTACCTGCATGTTCTCCCTTAGGAAACTAGTAGATATTAGGTCCTATTCAAGCACACCTGCAGTTGTTGAATTGGTGTAGGATTAAAAAAATATATAGTGTACAAATACACATTCTGTAGTTAAACAAAAATAAATGTCCCCACATGGGAACATAAATGTTTTATTTTTCTCTAAGACTTTGCTGGAAGCATGTGTTTTTGTAGCATAATTACTAGCTGTTGGGCACTTCCATTTGCTATATTGGCTTCAATGCAGTTTGTTCAGCTTTGTAAATGCACAACATGTACAATTTCTGGAGTTATTTTGCAGTAACACTTTAGTTCAGGGATCCGATATAAGTGATTATAAACAATATATAAACATGTTATTAATTATGCTATTAATAATTATAGAATATGAATATAAATAATAAGAGTATTATTACACACTTTTGTCATTGTTTTTTGCCCTATTGTTTATAATCGCTTATAATGGATATAGTCTGTCTGTCTTTATATGTCTGTCTCACCAATTGTATGGTGTTGCTTTGTTGTTGCAATACAGTTATTATACACTTTTGCCATGGTTTTGTTTTTGCTATTGTTTATAACCACTTATAACGGATCCCTAAAGTGTTACCTATTTTGCTACCTACAACCATGTATAAGGTCCAGATAACTGATTCCTCCTTGACTTTCAGGAGGCAGGATCCAGTATGAGATGATCGGCAGCGATGTGACCATGATGTGTGGTACGCTGGAGAGCGACGCCTCAGTCACATGGAAGGTGAATGGCACAGATGTGAAGGCTGACAAAGTAGAGGGTCCCAGACTCATCCTGAAAGAGGTAGCCTTGGCTAGTAATGGACTCTACAGCTGCTTTGAGAATCCTACTGGAGACCTCAAGGATCAAATAACACTCAGAGTTGGAGGTGAGTTAAAAAAAAAAGAAAAAGAAAATGAATAACTACCTAAAACGTAGTTTTTTTCTAGTTTGTAACTGGTCAGCAAGGCAGAACTGACACACATAAACACATGCATGAAGGTCTTTATTGTGTTCCTTTGAAATCTTCGCAAGAGTAATTCTATGCATTTGTAAAACAATTACCATTACAGAAGCAATCATGAAAAGTAAAAGTAAAAAAAAAAGTCCTTGAACCATGTTCAACAAGCACTAAAAACATACGAAACACACTTATTGTATCCACCTATATTTTAGATCTTCCTATGAGGGTGATTTCCTCCTGAATTATGTAGTATGGGGCAGGATTTTCAAAAAACAGTGTTATTGTATCAAACTTGTGGTATAGTAATGAGACCTTTAGTAGCAAGTGATTTTCAAATGAAATGTGCTAATTAAATCAATCCATTAATGCTTTGAAATTGAGTCGATGAGGTCATTAATGAACGCATTTCTCGTTAAAAAGCTTAATTGTCGCAGGTCACGTACATCACTTCCTGTCTCAACGACTAAATAAGGGGAACTTGTTAATCAAAATGCATGTTAACGAGATGAAGAAAAATGAATGGAAGCATAATTCTCTGTTATGGAAACTACTAGCGTACAGCAAGACGGCTGTCTCACCTTCGAGTAGCAGCCAAATGGAAATGAAATAAAAAATAAAAATAAAAAATAAAATTTCTGCAGTGTGGAGAAAGATTCTCTAGACCAGGCAGACATGCTCAAAGTAATACCCTGTCAGACACTGTTACCTCATTACCAAGGCTTTAAAATGCATTTTCTTACCTCTTATTAAGCATTTGCATCATATCACATGATTGTTCCAAAGATATTGTTTGTTTTTGTTTCTTGATACCTGATTGCAGCTAGACCAGGAAGTGATACTGGCACAGCAAGTGATTTAGGGATGGGGAAAGAGCAGCAACTTTAAATCTATGGTGCTGTATTTGAAATATCTGGTGGTTTTGTTTATACTTGCTAGTGAGTGGGGACTGGTGATAATGTTGTTTGTGCTAACAAGAAGCAAGGCATGGATATTAAAGACTTGGCTAGCACTTCCTTGACTCATTTGGCGAATACAGCTTCTTGTGTGGATGACTGAGCAAAGGGGCTGCATGCAGAGGCAGTAAGTGGAAAATAAAGCTGTAGTCATAAACAACATAAGAAGGAGCTTATGGGGCTTATACAGGAATTCTGTTGGGTTGTCGTATACATATTTAGTAACAGCAGGTATTCAGTTATAACTTTTCATTTTATTAGCTCTACATCTGCTAAGACGATGCATAATAATAAACCATGTCAATCCGGTTACCAGCACTGGGGACTAACACAGCATTAAACCCCTGACCCTGCTGTTCCCTATTACAAAGGACTCCTGCATTCTTAATAGGTGGTTCTGTAGTTTACAGGAACAGTTGAAATTCCATACCCAGCAAAAAGAAGTGAAAGTCAACTGTGTAGGGCTGGTTCCTACTAAAGTCATAACTGCCCTCAGTAAAGTTCTGGG
The DNA here is from genome assembly GCA_030684275.1 of Acipenser oxyrinchus oxyrinchus. Classification (NCBI taxonomy): domain Eukaryota; kingdom Metazoa; phylum Chordata; class Actinopteri; order Acipenseriformes; family Acipenseridae; genus Acipenser; species Acipenser oxyrinchus. Next base: position 82,322,687 of record CM060247.1, on the reverse strand, counting down.
CTTAGATCAACTGATTCTAAGTTACATCTCTGAAATGATCTGTAGGGGTTGACATATCTTTTTTTTGGAAATGCAGACATTCACTTAATAGTGGCACCCTAAATGATCACCAAATATTCATTCGGTTAGTGATCAGATCATTTCCATGTAATGTTGAAATTCAGTGCATGCTATTATATTTGTCGCGTGTGACACTTTTCTTGATGTGGTCAGTCGAAAAGCACTTTACTCAATATAGGCATCCTTCTGTAAGGAGTCACATTAATGTATTTAATCAACACTTTCACTTCCCAAAACAGAAAAGGAATCCCAATAAAGTTAAACACTACTATATTTCTCTTGAGAGCAGCCTATAAGCAATCATGCTTTAAAAGAACTGAGAGAAAGGAAATGGTGCTCACGGATTGCAGTGACCACATGGTATGGCCAGCTCTCCTGGTATATTGATACTGTTAGTGTTGGAAGCTTCATTAACTCAAAAGAGGTCTGTGTGGTCCAAGACTGAGCCATATGTTTAAGTCTGACAATATCAAACATTTATTTTATAAGTCACATTATTTGCATGTAAATTCCTTACTATTATTCACTAACTATATCACCTATATAAAAGTAAATTGTATTCTCTACAGTATGCTAGCATTTCAAGTACTCCAAGGACTATAATTATCATTATTATTATTTTTATGTCTATATGTATTCTCTGGCTCAGCATAGGAGCTGAATGAGGTAATCAAGTCTGTTATGTTCATAGGACCAGTTTCTAATCCCTGAACCACATAAGAGGTAACAGCACTCAGAACTAGAGGATTATAGGTCAGGATATTGTTCTGCTTGAAATAATGCTCTTGGTCCTTTTCCCTTGAGTTGTTAGAACCAATTCAGCAAAGTATGGCATAATCTAGAGGTGTTTTGTAGGATGGCTGTGGCAAAGTGGCTGATTGTGTACAGGTGCAGGAGTGATGCAGTGCGTGTTGAAACAAACAAGGAGAGTTATAATCTAGTTGGAAAGGTATTTTTATTTTTTATCCAGGTCTGGTGACCAAATGATAAGACCCTGGCAATACACAACAAAGTGTATTGCGCGGCGTAAATAACAATGGGTTGCAATCCCAAATAATAAACACAAATATATCTGCCCCACAATAATACTAACACGGTCAACAGTCCTGGGTGCGCGCAGTAGTGCTCGTGGTGGCCCTTAGCGACAGCTCCGGAATCGTGTTTAGCCGTCTAGTAATATACAAAACAGGACAATTACAGACAAACAAAACAAAACACTCATGAACATTTTTTTCTCTCACAGGGTCTCTCACAAACCTTACACATAATTATTAAAGAAGTAAGGCATATATAGCCCCATAGTTGCATTTTAATACTGTAGCATTTTATTTACAAGGTGGCGTGAGTGCAAGCATAATTATTTCTGAGAATTACATTTGGACCATGTGAGTGGCAGCATTTAATTTGATGTGTGGGGTTAGTTTTTTCATATACAACACATTACAGCAATTGAAAGCTTTGTACACATTCACATGACTATATCACAAAACTCTGAAAGTTACAACAGTTACATTGATGCATTTCTAAAGCTTTGTCAAGTTTCCACTGAAATACTGATGTTGAGTTTACCCAGGTCCTCCAGATTGTTATCCAAATTATATAACTTTTCACAATATTGTATATAAATGTTTACTAGATTACCCAAATTACAAAAGGTGATTCTTAAAGCTGGTTCTTGTGAATGTAGTCTTTTAAAGGTGAAGGACAATGACTACAGTTAGACAAAATAATGGCAGGTGGCATGAGAGCTACCCCTCACAGCTCTACAAGCGTACTTCTGTCCTGAACTGAACACTCCCTGACATTCAGTACTAGGCCTCTTGTGTAGAATGTTGTCAAATTGTCTGGTGGTTTTATGAAGTAAACTAAGCCCTCTAGGGGCTAGGTTATAGCCTTATAAAAACTTTTGTAAACTGGATTTGAACCCAGGCCTCCAGAAGTGAAAGCTATGAGAGGCTTATGAATTAACATGCTGTACCACATAGTCCCAAGCATGTCACTGTTATAATTATTAGACTATAATAAATAACAATTTTGGGAGCAATCTCTTTTTGTGATGCAAAATTTTGAAAAGGAAATGCAACAATCACTTGTGACTCATTTGAATACAAGTTTTTTTTTAATCTATTTGCATATTTAATACATAGCAGCTCAAAATCAGTTTTCATGTCTTATGCATGGAGTTGATTTAATTGCTTGACAGAAAGGGATTCATTAGTGTACTTAGTTGTTTACCATTTTAGTATCTATATTCAAGTTTTAGATGAAGGCCCCCATTAGCCTTGACTGTAAGCTGAGAGATTAGTGAGGACATGTTGCAGGATTAAAGCATGTTGAATGACAGATACTGCAGAAGAAAATGTTATTGAAGGAGTTAAAGTGTAAGTAGCAGGGTTCAGAAAAATATAGTGTTACATGTCCCCATGTGTTGCTACAACTGTTTAAATAACGTACCTGTAATTTTTCTTTTCATTGTTAACATCCTGACAGCTGTTTACATTTATAACTTTAAAGTCTGCTTCAAAGATTTATTCAAAACATTGTCAGGATGATAACAATGAAAAGAAAAATCACAGGTACATTATTTAAACACTTGTAGCAACACATGGAGACATATTGTATAACGCTATATTTTTCAGAGCCCCACTACGACTAATAATAATTAACAATATACGGAATATAGATAGACAATTACATAAACAGTACCCCCCAACATGAATAAGTGCACAGCGACTAGATTTGAGGATTGTATTACCCATTTTACACCACATACTCCTTGCGTCTTGGATATCTTGGTATCCCTGAACAGAAAACCGTCTCCTCTAAAAATCCATTAAACAAGTGCAGTGGTACCCCAAAATGTTATACATTTCCCAGGAAAACAGAAAGACTGGGTGTGTAATTTATTGTGTATTTCACCTCACTTAGATCCCTTGTTCACTAAATATCTTAGTATCACTGAATAGATGATTGGTATCACTGACTAGATGCGAAATATATCAATCTGATGTGCTGTGGTACCAAAAATAAATATATTAATTTATTATCAATGCCAAAAAACATTTTTGGATATGTTCAAAATTGGTTTCTACCATGGTGACTGGTACAGTTCATATCTGTTTTTGCACACATTCCATTTAGGCACAGAAACAGCATTAATGTAACACAATGTACACATTCTTTTTGAACATGCAGGAACTGAGGTTCAGTAAGTAAAAGGTGACAATCTTTTCCTGTGTATGCTTTGATGTCTAGTAGTAAATAGGGCACCGGGAATATGTAATACCTACCCCTGGGAAGACACTCATTCCAAGAATGGCTTCATTACAACTTGCTGTTAGTGCCCTCTCGAGGGAGGAAACAGATGTGAACTTTTTAGTAGTTTATGCTGGCAGGGTTCCAAAGTTTTCCTTCATCTGTAATTTAAATAATAGGACTCAAAGTGTTTTTAGGAAAAAGAAATAAAGAAGAGATTTAAGATGAAAATATGATATTCACGTTTCCCATTGAAATTGTATAGTGTTCTACAGAACTTTCATCCCAAATGACACTGGCTGAAAAAGTTTCATTGAAACCTCCTCAAGTAAAAGTCAATAACAGAAAGGTATTGGGTTACCTTTTAGGACACTGAACCAACTTAAACCTGAAAGCTTAGATGAAAAAAAATAAAATAATGAAACCATCATGCTGTCACTTAACAGGGGTTTTCAACCTTTTTTTGAAACTGTACCCCTTCTGTCTGGAGTTTTCAGCTCAAGCACCCCTTAACAATTTTCACTCGACTGAATGGTACCACAGTTGCAAAAAAAGGGCAGAATAATCTGATTGCACATTTCTTCCCCCCCCCTTTTATTTAATATATATTTTATGTCACAACAGTTTCTGACTGACAAACTGATGGTTTAGGACAGAATACCAACACTAAGCTTAATTCTTAAAACTTTTAATTACATGTCTCTGGACGCACAGAATTAAGATAGTATTTGGGAATCTCTTTGGAAACACTTGAAGTCACTTTCTATTCAGCAAAGTTATTCGAAATAATACAAAATAGTCTGCACTGTAAATGTTTATCATGCTACCATCTACTTCTCATCTCAACATATTTATGTGCGCCATTTTAAATGTTTACAATATCAAAAACATTAACCTCAAGATATAACTATACTGTAATAATTAACATTGATAAACTATTTTATTAAAGCCAACATAAAAATTATCTAAAGGGATTCGGTATAACTTTCTGTCGCTTTGTTTCCTTCGTTTTTCTTTTGCACGTTAGAAATGTATCCATTTCAAACACCGAAAACAAATTCAACCAGCCACTATTGCTGCTACTAAAATGCAGCCACACCTAATAAATAAAATAAAAGCCGTGAAAGTATGAGTATTGTGATTATTATTTATGTTTACCGGAGCATTTATACTTCTAAAAAATGTAGAAAGAGCGTGCTTCACTGATTGATATTCAATTATACGACAAGTTGAAAACAGCAAAGTTAATAAGCAGCACAGAGAGCTCTCCTTAGGCAGAATCACCAAACCCCTGCTTCACTCACCCATATCAGAGTGGAAATCCACTCAATCGAAAACATGCATGCGTGCAGGTGGAAAGTACTTCTGCGGTTCACTTTGAGCTGCTAAACAAAAGTTAAATATTTATGCACAATGGTTTAGGGATAATATATAATACTGTAAAAAAAATTCAAGGTCATCATTTTTTTGTACTTTTCATTTGTATTTGCATTTCTGAGTACCCCTATGACCCTTAGAAGTACCCCACTGAAAACTCAAAATAATTACCATTCTGCAGCTTGAACTTGAGTTGGAAGAAAAGGCAGGGTGAGGAGTTATATATTTAGAATATTGTTACACTAACCCGCTTGCATGCTGGAAATAATTATTTATTTCTTATTAACTATACATATACTGTAGAACAATGTGGATACGTGCGATACACCTGCAGCCATTAAATAATATTATGAATGTTATACGCTCATTCCAGTTGTAAATGTTTTTTTTTCTGTCTTGCTTGGTTTTCTTAAATGTTTTGACTGTCTTTCACTATCCACTGCCTCAAAACGTCTAACAATTAATCTTCCTGGTTGTCTCCTACCTGTTCTTATGGATTCTAACCGAAGTATTAAAACTAGCTTGGCTACAGCTTGGTAGACAGAAACCATTTCCATCAGTGAATGGACTTGACATGTGCACAAAGCCGAAACCCAAATGCCAAACTCTCTCAGAGAAAGGGAGAGAAAGATTTTCTACAACTCAACAGAAGGGAATAACAAACAAGCAGCTGGTCCCTGCCCCCTCCCTAATTGGTCAGCTTTATGACAGTCAGCGGCAGTCTAACACAGTTCTTAAGCATGTTGTGAAGGACTTACAAATGCAGTAATAATTTTTTAACGCAAAACAAACTCCAATATCTAAACTAAATTGCACACATCACTATAATACAGAGTGTCCAATTCCATAAATTTAGAGGCTTTGTGCATCCCCATTTACCTGTATTTATATGGCTATTACAATGCTCACAAGTGGTTTGTAAAATTAATTCTTCTTGGGCAGGGGTGGCTTTTATACATAAGAGCAAATATCTCAATTTAATTTGCTCTATTACTCATCAATCTCAGCCAGCTGGTTTTTACTATTACAGTATTTACAATGAACATAAATGCAGCTGCAGCTGGTTTTAGTCAAGGTTTGGTAAACTTAAAGAGAGAACAAGCTTAAACCTATAGAATACTAGTGTACACCTATCCGGATCTGTGTTGATAAAGGCCAGCAACTAGTTAGCTAGACCCCCTTTAACTCACCGATGACTGGTGCTCCTGGGCTCATGTGAACAATCCTGAAGATAACTTCAGCCCCCCCCCGTCCCGTCTCAGTGGTATCAAAATATTATATTTCTAATTGGCGATGCCTCTACCTAGATATGGGGCTGCACTCACGTATGCCCCTCTCTAGGAAATATTAACTGTATACACTAAGAAGAATAATCCACGCAGGACAAAGATAATGAGTTAACCAAACAGAATTCTATTGGCCGACATACGGCACTCAGATACAGATTAACCTTGTATAATTGTAACACAATATTACATGCAAGCCGGTACAAGCAAATGGAATACCTTTATAGACATATATTTTACATTTACACCCAGAATATCAATAGTAATAAACAGGCAAAAATAATGGTCTTATAGACATACATCAAAATAATCATATTAGTTGCATCTGAAATCAAACATATACATGAACTACAAATTACATCTATGAACAACCATACTTATGTCATCATAAACAGACTTTTTCTGCCCAGGCTTGTAAAACAAGAACAAACAACAAAACAAAAGAAGCCCTATCAGTGCACTGAAGGTAATGTACTATAAGTTACTGTTGCAGGCCTGGTTCGTGGCTGGCAGGCGGTGTGGCTGGAAAATGCCTCTTCAGCTTATTTGTCCCTCTGAAAGCCTTATTATAAACACGGTAACAATCCTATCTAAGCTAACTAAATGGTAATGAATATTTCCATGAGTATAAACACAGTATTAACATCTCTGCGGTATATCCGTGCCTCTCTCTGCGAAATGGCGTCTCCCTCAATGATCTGGGCACTCCCTTTGCTAAATGGCATATCCCTCAGTTACTCTGCGCCAAACAGGATTCCAAGCAGCTGTGTTCATTGAGTATTACAATCGCGACTGCCTTTCATAATGTCAGTCTCTGATCAATCCAGCAATGTACTTTGTAAAAACTAAAATCTTTACTAATATATACAGTTGACGTGTATAGAATGCAATGGTAATGCGGTCCATAGCATACAAACTGTACTCTCTTTAGTTTCAGTTATATCTGTACTCAGAGTAGATGCCTTGTGCACGTTAACTAGATAACCCTGTCACTAGTATTTATTAGTAGGGAGACTAATACTTGCTTTTCTTATTTTTAATTCTCGGCGAATCCAAAATGTATATCTCTTCTCACAGCTCAGTCTCGTACCTCCACAGCACCTCTTTTTATTGGTCCTCCAGCTGCCTGTGTCTTTTTTTTCTCTCTGAAGTGATTGATAGCATACTGCATCTCTGTCTTTGTGCCGGTATAAAATCCTAAATACGTGCAGGTATATATATACAGGGTTACATTAGTTTGACCAAACTTAGATGCCTTTCTCCCCGATATCAACAGAAATGTCCAAACAGCAGGTGCAATGATGAAATTCCCTCCAGAAAAGCATGGCAAAATATGTCCACTGTTTATACAAGTTTGAAGCAACTTGACAGTTTTGACTTATGATAAGCCTCATTAAATACAATTTAAAAGAACAACAAAGGATTCATGAAAATTAATTGGCAAAATGTTTATACACTGGGTTTTTTTGAGACAGAAATGTGCTATGATACATAACTAATACATACATACAAACCAGTAACAAATACATTTGAAGGCTTTTTAGAAGTACATTTTCTTTCTCTCTTTTTATTTAGAAAAACCTTATGTTTCTAATTAACTTGAAAGTTTTCCTTATTACATATATCTCAAAAAAATAATTAAAATTTTTCTGTTTTTTACAAAGTAATTCCTTCTTTATTGCTATATCCAGACCCATATTTGTTCTACTGTACATCATTTTGGCAGAAACATTTTATTTGTGAGCTTTAACTAACACTTCAATGGAATACAAAAACTAATTTAGATGTTGAATTACATTAGTCACATTTTATTGCCATCATTATGTCAGAATTGTCATTCCGATCTCATAAGTGCATGTGGAGTGAAATGAAGTTTATAAATGCACCATCAGGTTAGTGAGTTTGGCTGTGGGGATTGTGAAGAGATACTATGGAGGAAAGTGGATGACACAAGTGAATAAACAACTCTCCATATAGTGAGACCTCTGAAGCTGAAAACAAAGTGGTTGGATAATTATTTATGGCAAGCATAAGTTATCATATAATTCACCAATAACCACCACAAGTTTCAAAATAAACAAACCTCTGACGCTCAGGAATAATGTTCTGAGGACTGCATTCAGAGCAGTGTGGTAGCGATCAGTTATCCCATATAAACAGTACCATGCCATACTGTACATACAGGTGTTCTGGTTTGTGGTTTATTATGATACAGTATTGTGGTATAATGCAGTACAATAGGAAAATATGTGTAGTTATACTGTACATAACAGAACCTGAAGCATGGCTTGATCGGAATTAGTTGGGATCCACCTTGTATTTCATGTGTTCTGATTTAATTACAATCCATCCTTATAGAAATGGAAGGTCATGCACAGCTATGCTATAACATTGATCAAAAAGCCCTTCTCAATAATGAGAACCCTAGTTGAACTGAATGAGTTACACCAGATAAATAAGAATAATAAGAACAGTAAGAAGGAAAGGGCAATACTTAGGTAGGAACATGAATTCAGTGGATAAAGAAAAAGATTAATTAAATGCATTGTGTGTCTCAATTACTTTTCTGCTTCAATATCAATTACTTTTCTTCATTGTATAAACAGCTATGGCAAAATGTTTTGCATCACCTAGAATTTTAGGATTGAACATAGTTTAGGTCTTTTATTTAACATTATGTAATCAAATAAACTACAAAATGATATTGCAAGTCTACCGGAAGCCATAATAGTATTACAGTATTTAATGTTAGATTTTGAAATGCCACATTTTTCAATTTTTATCAGCGTTTTGTTAAGTATATGGAAAACTAGAAAGCGGTACATAATTCAGTATGTTAACGGAACATTATTCAGCAGGTTTCATTTTACTTTATGAAGCAAAATGTGTTAATTCTATAGGGCGATGGAAATCTTTTGGCCATAGCTGTATATTATAGTGGTGCGGTAGCGCCACTATAGTTAGGGTTGAGTTGGATGCTCAGTGTTAAACCCCTAACTGCACTTTAATAAGTTTCACAGGGTTTCTCTGAATTGCCCACAAATTTGCATGTTCCATTAACTTGCAATGTTGTGAAAGCATGGAGAGTTTCATGACCCCAACTTGTGCATTTTCTGAGATCTGGTTACCTGTCATTTAGTAAAAGTTCCCTTTTATCCCCTATACTGAACATGGATTTTCTTGCGTTTTTTCCCTCATGTACAGGCTACATGGTATTGAATTTCTGCACCAGACCAAGTAAGGTACACAAGGTCTGTGCTGATGTAGGTCTTTTCAAAGGTTTGGTGAAAAAATATTAAACGTTCTATATAATATTAAACGGTTCCTGAGTAATAATAAAAAGATAAGTCTAGCATCCGGGACTTTATGAAATCCTTTCAGCAAGGAATCCCGCCCCTGAAGGAGTGTGCGTGTTACATGAGCCGTTTGCTGATTGGGTCAGCAAAACTCTGTGTAAGTGACGTCAATCCACTGTGGGATCTGTAGTTCTAGGGGAGCCTGTAAACAATGCAGTCACTTAGACCTGCTCTCCAGTTTGAACTACAGCTCTTAGAATGCATACCAAATGGCTTGATAAGTGTTGTTCATTAGAACAACGTGACAATACTTTCACAAACGCAGCAGAGCATCACATTTTACTTGTCAGTGAAAACTAAAATAAAAAATGCATCAGTCAGAAATACAAGGTGAGCGAACATTTCAATATATACTGTACACAGAGGCCGCAGAGTGCTAATGCCACTTAATTGCTCAGTGCTATCTAACGTACCAGGTACGTCGTGATATATATATATAGTGGCAAATTTAAATACTGCCACCATTTAAATGTTAAAATATAACAAATCCTAACATTTTACTTGCCTTTAAGGACTGAAAGGTTTTGACAAAACTCTTTCATTTAATAATTTAAAGAACTGAAATTTATAATTAAAGTTTGGGAGGAGGGTCAGACACCAACCTCCGCGTCACCAAATTGAATCATTCAATTTACACATTAGCTAATTAAGATTGTTAGCACTATAAATACCCTCTTCACTTACCTCTCAGTTGCATTTTGATTTCATCGTAACCCACCACCTCCCCATCTCCACCTTTCTTAAAAACAATTTCTCTGTTTTATCAATGGGGGGTCTCAGCCTCGTCCAGTCAGCCAGGCAGCGAGCCCTCAAACCAAGTTAGGTTTGATGCCAAATTAATGTGTATATACAACATACTTCTCTGTAAAATCGCATACTCTGCATTCTCCACAATAAACATTTGTACTAAAACATTTTGTGATTGGTGTTTGTCCTGAATTTAGATCTGCCATTGTTAAACACAATTGAACTGACCTCCTTTGTCTGTAAAATGAACACAAAAACAAATACGCCCACGTTTAAATATAGTTTTATAAAACATGCAAAACTAAATTGTTAACTAACACTTGCTTTACTATTAACATTAGGAGATTATTTGACGGTCTACATAAAATTAAAATAAAAGTAAGATTATGCTGTTGGTCACTTAATCCCAGTTGGAGCTCAGTTATGCACTATGTGAAATGTCCATGGACCTCAGATTTCAGGATTCTCTGCATTTTTTCCAGAGGAAGTCAAGTACCCTTGAGGCTTGTTCATGACCTGGCAAACAAACAACTGGGTTTCACCACCAAGTCCTGTGTCAGATTACTTCACTTCATTCACTGATGTGAGTCACCACAACTACAGTAGCATTCAAGGAATAGCAACATTCTACTGTTATTCTACACATTACCTGTAATAATACCAGCATATCACATTCGCAGGGCATTCCTATTTAAAACCCATTCCAAAAGGAAAATGTTACATTTTAACACCACACATTAGTAATATAATTAACATAAACAATACATTCGTGTTCAATTTTAATGATCTAAACATGGGTAGATCAAACTACAGCACTCTTACACTATGTTAATTCAACTGGGTTTTGTTTTGTTTTTTCTCCAGGGATGATTTATTGACCCCATTATTAACACTGATACAGAATAAAAATACAGTCAAATAAGTTGGAAATTTTGGACAGAGGTTTATTGAAGTAGACCCCGTAACCCTCATTTTAAATCAACCCATTATTTTGATGTACTGTAACTTAAAGAAAGTTAGTGAAAATCCTCTTTATTTGAAATGTTAGACCCAACACTGTAGGGCGATGCAGGACACATGCCTGTTTCTAAAGGGCATCTTCACAAAGTGTATATTAGTGTAATAAAAAGTGAAGGTTAGTTTTGTTTTCCTGATAAACAGCTAGCTTGTTTGTGACCTTTACAAAACTCATTCCTGCCTTTCATTAGGTAAAATGTCAATATTTGTGGTCAGCCAATTTATATATAATCCCTGGTTCCAGACTAACATATTTATATTATTGTGTGGAGTGCCAGTCTGACTCTGGGAAAGCAATACAGTATGATAGTATACATGACAGGTACTCTGTGTATTTTAACATTTTTGACATAATTGAACGCACATAAGTGTGGCAAAGTGGTTAATAGTGTGCAGGTGCAGGTGATCAAAGAACAGACAGACAATTATAATCCAGGTGCAAAGGTTTGTTTTTATTTCTTTTATGTCCAGTGCCTGACAGCAAAACAAACAGTAAATAATAATGCTGGTAATACAGCGGCGTGTTTTACTTACGTTTATAATCCCCTGGTTTGTCCCAAAATAATAGTCCTGTTATTGTACCCCCACATTAAACACAAAACACATACAAAAGTCAGTTTAGTGCATGAATTAGTGATTGTGGTACAGATACAGTTTATTGTGATTCGAGTGAAGTGCTGTTCCGGGTTTGTGCTGGCCTTTGGCGACAGCTCCGGAACGTGTAGCTGTCTAGTGATTACAAGCAACAAATAGACAAAGCAAAACAAACACTCACGATACTGATTCACAAAAACACAGGTCCTTCCGGGTCACTTTTCTTTAACCAAAACAAAGGAACAGATTATGTCACTTCGACCCCTATTTATACTATCACTCATGACCCCTTGGTAAACGATTGCAGCCGCTCCTCCAATCCGCGGCTGCCACATCATTTCCCTCCTGGGTCGATGAGTTAGTGTACCGAAGCTCCGCTCCTTTTCTAAATGACCAACTTCCTTTTAACCCTCGGAACGAAGTGTCAGGCCAAGCAGTCCAGGGTACTCTGTTCCCATTACTTAGCGCCCTCACAGGTCGAGAGGGAGATTTACCACCAAGAATCATCGTCTTTCTGTTACAATAAGCAATTAAGTTTATGCTGGTATCTATCATATCAGATAAACCATGTCAATTAAATTGCAAATCTACAATGAGCCCCGACAGTTTTAAAAGCAATATACTATTATTTTGACATATTCAGTTTCTGTTTGCTGGGTTTCTTGTGTTCAGAATGTGAATTTGTACGTGTCGACAGAATGCAATATAGGTTTGTATTTGTACACCCACTTTCCTGTCTGTTGTTTAGATTATACATCTGAAATATGTTTTCCCTGTTAAATATTTTTCTACAAAAAATGAAAACGAATTTCCCAATGCATGTTGTCCTGTGTAGCAGAACTAAATCATTGCAAGACTGAAGTAAAAAGTCATATAATTAAATACATTTGTTATTGGTTCCATTACATGTGAACATGCACATTATCTTCTTCCAAATTATTGAATATCCAATAATGATACATTGCACACTTAATATAAGCAACATTGCCTGTTTGCGATGAATTCCTGTTAGGTTTGAGGTTAAATATGTATGTGTGTGGAACGTATTATCAATAATGTATATTTGTTAATTACTTCGTAGTCACAATGCTATGACATTGTAATTACAATGTTATAAATTGAACTTTTAAGAGAATAGCCAAAACTCAACATTGAACACCAAAATTATAAGAAATTGAATGTGAAAACGTTTATCTGCATGACTTAGTTTTACCTTAGAATTCTGATTGAGTATTTTGATGTTAAGCAAAATGAAGTCTACATCTAGAGAATAAAGCAGCAAAATGGCAGTTTTAAATATTATTAATTACTGATGCAACGGTTATAGTTTTCTCAAACTGTAACTGACATTTAATTGATTACAGGTGCTGGTGCTAGTAAGTTACGAGCGTTCGTTTGCTGACATCAATCTAGCTGACGTTTTAAATTAGCGTTTCCTTTTGCCCCTTTTTTAAATGATTGCACTGGGTTTCCTCATCAGAAACTATTTTAGAATGCTGCCAAACGTCTGATGTCAGTCGCTTTGAGGTCAACAAATGAATTCAATAATTTAAATTTCGAAAACCACAAGCTGCAGTTCTACTCAGACATGATTTGTCATTTCCAACCTCCCGCAGCAACAATATGGGTACCAGGAAAATATACAAAAGTTTAATGTCTCTTAATACAATATTGCATTCCTTCTACATTATATCAAATTGTATAATACAATGTATTCTGCTTAATTGTCACAGTTACAAAATTAGAAAACAATGTGTAAAATGATGGTATGTCCTACAGTTCAGTGTTCAGTGGTTTTTAACTCTTTCAGTTTTACATTTCAGTTTTACATATAACCGACTGTATGTCAAAAACAACTGAAAGGGTTGATAAAAAAAATAAAAAAAACTGATCATAAGCAACTTGCATCCCTAATATTAAGTAGGAATATTTGCTATACAAACATGGAAAGACTACCCTTATCTCATTTAACTATACATTTCCTTTCTTCCTCTATAGCTTCTGTTAATTAAATTATGTTTTATAATTGCTTTTACTACATCTGTATCTGATTTAACCATTAATACTTATTCCATAAAGGTTCTCCACGTTTCATACAAGTCAGGTTTCTGACTGCATATTACATTTTAAAGACAGTGAAAAAGACTTCTAGTCAAAACATTTGTCATTGAATTTATTTTAGTATTTTTTAACTCAGCACTATTGAGTGTTTAATACAGTCAATTCTCATTAATATGAATTTCAAGGGACCAGCAAAAAAAAAAAAAAAACCTTATCAGCAATTATTATTATCAGGAGTCTAAGCTAAATGCATACAGTCAGTTTTTACTGAAGTTAAAGTAACACTGAAATCACATTTTAATTAATACAATGAAAAGTATTATACATATAAAAGTAGTGTGCATTTTATTGAAAAAAAAACAGTTGTAAGTGAACTTTTAAAAAGTACACATTGCAAATGAACTGCACTTGAAATCTGCATGTCCCATTCTGATCAATTTTAAAACCACAAATGCAAGGTGTCCTCAACATCGTGGTATTCAGCAAATTGGATAGGCTGACAACTTGCATCCATAGTTTTCTGTCCATAGGCTTGTTTATTTTATTTTTTTTATTTATTTATTTAGCAGACGCCTTTATCCAAGGCGACTTACAGAGACTCGGGTGTGTGAGCTATGCATCAGCTGCAGAGTCACTTACAACTACGTCTCACCCGAAAGACGGAGCACAAGGAGGTGAACTGACTTGCTCAGGGTCACACAATGAGTCAGTGGCTGAGGTGGGATTTGAACCGGGGACCTCCTCGTTACAAGCCCTCTTCTTTAACCACTGGACCACACAGCCTCCTCAGGCTTGCATTAGTTGATCCATTTTTTCAACATAGTTGACAAAGTGTTCAAGGGAATGTTGAAATCTGCATTATCCACCACTTCTAACACCTCCACTTTTATCTGCAAGGATAATGCATGTTTTTAGCTGCTTCATGGAAATGGCATTAATCGTAAGCACTATGGCAACTCAAAAAATGTATCTATGGCAACTCTAAATGCATCATAGGCTGGGCTGTATTTTTTCACAGTAAAACATGGCTTATTTCACAGCATTTCACTTAAAATAGGTATTTCAAGATATTTCATGATTTTACATATATATATATATATATATATATATATATATATATATATATATATATATATATATATATATATATATATATATATATATATATATATATATATATATACAGTACTGTGCAAAAGTTTTAGGCAGGTGTGAAAAAATGTTGTAAAAGTAAGAATGCTTTCAAAATAGACATGTTAATAGATTATATTTATCAATTAACTAAATGCAAAGTGAGTGAACAGAAGAAAAATCTAAATCAAATCCATATTTGGCGTGACCACCCTTTGCCTTCAAAACAGCATCAAGCATCAATTCTTCTAGGTACACTTGCACACAGTCAGGGATTTTGTAGGCATATAGTCAGGTGTATGATTAAACAATTATACCAAACAGGTGCTAATGATCATCAATTCAATATGTAGGTTGAAACACAATCATTAACTGAAACAGAAACAGCTGTGTAGGAGGAATAAAACTGGGTGAGGAACAGCCAAACTCAGCTAACAAGGTGAGGTTGCTGAAGACAGTTTACTGTCAAAAGTCATACACCATGGCAAGACTGAGCACAGCAACAAGACACAAGGTAGTTATACTGCATCAGCAAGGTCTCTCCCAGGCAGAAATTTCAAGGCAGACAGGGGTTTCCAGATGTGCTGTCCAAGCTCTTTGAAGAAGCACAAAGAAACGGGCAACGTTGAGGACCGTAGACGCAGTGGTCGGCCAAGGAAACTTACTGCAGCAGATGAAAGACACATCATGCTTACTTCCCTTCGCAATCGGAAGATGTCCAGCAGTGCCATCAGCTCAGAATTGGCAGAAAACAGTGGGACCCTGGTACACCCATCTACTGTCCGAGAAGTCTGGTCAGAAGTGGCCTTCATGGAAGACTTGCGGCCAAAAGCCATACCTCCGACGTGGAAACAAGGCCAGTTTACTCAACTATGCACGAAAACACAGGAACTGGGGTGCAGAAAAATGGCAGCAGGTGCTCTGGACTGATGAGTCAAAATTTGAAATATTTGGCTGTAGCAGAAGGCAGTTTGTTCGCCGAAGGGCTGGAGAGTGTACACGAATGAGTGTCTGCAGGCAACAGTGAAGCATGGTGGAGGTTCCTTGCAAGTTTGGGGCTGCATTTCTGCAAATGGAGTTGGGGATTTGGTCAGAATTAATGGTCTCCTCAATGCTGAGAAGTACAGGCAGATACTTATCCATCATGCAATACCATCAGGGAGGCATCTGATTGGCCCCAAATTTATTCTGCAGCATGACAACGACCCCAAACATACAGCGAAAAGTCATTAAGAACTATCTTCAGCGAAGAAGAACAAGGAGTCCTGGAAGTGATGGTATGGCCCCCACAGAGCCCTGATCTCAACATCATCGAGTCTGTCTGGGATTACATGAAGAGAGAGAAGCAACTGAGGCTGCCTAAATCCACAGAAGAACTGTGGTTAGTTCTCCAAGATGTTTGGGCCAACCTACCTGCCGAAGTTCCTTCAAAAACTGTGTGCAAGTGTACCTAGAAGAATTGATGCTGTTTTGAAGGCAAAGGGTGGTCACACCAAATATTGATTTGATGTAGATTTTTCTTCTGTTCACTCACTTTGCATTTAGTTAATTGATAAATATAAACTATTAACATATCTATTTTTGAAAGCATTCTTACTTTACAGCATTTTTCACATCTTTCTAAAACTTTTGCACAGTATATGTATATATATATATATATATATATATATATATATATATATATATATATATATATATATATATATATATATATACACACTACCGTTCAAAAGTTTGGGGTCACTTAGAAATTTCCTTGTTTTCGAAAGAAAAGCAAATTTTTGTCCATTAAAATAACATCAAATTGATCAAAAATACAGTGTAGACATTGTTAATGTTGTAAATGACTATTGTAGCTGGAAACGGCTGATTTGTAATGGAATATCTACATAGGCGTACAGAGGCCCATTATCAGCAACCATCAGTCCTGTGTTCCAATGGCACGTTGTGTTTGCTAATCCAAGTTTATCATTTTAAAAGGCTAATTGATCATTAGAAAACCCTTTTGCAATTATGTTAGCACAGCTGAAAACTGTTGTGCTGATTAAAGAAGCAATAAAACTGGCCTTCTTTAGACTAGTTGAGTATCTGGAGCATCAGCAATTGTGGGTTCGATTACAGGCTCAAAATGGCCAGAAACAAAGAACTTTCTTCTGAAACTCGTCAGTCTATTCTTGTTCTGAGAAATGAAGGCTATTCCATGCGAGAAATTGCCAAGAAACTGAAGATCTCGTACAACGCTGTGTACTACTCCCTTCACAGAACAGCGCAAAGTGGCTCTAACCAGAATAGAAAGAGGAGTGGGAGGCCCCGTGCACAACTGAGCAAGAGGACAAATACATTAGAGTGTCTAGTTTGAGAAACAGACGCCTCACAGGTCCTCAACTGGCAGCTTCATTAAATAGTACCCATAAAACACCAGTCTCAACGTCAACAGTGAAGAGGCGACTCTGGGATGCTGGCCTTCTAGGCAGAGTTGCAAAGAAAAAGCCATATCTCAGACTGGCCAATAAAAAGAAAAGATTAAGATGGGCAAAAGAACACAGACACTGGACAGAGGAAGATTGGAAAAAGTGTTATGGACAGACGAATCTAAGTTTGAGGTGTTCGGATCACAAAGAAGAACATTCGTGAGATGCAGACCAAATGAAAAGATGCTGGAGGAGTGCTTGACGCCATCTGTCAAGCATGGTGGAGGCAATGTGATGGTCTGGGGGTGCTTTGGTGGTGGTAAAGTGGGAGATTTGTACAGGGTAAAGGGATCTTGAAGAAGGAAGGCTATCACTCCATTTTGCAACGCCATGCCATACCCTGTGGACGGCGCTTGATTGGAGCCAATTTCCTCCTACAACAGGACAATGACCCAAAGCACAGCTCCAAACTATGCAAGAACTATTTAGGAAGAAGCAGTCAGCTGGTATTCTGTCTATAATGGAGTGGCCAGCACAGTCACCGGATCTCAACCCTATTGAGCTGTTGTGGGAGCAGCTTGACCGTATGGTACGTAAGAAGTGCCCATCAAGCCAATCCAACTTGTGGGAGGTGCTTCAGGAAGCATGGGGTGAAATCTTTTCAGATTACCTCAACAAATTGACAACTAGAATGCCAAAGGTCTGCAAGGCTGTAATTGCTGCAAATGGAGGATTCTTTGACGAAAGCAAAGTTTGAAGGACACAATTATTATTTCAATTAAAAATCATTATTTCTAACCTTGTCAATGACTATATTTCCTATTCAAACTCATTTCATGTATGTTTTCATGGAAAACAAGGAAATTTCTAAGTGACCCCAAACTTTTGAACGGTAGTGTATATATATATATATATATATATATATATATATAATATATATATATATATATATATATATATATATGATCATATTTATTAAAGCAGAAAAATAGCATTGTCACATTCAAAATGTATGATTTTTTCTAGCGTTATAACAAATATGAAATAATAAATAAAAGTAAACATAGTAACAGACCATGAAATGTCCGCTTCTTTTAGTGGACAGAGCTCTGAGCAGAAATATTTCTGGATGCAAGTTAATACATTTCCCAATATCCTTTTCACTCAGCTGTTGGAACAAGGACAATTCATATTAGTCACATTTTTCTTCCCTGAAGGGACTCCAAAATAAACTGCGTTAAATTTGTTTGTATTATAAGAAGTCATTTACAATAAATAAGTGACTGCTACATTTGTCGGGACCATGTTGAAAATTCAGGACATTTGTTTAATCCGAGTTTGTTTTAATGAGAATTGACTGTAGTTATTGATGACTACATATTCTACCCACATTTTAAACTCTCTTCAATAAGCGAAGGAGTGACTTGAAGGAGTGCTATTTTAAAAAGCTGTAACTCACAAGATTCCATTAGTATTTAAGCAGTTTAAAAAAAGTTGAATATGTACAGGCAAACACTTTTTCTAAACAAAAAGGTAAAAAAAAAACTATTCTGCTGTTTACAAAACCAATGCTTTAGTTTAAGTCAGCCTTCATTTGTGGAAAACTTGCACGTAAACAAACAAACCTCTTACAGTACTTTTATTTATTTTTTTAACATTTACTGTGGTTTATAAAAGTCACTTGTTTTAGACTGCGTCAAACCTTTTTCAGGTTAAACAAATTGACCGGTTCCATCAAGGTAAGCCATTTGTTTTTATCCATTAGGATGTCTCCAATTGTCCTTCGATTAACAGTATATGCCTCACTTAGGCGAGAAAACATTTGCAATGTCTTGCTGACTTGCTTTCTTATTTTCAGATGCATACATGCAGATTTGTTTCTTTTGCTCAGGTGTTAAATGTAGGGTCGACTCGCCATTTTGTACTTTCTGTTTTGCTTTGGGAGAGGGAGTGTTGATGACCTTGGTATGAACGTTCAGTTAACAACGAATTAGGAAAGCAAGTCAAAGGTTAACTACATAACTTTGTTGTTTTAATTGGCCATGGTTACGTTTACTTGGCTCGGGAAGTTGGTGGGAGGTGGACAGCGGGGTGGCGATATAACGGGTAAAAATAGCACTGTTTTATATTGGTGACATTTGTTCATATATATAATTTTAGAAATGTATGACACTGTTAAACAAGCCAATAACAGTCTATGATAGAATATGAACATCAAGCTGTGTTTAATTAATACAAATGTTATCTATACAAAGTACCAGTAGCATTTAATGGTTAGTTTATACTGGTGAAACATATATATATATATATATATATATATATATATATATATATATATATCAAATATTAGTGTGTGAGTGAAAATGCAACAGAAATTCCTTTGATACATCTGCAACAGCATACACAGTAACAAGCAGTGTTTTTATCAGGTTGTGCTGCTTGTTGCTGCAAGTGAAGGCAGTCAGCACAGCTAGCTTGGGGAACTTGAAAATAAATAGGTGAATCCACAGAATGTATGTAGTTGATTGATGTTAATTTTGTGGTTGAAGGCAAAATGTTGGAGATTGTCGTAAAATGGAGATTGTCGTTTACACAAAGCCGTTTACAAATTGAACAAGTACTGAAAGTTATTTCAAGTGAACCAGTAGCACAGCATAAATGAAAGCTTTGAATAGAGCCCATGAATCAAACAATATGCTTTACTGCCTAACAAAAGTATGTACAGTCAGAAATAGATATACAGGGTGATAGAAAAACATGTACAGTACGCAAAATATTAGAACAATTCTCATGCTGTATATCAGATCTTTATCTTATAAGCAAGCAACTGGGACATGTTTTGAGGAGAGAGGTGTATAGTCTGTATAGTTGTATTACTCTATTGATTTAATAATATGTGTACCAAATGCTAGTAGTTATATAGAGCTTTATTGATGGCAGTGCTATATCACATTCCAATTTATTATTTATCCCACTACCAATGACATGTTAGAGCTGCAGAATTTATTAACTCCTGCTAAGCTGGTGCCCCCACCCCCCATCTCCTACACACACAAAGGCACACAGATTTTTACCTTTTACACATACAGTAGAGTGTACTAATACTTTTATTGGTAATATACTGTTAGTATGATTTCTAATGACACACTTATTGTGCTGATTGTAGACGTTTATTTTAGAGAATGTATTTAATCAATTACAGTTAGGTGTGCATTGCTATCACCATTGTCAAATCACCATTGTCACATTCAATTATTTTCTGATGCAGACCG